>CATQJL010000223.1:56873914-57106098 GCA_958299035.1 Cylicocyclus nassatus
AAGCAGTGGTATCAACGCAGAGTACTTCTGGTCCTGGAGCCGTGGACGTCTTCATGGTCTGTATCGCGACACGCACTTCAGCAGGTAGTCTGGTGGTAATTCTCCAGTGCGAGCAACGGGCATCGGTACGGGTGTTGATGAGCGGAAGAGATTGGTGTAGAAGTTCTTCGCGGATTCCATCTTATATCGGGAAGAAGTCGGAGTCCCGTCGTCGTTCAATAGTGCAGCCAGCGGTACATGATATTCGCAGAGATCCCTTCGGCACCTCTTGAGATTCGCCTTTCTTCGGCTGCTTCCAGTATCTTTGCTTGCGTGTACTTCCTGAGATCCTCCTGCAAAGCTGTTCTGCAACTGGCATCGGCTATCAGTCGCTCGAGATGGCTTGCATTCGGATCCTGCCTCAGAATCTTCTTCCTTCGAACAAATCCTGGTGGTCTTTGAAATGAGATCCAAGTTCTTCTCAGGAGTCACGAGGCACACACTTCGCAAGCTCGCAATCCTTTCAGAAGCCGATCGTAGTCGTACATTGGGTCCTCCTCGATAGGCCAATCACAAAGTAATATAAGCTCTTCTTCCTTTCATACTTTACCCAGAAATTCCAATTTCTTCAGCGCCCTTCTGAACCTGACTACCTCCTCGAAGAGGCTTTTTCTATTGTTTGAGCTAGGTAGCGCCTTTGTCAACAACAACATAGCGAGATTTAGAACCTTTTTGAAATCAAAGCGTTTTAGGTACATTTTAATCTACGAAATTCCTTGCGATTTTCTGATTCTTTTCATCGAACGTTTCGTGATTGAAAGCGGCTGTCAATTCATGCAATGACCCAGTTTTTTGCGAGCACAAAAGACTCCACTTTCTGTCTCCCGATGCCATCCATTACCGAGCCCTGGGTTCTAGTTTACACGAAATTTTGGACTGGGAATTGTAAAGTAGAGCTTTTAAAATAGATTGAAAAGTGAGAGATCTGATAATCTTGTGCGCAAACTTACTTGGGAACGCGTGTCAACAATCATGAAAAGCTTCTTTCCGCTGCGACTACGGTAGCATCTCCAAATCCATAGAAAAGAATCTTTGAATGAAATGAGCTGTGCATCGAAAGGTACAAAATCATTTACACTGAAGGGTAGGACCTGATGATTCGCACAGTAAACAGTCTGCTTCAGCCATACAGCACTAACGTAAAGTTTGTTATCCGTGCTCATTTGTCAGGAACCGTTCTTCTTTTTAAGAAGGGCGAACGGAAGGATCTTTGGAACTACCGTCCATTATGCCTGCTGAGTGTGCTCTACGAACTTTTTACGAAGATTATCCTTGCTCGCATATTTAGGACTCTGGATGAAGCCCAACCCCAAAAATAAGCTGGATTTCGCAAAGGATTCAGCTGCATGGACCACATCCAGACGGTTTTGAGGGTTACAGAAGTCTGCCGGAGTATCGGCCTCTCGTCCTAACCTTTGTCGATTACGAGAAAGCCTTTGACAGCGTCGAAGCAGGAGTGGACTCAGTTTACGTGAGGATACTAGCCGATTGTTACAAGGACTGAACAACAACAATGCAGCTAATCGCCTTTTGACCATTTCAATTGGAAAGGGGGTTCGACGAGGCGACACTATTTCGCCGGAGCTGTTCACCGCGGCCTTGCAGTGGGTGATGAAGTCACTGGACTGGGACGAGAGAGGCACACAGTTGATGGGGGAATTCCCTTCCAAGTTTTGCGGACAACATCGTTCTCTTCTCGAGCAGTATCACCGAAGCAGAAACGATGCTGAAGGAACTTAACGTAGTAGGGAAGAAGATCGGATTGCAAATAAATCGGAACAAGACTCAGTTTTTGAGGAACGCCCTTTGCGAAGATGCAGAAATGGAATTGGAAGGCACCCCTATTATACCCTTGAGGCACGTCTTCTTACGTGTATCTTGGACGTTCGACGAACATGGAGAACGACTTGAGGGAAGAACTTAACAGGAGAAGAAGAGCAGCCTGGGCCGCCTTCGGGCCTCTGAAGGAAGCCACCGACCAACGAGACCCGGAGCTTCGTGTCCACCGGGCCGACACTGTAGCCACTCGAAGGCTTTACGGATCACCCACAGAGCGCTCGAGCGCAGTCTTCTGAAGATGACCCGACGCAAGCAACATTTAGTCGGACTCTGAGTACGGATATGAGAAGAATGTCCCGTCTTCGTGACCCACCGGAATACGTTGCGAAAGCGAAACATTGATGGGCCGGTCACATCATGAGAAGAACAGACGACAATGGACACTAAGAACATCTGAGTGGGTTCCTCGCGAAACCAGGTATTGAGACAGAACTTAGGAGGGAGAGGTCGTATACGATGGTTGTGCGCCACACCTCGTGCTCGACCCTGAATATAGCTTCCAGCAACGGCTGCTCATTCTAACTCAGAGCTTTAGATGAAAACAGCAGTAATAGTTAAATTGATCTACAACCTCTTCAACAATTACCACAACGTTGAGGCAAGCATTATAAGTAACTTTCAGCTTCGGCCCGGCGGGCCACTACAGAAGGATTTCTCTCAACCTTTTTGCTGCTCTATACTATTCATACACTTTGATAGATCTGGGTACTGCGCTTTCTCGCAAATCTCGTGCCTTTAATAAGAGACGCAAAAGAAGTTATACCAAAAGTTCCGAAAGCGGATAACGCTTTTGTCTTCATAGATGTCATGAATTTATCTCAGCGAGTTTTCACTGCAAAAAAGGCGGCAGAAAAACCATGGCTGTGGAGTTTCTAACCGTAGTCTTTTATGTATACAAAATAAAACTTTCTTAAGTTTACAAGTTCTCATGTTCACATGCAGTACAAAGAGCGTGACAATGCTTGCAGCGTTATAACCTTTATTAATTATGTTATTAATTATCATTTCAACGTTGTCAATAACCTGGTGCAGTACGAGGAGGAGGGCAATGGTCGCAGCTTCCCCTGGCTCCAGTGTTTCCGTCTTGTCCTCTCTGTCCAGGAGCGCCAGGTCGTCCAGGAGCTCCAGCTCTTCCATTGTCTCCAGGAGGTCCTCGTCCGCCAGGGCTTCCTGGGTTTCCTCTGCCTCCAGGGTTTCCATTTGGCCCAGGTGGTCCTGGTGGACCAGGAGGCCCAGGAGGTCCTCGGTTTCCTGCTGATGGAATAACTCTTCCGGGTGTTCCAGGTGAGCCTCGGTTTCCTGGCCGTCCAGCGTTTCCGGGAGGACCTTGTGGTCCAGGAGCTCCTCGGCCTCCAGAACTTCCTGGTCCTCCGGGACGGCCATCTGGACCTTTGTTTCCTGGCGCACCACGACTTCCTGCGTTTCCTGGGCGTCCTGGAGGTCCAGCGGGACAATTGAAGCATGGGCTGACTTGTGGAGCAGGAGTTGCTGGTGGTCCGTCAGGACCGTTTCTTCCTGGCTGGCCAGGCCTTCCATCTCCTCCCGGCTGTCCAGCTTGTCCTGGTGGTCCTGGGGGTCCTCTGGCAGAAACACCGCATCCGCAGCATCCACTAGCTTGACGGCGCGTTCTAGTGACCTCCTTCGACAGCACCTTGAATGGGAAATTTATAAATGGAGGCTACCTAGACATGAATTCAGCGAACTTGCCTGGGTGCGGGTAACTTCCCTCAAGATGTTACCCGAGCGCAACTTGCAGAAGTCGACTTCGTTCCGCATGAGTGAGTGCACGTGCTGCATGTAGTTATACAGCATCGGCACCGAGATGATACAGATCAGAGTAGCGACGGTGGAGAGGGTAACCCCGAGGAAGGCGATCCTCTTGAGGGAATGAGCCTTGGCTTCCCAGTGCTTCTCGTCGTGGATCATTGCGCTGTGGAGTTCGGACTGCGGCTCCTTTTATAGTGATTTCTCTGGGTCAAATCCATCTAACATTACACATTTTCATACATCAGTTTTAGATCAGTCGGTCAGCAGTGAAATCTTACAACAAGGCCGTATTGAAGTAAGAGTTCGCGCTGATAACAGCATTGTAATGAAATGGATAACGCTCTAACAAGGTTATCCTGATCGTAGTCTAAACTGTACCAACTTACAGAGTGATTACCATTCATATTATTATGGTCATTTCTGCAATGGGATTGCTCTAAAGCACTTTTTCCTCTAAACCTTCTGTCAGATTAGAAGATCAGCGTGCGGTATAGTCTAAAATATGTAAAAAAGAGATAATTACTGCAAAAAACTGACATCAAATCAGCATCTCTTTTTGTCTGCAACTGGAAAATTCGTGATCATGCTCCTAGATCGTGATGTAACAAACTTGGCCTATCCTATGTATGAAATTTTTCTCACAATGCAGACGGTTAGATCATTTTGGGCGATTATAGGAAAGCGAATTGGTTTAGGCGTGTATGCAAGTGGAAATTACTGCGAAATATTGGGTTGCGAAATTCTACGCTATCATGTAAATCACAAAGGAAGGCGGCAAGAACAAATACAGCCGATAGCTTAGACTTCGTAATTCTGCGAAATTCTTCGTTCCTCAGAGTGATCAAAGCAAATCCATAGTTTTTCTGGAGTCTGAAAGGCCTCATTTTATAAACAGTTCTAAAGACAGTTGCAGATCTATTAGCGTGCAATCGGAAGGAAAAAATGCTATGATACTTCTATGTGAATTTGGTCACTATCAAGCTTTTCCGTCGACCCAGTGAGCACACTATATTACGTCTGATAAGGCTGTTATTAATATATTTCTTATGCGCATTGCAGTAATGTGATAGTTGCAAAAATGTCAAATTTCTTAGACCACTGTTTTACTGTGGAAAAACTAGCACGTCGTCCAAAATCTCTGCTAGGTTTCCTATAGAAAAAGCGCTGGTTGATAGGCGGTCGTTTGCATTGTTGGGCCATCTATGTAATCCAGAATGGTCGTACTTTGTCCACCGACTGTGATTATATGCGAGGCTTATCCGATTACGTTTTGTTTTCGCAGAGCGAAAAAATTCTGACCCCAAAGGGTTCTCCCACCCCCTCGTAGCAAGCTACAATCTGCTGCTTATTGTTAGCAGTAGGTTCCCTACCAGATAAATATCGGTAGGAAAGCATGAGGTGTTTCAAGGCAAGACTAGCGCACTGCTTAGTGTCACTGGTGTACGAGAAAATTGGGGAGAAAGGAGGGGTGGCGAAGAGGAGTTTAGTTTTCCAAAAACTTTTTGCTAACCGCAAATCGGTCCTTAAGTTGTATCTATTAACAATTTTATATCTTACGCAGGTCGAATGTCCTGATGATCCTTAGCAGATATCGAAGTATGAAACAAATTTGACCTAACCCAAATGCAGAGTTTTCAGGAGTACTTCCTGGACTTCCTGGACTGGGGTCAAATAGCATCGCCTTTTGTCAGCAACAATGATGGAATAATAGTGATCATGCTTCTAGATCGTGATGTAACAAACTTGGCCTATCCGATGTATGAAATTTTTTTCAGAATGCAGACGGTTAGATCACTTTGGGCGATGATAGGAAAGCAAACTGGTCTGGACGACAAAGTTTTCAATAGACTCAAAGCCTTATCCTTCTAATAAATTCTTGTGACTCTCATTCTGTAGCTTTGTTTCAAAAATGAGTCAACTACTTCGTTGTGCACTTAATACAAAGAATCACTTCTTCTTTGCGCACATTACGAACTCCACTCCAAATAACCTCCAAACTATGAATTATAGCAAACTAAAATCTCTTTTGTCTTATTCGCTTTTCATTGTCTCAGACTAGTAGAGACCAATCAGGCTCAAATCACTTTTGTGAGAATTACGAAGTCCAAGTCGGCTGCATTTGTTCTTGCCGCCTTCCTTTGTGATTTACATAATAGCGTAACATTTCGCAACCCAATATTTCGCAGTAATTTCCACTTGCATACACGCCTAAACCAATTTGCTTTCCTATAATCGCCCAAAATGATCTAAGCGTCTGCATTGTGAGAAAAATTTCATACATCGGATAGGCCAAGTTTGTTACATCACGATCTAGGAGCATGATCACGAATTTTCCACCTTTGTTGCCGACAAAAAGAGACGCTGATTTGATGTCAGTCCAGGAAGTCCTTTTGAAAACTCTGCATTTGGGGCAGGTCACATTTAAATGTTTTCTACTTCAATATTTGCTAAGAACATCAGGACATTCCACCTGTGTAAGCTATAAAATTGTGCAAACTTTGCTTCCAAATAGGTACAACTTGAAGACTGATTTGCGTATAATCCAAACTGGGAAGCTAAACGCCTCTTCGCCACCCCTCCCTTCTCCCCAATTTTCTCGGACGCCATTGACACAAAGGGCCGCATGCAATAACATCCGTGCGGCGAGGGGAGCGGCGTCCCCAATGATGAAAAAGCCGCAGCGGCGTCCGCACGCGGTCCCTTCATGACGGGGGACGCCGCTCCCCTCGCCGCAGGGATGTTAGTGCATGCCGCCCTAAGCAGTGCACTAGTCTTGCCCAGGGTCAAGCGTGGGGTGCGGCACGCCACACCTGGGGGTCGTATTGAGGAGTCAAAAGGGGAGGGGGTCGTAGTTGGGTAATCTGATAATAGTGATAGCATGATATTTGTATCGTATCCATAATTAGCATGTCAATTAACCCCTGTAGGTAAAGTGTGAGCGAATTCTGAATACTCAAGATACTAGGCTACCTAAATGAAATGGTCAAATTCCAACATGGTTAACTTTGTTTCAAAGGTGAATTAGCTATTTGTTTTTGCACTCGAGACAAAGCACTACTCCTTCTTTGTCCACCTCAGGAATCGCGCTTCAGAAGACCTGCAAACTGTGGAATTAGAAGCCAACCAAAATCTCGTTTTTCCCATTTTTCGCCTTTGATCGCTGTGCTTTCACCAAATATTACTCAGAGCTAAGAAGAGGAATCAGGCTCCACACAGTCCTATGGAATCTACAAGGTTTAGGTTATCGATTCATATAAATACTTTCCGCTAAAAATGTTTTTTTGATATAGTTAATGGGGTGCGGCACACCCCCTTAACTTGCCTTCAAAATCCAGAAAGCGCTCCATTGCTGGTATGAGTATTGAGCACATAGCTTCTTCTTGCTACACTGGAAATTTAGAGTCGAACGCTCCACCCATAAGAAAATTATGGCCCTTTCAATATGCCCATTCAGATCAAAATCAGCCGTCAAATTACGTGTGATTGTAAAGTGCAGTCACAGAAATCTGAAAACTTTCTAGAAAAAGCTGGTGTCCTCCAGAATGTCACACTTTGAGGTCCAGAGGTTAAGAGGAGGAAGAAGGGGTCGTTTGAGGGCTTTCATGGGAGGGGGGGGGGGTTGTTTTCGAAAGACTTGTGCCTGACCTCCTTCTCAACTCTGGTCTTGCCTTGAAACACCACAGCGGAAACTTTCCTATCGGTATCTATTTGGTAGGGAGGAGTGGGGGAACCCTTTGAGGCCAGAATTTTTTCGCTTTGCAAAAACAAAATGTAAGGATAAGCCTCGCATATACCACACTTGGTGGACTAAGTACGATCATTTTGGATTACTTAGATGGCCCAACAGTTGCGAACGACCCCTATCAAGTATTTTTTCTATATAAGACATATGCAGTGCTTTTAGACGGCCTGCTAGCTTTTTCACAGTAAAAAGTGGTCTATGAAATTTGGCATTTTTGCAACTATTGCGCATAAGATATATTAGGTTGTCCCGAAAGTTTCGTCGGTTTTTCAAACTACTATAAAACCACGCACAATAATCATCTGAATGAGTTTCAACAAGCATTCGATGCAGCCTTTCCTTCGCTTTCTTATGGATACATTCTCGAGCCACAATCTTGTATACTTTTTTCGATATTTGTTAAAATTCTCCATCCGCCAATTTTATCTGCTCAAAGTTCGGCCAATTCTTACAACTTTCATTCTATTGTTTTTAAAATGGTTAAGTATGGTCCTAATAGGGCAACTTTCGGGCTACAAGGATATATTTTTATATTCTCCTAATCTGCTGTTTTTAACTAGAAAAAAATTATTTCTTAAGAGGTCTCGATTTTTGGCAAACTCATGAAACACGCAACTGCAGCAAATACACATAAGTTTTCAAAGTTTCTACGAATTGAAAAATGATTCTTATCAAACATTATTTATGCAACATGACCAAGTTTGATTTGCTTTGAAAAAGCAGCTTTGGAATTTTCGGTACTTTTACGTGGTAAACGTAATCAAAAACTCGCGGTTTTTATTAAATAATTAATTATAACGAACTTGGTATCTGGCTCATGTAATCTAAAATGAACATAATGAAGCCAAAGGTTTGCTCTACATAACAGTTACCAGCGCCCTTTGAAAACATCAGGATAAAAAATTTTAAAATTCAGGAAAAATTTAGCGTTACTGCTGAGCTGCTCAAAAAGCCATGACGATAACATTGCAAAGACAGGGTAGATCAGAGAAAATATAGTAGTATGAAAGAGGATAAAAATCTGAATCAAATGGTACCTAGCTTGCCCATGGATTGGTGTTCTGTGAGTTTTAGTGAGCGATGAAAGAAACCGACAAAACTTTCGGGACAACCTAATATATTGATAACAGTCTTATAGACGTAATATTGTGTGCTTATTAATTCGACAGAAAAGCTGATAATGACCAAATTTCTCATAAAAGTATCACAGCATTTCTTCTTTCCGACTGCGCGCTAATAGAAGATCTGTATCTGTCTTTAGAGCTGTTTATAAAATGAGGGCCTTTCAGTCCGGAATTCCATGGATTTGCTTTGATCACTCTGAGAAAAGAATGTGCACTAATTACCACTCTCCAAGCTTTTTTTAAAATGTATCTTAGACTATAACGCACGCTGATCTTCTCATCTGACAGATCTTCTTATCTATTTCATTACAATGCTTTTATCAGCGCGAACTCTCACTTAAATGCGGCCTTGTTGTAAGATTTCACTGCTGACCGACTGATCTAAAACTAATGTACGAAATTGTGTAATGTTAGATGGATTTGACCCAGAGAAATCACTATAAAAGGAGCCGCTGTCCGAACTCTACAGCGCAATGATCCACGACGAGAAGCACTGGGAAGCCAAGGCCCACGCCCTCAAGAGGATCGCCTTCCTCGGGGTTACCCTCTCCACCGTCGCTACTCTGATCTGTATCATCTCGGTGCCGATGCTGTATAACTACATGCAGCACGTGCACTCACTCATGCGGAACGAAGTCGACTTCTGCAAGTTGCGCTCGGGTAACATCTTGAGGGAAGTTACCCGCACCCAGGCAAGTTCGCTGAATTCCTGTCTAAATAGCCTCCATTTATAAATTTCTCATTCAAGGTCCTGTCGAAAGAGGTCACCAGAACCCGCCGTCAAGCTGGGGGATGCTGCGGATGCGGTGTTTCTGCCAGAGGACCACCAGGACCACCAGGACAAGCTGGACAGCCCGGAGGAGATGGAAGGCCTGGTCAGCCAGGAAGAAATGGTCCTGACGGGCCACCAGCAACTCCTGCTCCACAAGTCAACCCATGCTTCAACTGCCCCGCTGGACCTCCAGGACGCCCAGGAAACGCAGGAAGTCGTGGTGCGCCGGGAAACAAAGGTCCAGACGGACGCCCTGGAGGAGCAGGAAGTCCTGGAGGCCGAGGAGCTCCTGGACCACAAGGTCCTCCCGGAAACGCTGGGCGGCCAGGAAATCGAGGCGCACCTGGAACACCTGGACGAGTCATCCCATCAGCAGGTAACCGTGGACCTCCTGGACCTCCCGGACCTCCAGGACCACCTGGACCAAGTGGAAACCCTGGAGGCAGAGGAAACCCAGGAAGCCCTGGCGGACGAGGACCTCCTGGAGACAATGGAAGAGCTGGAGCTCCTGGACGACCTGGAGCACCTGGACAGAGAGGACAAGACGGAAACACTGGTGCCAGGGGAAGCTGCGACCACTGCCCTCCTCCTCGTACTGCACCAGGATATTGATAGCGTTGTAATAATAATATTAATTAACAAGATAATTAATAACGTTATGACGCTGCGAGCTTCGAATAAAGTTTTACAATTGACCTCCTCTGCATGCCCACTCCTACATTTTAGCACACAATATCACCTTGGCAGCTAATCTGATCTTTCTAATTGCCTATGGAAGACTTTGGGCAGAGTCTGCATAACAATAACATGAATGATCATGGAGCGAAAGAATCTTGCAGTTTCTCTGCCATTGGTCTTTCAATTTTTTGCTTTTTGCGCAAAAACCCTGGACAAGGTATGCTCTCGAACCTATTCTATATTAGTGGTGTGAATAAGCAAATCCTATGTCAAAGTGCAAATGAGCGGGAAGCGTTTGAGAAGAATGCTTAAGAGTAGGAGAGAAGATGCGAACTTCGAGGAGATAGTCAGGTTCAAAAGGGCGCTGAAGCAACATTTCATCGCTTATCGGAAACTCTAATCAAAGAATAAAAGGATAAAGGATACGGCTTCTTTAATGCCCTTAGCGGGCACGCGCCGAACGCACTCTACCTCATAGTCGAAGATACTACCGAATCTGTGCGAGCCTTTTACAGTAACTCGCGGGGTCCAGCCGTCAGTGCTTTTATCCGCCCACATTACTCCGGTACCAATTTACCGGCTCAGGAGGGTAGAGGGCTTGGTTGGTCCACGGGCGGGACAAATCTTGGTCCGACCTGGTCAGAGCCTCATACCACTACGCCACTCATCCCCATGAATATCTAGGGCTGTTGCAAAGCGAAGAAGAAGTGGTTCGAAACTGATTCAGAAATGCCTTGAAAATTTTAGGATGTAGAGAAAGTTACGCTGAAAGAAGACAACAAATATGCGAGGAGAAGAGATTACAACTTTGCTTTGTTTTTTGTAGGCCACTTCAGGTGTGTGGTACGAGGCGACTCAACTTAAAGAAATTTGTCACGACCTTAATTCACATAGCTTTTTCGTATTTCACACATGATTAACTCCCCAATGCGCATAAGCACACCAAATTTGGTGGCATTGTTGCGTGTTCGTTGTAATTAGGCCCCGTATGAATATGCTACAAGTGGTATATTGCACATTGAATGTTTCTTTAGAGTCTGTGTTGGTGCGCAAGAGCGAATTAACTGTTAGGTTGGTTCTCTTTTTCACCAGTGCAAGGTATGGTTGGTGATCTTTTTATGCTCTGAAAGGCACGCGCCATACACTTGATCCACTTGTCCGCTCAAGGCGCTTTATTTACTTCGCTATTGGTCAAATCAGTGAACTGACCAATAGCAAGGCGGATGTCCGCTATCCACTTCCGCTTCATCCATTTCGTAGTGGTCAGTTCGATCTAGCCAATAGCGAAGCGGATGAAATGGATCAAGCGGATAACTATAAATTAATGAAAATTTCATGGTTGCCTTACTTTCCGGCAACGCCGTCTCTAAAGCCTCGAAGGTAATCCAACTCAGATCAAATGCACTGGGCCACCGAATGCTCACTTTACTTCATCCAACCTGTCTACCGTATCAAATTTCAACTTGATATCTACATACCAGTTTTCTAAGACAGCATAACATAACCTTTGATTCAACTGACTTGGCTTCAAGAGGGTGGGGCTTTGTGACGTAATTAAGGCCGCTCGCGTTCGCAACGCACCTGCGTCTCTCTCGCGCGAGTGCTGTCTGATCATACATAGTCTTAGTTAGGTCACGAGACCCCGCCTTCCCGAGGCGAAGCCAGTTGAATCAAATGGTAACCTTGCAGTAGACTGTATGATAAAACTTGCACTCAAGACTGTGCGTTTGAATGGAAGCTCACAAGACTGTTTTGACACGCATGAGTCATCATAGCGCCCGTACACGGCGGCCGCGTTGCAGGCACGCTTGCTTGCGTTCAGCCTACAGTGACCCGGGCAATTTCGAGCAGTCGACTTCACCAGTACTTTGGTATTGTACAAGTCGCGCTCGTAACGATTTAGCCGCGTATCGTGTGCTCCTCAGCGTCGCAAGTCCGTGCGGTTGAGATGAATTGAAGTTGTACGAATAAATATTTGGCCAGTAAAAAACGGTAGAGTCTCGTATGTCTATCGTCGAAACAATGAGTTGAGATTATAATGTAGGATTTGAAGTAGTGTATAGCGCCAGCAATCGAAGAACAATTTTTGCATAGGTTTCTTCCTCCAACATAAGCGCTAAATGTAGCGCATTCTTGCTCGCAACCCCATCATCGACACCAAGAACGAGAATTCATCTATTCTAATGCAGCACACTGCAGTGCATATGCGGTATTGAAAAGTTGGCTTGCTATCAAACATGAAAGATGATATGTAACTCAGTATGCAGTGCAAATAGCATGCCATTGCTTGCAGCGTTATAAAATTTATTAATCATATTATCATCTGTTATCACAAGGTTATCAATAGCCTGGTGCAGTACGAGGTGGCGGGCAGTGGTCGCAGCTTCCCCTGGCACCAGTGTTTCCGTCTTGTCCTCTCTGTCCAGGTGCGCCAGGTCGTCCGGGAGCTCCAGCTCTTCCATTGTCTCCAGGAGGGCCACGCCCACCAGGCGTTCCTGGGTTTCCTCGGCCTCCAGGATTACCGTTTCTTCCAGGTGGTCCTGCTGGTCCAGGGGGTCCGGGAGGTCCTCGGTTACCTGCTGATGGGATGACTCGTCCGGGTGTTCCAGGTGAGCCTCGGTTTCCTGGTCGTCCAGCGTTTCCGGGAGGACCTTGTGGTCCAGGAGCTCCTCGGCCTCCAGGACTTCCTGGTCCTCCAGGACGTCCATCTGATCCTCTGTTTCCTGGCGCACCACGGCGTCCTGCGTTTCCTGGGCGTCCTGGAGGTCCAGCGGGACAATTGAAGCATGGGTTGACTTGTGGAGCCGGAGTTGCCGGTGGTCCGTCAGGGCCGTTTCTTCCTGGCTGGCCAGGTCGTCCATCCCCTCCGGGCTGTCCAGCTTGTCCTGGTGGTCCTGGTGCTCCTCTGGCGGAAACACCGCATCCGCAGCATCCCCTAGCTTGACGGCGGGTTCTGGTGACCTCCTTCGATAGCACCTCAAATGAGGAAGGTTTAAAAATAGGGCCTATCAAGAACGGAATTCAGCGAACTTGCCTGAGTGCGGGTAACTTCCCTCAAGATGTTACCCGAGCGCAACTTGCAGAAGTCGACTTCGTTCCGCATGAGTGAGTGCACATGCTGCATGTAGTTATACAGCATCGGCACCGAGATGATACAGATCAGAGTAGCGACGGTTGAGAGGGTAACCCCGAGGAAGGCGATCTTCTTGAGG
Organism: Cylicocyclus nassatus; assembly: GCA_958299035.1. NCBI lineage: Eukaryota > Metazoa > Nematoda > Chromadorea > Rhabditida > Strongylidae > Cylicocyclus > Cylicocyclus nassatus. The sequence continues at coordinate 56,887,088 of CATQJL010000223.1, forward strand.
GAGCGAGCCTTCGCCTCCCAATGCTTCTCGTCGTGATCGTAGCTCATTGCGCTGTGGATTTCGGGTAGTGTATCCTTTTATACTAGTTCTTTGGGTCAAATCCCTAACATTACTCATTATTGGAGATCAGCTTTGGAAAAGTCGGTCAGCAGTAAATCTTACAACAACGCCGCGTCAAAATGAGAGCTGTAACACGCTTTGTAATGATAACGCGATTGTAATGAAAAGGATAACACATTGAAAGGATCAGTGTAAACAGACTATATCCTAAAATTTTCTAATCAACTCGTACTATTACTTAAAACTTAATTATCTTTGTTGCAATTGCTTCTTTGAGAGAAGGTATGGAAAACAAAACCCTGCCTTCAGCGAAGAGGCTTTGCCCATACCCCACATGGTACTGAGTACTGACACGGGCGTTCCCTAAAGCCATGTGCTTCTGCGTAGGTATTCATAGCTTGCACTTAATTTTGTACAGTTTTCTCGTTCTTTCATTTGAGTTGGGAAGATGAGGTAGGAAAAGACTAACTTTTGCATACACCAGGTTCTCATAACCCTATGTTTCCCAATTTCACCTGCTCATTCAAGGCTGCCTCCAACGTGTTAATACTAGAGCGGTGTCAGCGACGTGCCAGAACGTGCGAGGCGCCAGTGGGTTCCGGCACAGCGCTAGCACGGCAGTGGGACGGCACTGGCACAGACAGCAACGGAGAAGCGAAACGCTGCCTAACTAATCCAATTCCATACGTCACTACGTCCTCGCCTGTACTTTGCTGTATTTTGTGTCTTATGTCTTTGTATTTTCTCTATCCTTTTTTGATCAACATTTTCGAAACAAGAGAATTGCCTTCTCAAAAAAATAATACAAATACTAAATTCAAATTTAAGTTGATCAAGATCGAAACGCACCTATTGACAAATTGCATACTTGTACGTCATAAGGAAACGAGTCGATCCGTAGCGGACAAGGATGAGTGACCTAAAATTACCAAGTTTTATGAAAATAACTAGAAAATAATATAAAATATTCAAAATTTGAGAGCCTTTTGGATCTTTAGCGTTATACCGAATAAATCGGAGATGGAAATTTTGAACTTTATACGTACAACTGCAGGATTGGATATCCGGACTGTACCATCATAACGAATATCGGCCATCCTTTCCTCGGCCTCTAGCACTTCCTCGAGTTTCATTCTAAAATGTCAAATATTTCTAGCAGTCGTGAGCTGAATCGAAGACTTCTACTATGAAAATATTTATTTGGGCAAATACATATATCAAACATATTTCATTTTTAACGTGTTTTTTGAAAAGTTGAGGAAATCTGCGTGTCCCAGATTTCCTACACCATTTCGGGATAAATTATTATCGCTGAAATGGAGTAAATCATCTATTCTTTTTGATCTAATCTTTCCTATGAATTATATTTGAGCAACTTGCCCGGAGCATTTCGAAACCGTCATTTACACCAAAATTATTTTTAGCCAACTATTTTCTTGCCTAGATTGACAAGTATGCAAAGAATAAGGCGTTCTTTGCAGTAACACATCTCAATATTTCGACAAGGTTAAATTCATTTGCACTTATTTGATTTAGTATACTGTTGGTTTGCCATAAAGAATCCATAGAACAAATTGGTTCTATTGCCAAGCTGAATCTTCAGTCCTGGCGCAGCGCCAGAAGTCTCAAGCTCACAGTGTACCCACACATCAATTACGCTGGACGAGTGCGGTTCAGGTAGAAGTGTACCTAGGTACCTATCTGGGTGAGATTTGGAAATGATATGCAAGCATGTAGACCTCTTTCGTAATCTTACAGAAAGCCGGCGTTGCGGCGAATTATTAGCCCGAAAGTAAACTTCATTTTCAAATAAATTGAGCAGTTTTTGTTTTCCTGATAGACTTAGGCTTCCATTCGATAGAGCGAAGCAAGCCCTACAGAAAGACCACCAAAGGTTTTCACCGAAATCGTAATCCTGCCAATACTCAAAATTTTTCAGCTACCTCATAAATCGGATCTCCTTCCAGAAAATTGTTACGGACCTCCAACTTGGACTTTATATAATAGATAATAGTAGTGCCCAACATTGTATTTGGCGGATTTTGGGGCTCAGCAAGATTGAGAAAAAAAAGCTGAATACCAACATGCCACTTTCTTCAGGTTTTCCATATAAAACTTGGTATTCCTCGATCATAGGAGCACATGCAGGTGTATAATTTCAAGGTTATACTAAGCAAGGCTTGTATCATACAATGACACGTTTGGGAAGGACTGGGGCGAAGTTTACCATTTTTGGACTATCTTATTTCTCGCTTTCTATGCTCGAAAAAGTTCAGTAAAGGCATATTTGAGTACTATTATGTGCCTACTGTATAATGACCAAGTTGAAAGTCCAAAGAATTCTTGCTCGCGAAATCCAAGTTTTACGTGACAAAATTTTTTCGATTTTGGCTTCAAACTTTTCATAGAATGCAATTTAGGCAGACCTTTAGTGGTTGTATTTTAGGCCCGTATGCACGTACATCCCCGCCGGGAAGGGAGGGGATCTGAGAGGGGAAGCGTCATATCTCGCTTAGCTATGTATCTTTCTTCTTCTTTCTCTGTCTTGGTTTTGAAGGTTCTCATACACTGATACTTGCGCATAACGGATGCCAGGTTACTGCCATACAAGATTAGATATTCACTATTTCGTCTGATCCCCTGGGGTCCCCAGGGATTATCGAAAAAATCAAAATCTTCAGATTCAATTTCTTCTGTCGAAAACATGCTCAGCAATATCGTAGTATATCTTCAGTACAATTTTGCAGCGTTTTCAATCATTTTTTCGGAAGATAAACGACTTTGAAAATGTGAGATGATCCCCTGGGGATCCCCAGGGGATCGGAAGAAATAGTGAATATATAATCTTGTATAGCAGTAACCTGGCATCTATTATGCGCAGGTATAAGGGTATGAGAACCCTCATAAGCACGAAGAGAAGAAAGAAGAAAGATATCTAGAGCAGTGAGATATGGCGCTTCCCCGCTCAGATCCCCTCCCCTCCCCGCGGGGATGTACGTGCATACGGGTCTTAGAGCTTCATCTGCTCTATTGAATGTTACCCCAAGTCTACGGGAAAAACAAAAACGCTTGAATTATTTGAAAAAGGAGTTTACTTTTAGGAAACCTAATACTTAGGCGGAACTAGACTAGTACACTTTCCATCACTTACGTATCGTACCCTGGCAAAAACGATAGCATGATCTATTTGGGTCTGCGAAAGTACACAAAAACCACTACTTTATGTTAGTCCGGGACATGTCGAGTCCAATGAAACAATTCGAAGCAAGGCCGAAACTTTTTGCTAATGTCAAAAATTTGATTTTATAAACGCATATTGTTGAACCCTGCTTTTGCTTGGATTCTTAATTTTTCTGCTTTTAGAAATAAACACCGATTGCAGCGATGAGGTGAAAATTCAAGATGCGATTGTTGTTGTTCAATATAATGAGACCACCTACGCTTCGGTGAATATGATATCCGGAGTCCAAACACTCATTTCAGGAGTTTTGATCCATGCTTCACTATAGATTGTAGTATTTCTTTCCCAAGCCAATTGTGGATCTACCCATGACTGTAAATGCATTAGGAGATTATAGCAAACTTGTAATAGTCGAATTTTTATGTACGCACCAGGATGAATTCTGCCAGAAACTGTATTGTTTCCTGCTGCTGATCCTAGGAAATCAACGCAATATTATAGCAAGTCATTATCAAAAAATAAAATTTACCATATATAGAAGCACTAGCTGGTTAGGAATAATGGTAACGACAGTGGCGGTATCATTTGAGCCTGGGCGTTCTGATATTTCATAAGTAGGAAAGAGCTCATTCAGGAGCAGCCTGGCTGGAGTTAGCGTGAAATCTGGAATGAACCAAAAATTTTTTCGCCCTTTCTCAACTTCCTAGATAATTGACAAAACCTAACATTGCTCTCAAGAAATACTTGTATCAGCGCTCGTTACAAATAAGAGCAAGTTATACCTATGTCTCCTTTTGCGCTATTTGTCTCAACAAATATCTGTTATAGGCTCTATAAAAACTCGAATCCTTTGTCAAATAAAATATTGCATGGCGCTCAGTTACGCGGTTGAAAGACATCCACAAAAGCCAATTTTAGCTAAAATGACGCTTTCTTGTCCATCTCCGCTATAAGCAACGATCTTTGAGACATCAGGTTGGAATGAAAGTTCTGTCGCATTGTATTCAAAAATTCATAGCTTTTGGTTGCGCAACGGATGTGCCTGTTTTTGACTTTATTTGGGAGAGAAATTTATCTGCTTTATAAATGCAGGTAGTACTTCTCCTGATATATATACCTCCGCATAGATGCGATAGAAGAAAGTTACTTAATTTATGATTTTCCTGTGTTACTCATAAAATATGTGAACATTTCAACAACTGGAACAGTCTAAGTTTTTTTACCTGCTTCTTCTAACCAAACAAAGTCTATGCTGATTAGATGTCTCTACAAAAGGGTAGATTTTCGAGCAAGCAATGCAATAACGCATGATTCTCTGGCATTTTCATTTTTTCGAAAATCATAGCTTTTCTCAAGAACATCTAATCAGCGCAGACTTTGTTTATTTGAAGGCAGGTCAAGATACATATAAAACTGTTGCTCTTTTACTGAAGTTTCAGATTTTTTATGAACTAACGCAGGAAGATTCGTGACTTCTTCTTCCAAATGAAATCAGAGCATGCACACTCCTCGAGAATTATGAAGGTATGAATTTTGTTATTTTGCGACAGAACTTTCGTTCCAATCTAACATATCGGTTGAACATTTGAACGCCCTACTGTCTCTTATGTGACTCCAGCGCAGATGGATTACAAAAGGTCATCTACAAGCGAGTTGAGAACTTGATTTGGAATACTGATGAAAAATTTTGCCATCGAACACTTCTGCCAAACAAGGCAGCAAACATAAGATTTAAAATTGGCTTAACTATAGGTATAATAGAGAAGCTAACGAAAGAGGGAAAAGAAGATATAAACAGGGATGAATTTGATTATCTTGGGCGCCACGTTAAAGGAGAAACTACATTTTTCTATTATATCCCAAAAAATCAGGACGTTAAGACGAATACACAATTTTTTTCCATAAATTCTACGTTTTGGAAACGATTTCAGTGCTTCTGAATCTATATTTGTCCTTTCTTGGACATCAGCTTTCATCCTAGTAATCAAAACTATAAGAAGTTCGAGCGGTTTCTTCAGAGCTGAAACTTCTCTCACTTACTATTTTGGGCAAGCAAACGCATTTTCCTACAATTGAAATCATGTGAGTACACTTTTTACTTTCTGGCACGACTAAGAAACTGAAGGCCAAATGATCGTTTCACTAGCGAAAAAAAAATTTGAGTTCAAGTACAACGAGTTTTTTTTTCTGTAATAAAAAAGGAGTGGGTCAGAAAAAAATGTGTGCATATCCCATAGCAGGACGAAACAGCGATCGTCAAAATTAGAAGTGGAAGGTTCAAAAATGAATTTTTGCTGCAGATGTACTAGAAAAATTGTTTTTGGAAAGTTACTGCGAAAATATTGCTCACATTTGTTTGGGCGAGAGCAGAGCATTTTTTTAGATATGAATCTTTGCAAACACTTAATTATCTAGCTAGAAATAATTTGAATTTATGCTGATATATCAGAGACCAGGTTCAATTTATCCTTGGCTCTAGTCAGTTTGTTTGCGGATACAAAGTAGACTACTCCCAACCAGGGCTCGGCATGATTTGGCTAGTTGAAAATGCAAAAAACGAAGTCCCCCTTGACTTCTGCGAATTTTTACGAAGTCCCCTGACACTAGACCATAATCCCCTAAGAAGCTTCAAAAAACGAAACGTCAACCAAAAAAGTTCAAGTTTTCTGTCTCTTCAGCCACAAAAACGATATCCCGTTTGCTTTTTGTCCCAAAAACGCTACCCTGCTTGCTTACAAGCCACCTGTGCCGACCTCTGCTCCCAGCCATATCAACAAAAAATAAAGAGAGTTATGATTCGTCAATTTCTCACTTATCAGTTCATGCATGGTTCTTCCGCTCTCTTAGTACAGATATTCATGCGCTCTGCGATGTTCGGTGTTTTTAACAATTATCTGCATTAACGCCTATGGAGAATTGCAATAAGTCAAATTAAGACTATTCTAGCGATCAACAACCAAACATTACTAGTAAGTATGAGTTGCTGAAAATAACGATTTTTCTACAAAAATTCCGAAATAAAAAGTTCTAGTTTGAGAATCATACCAATTGTCGTCGCCTGAGTATTGGAAGAACTAAAAACCGAAGTCCAAAAATTTCTAGCCGTTGACGATAAAATTTGAGAAACTTTAAATACTATCACTGAACAAGGCCGCGCCAGTCTAAACGCTTCTGAGACAAATATACATGGCTGAATCTGTGAAGTTCGAAAAATTTGTTATTTTAATTTTGGAAGAAAGATAATAATAATATGCTTCATTTGACCATGCATAGGCAACCTTAGGATTCTCAAGTCATACACAGATCAACTTACATTTCCAAGTGGCACATGTCGGGTGTTAGCCATAAGGCTTAATAACATAAGGGGCTCAGCGGCGCGATATTCCTCAGCCGCATGCAAAAAAGAATCGAAATGCATAAATAACATACCGTATGTAAAGGTGAGGAGGAACAGAGGCCAAAGCATGACACCTGCTTGCATGAGTTATCGTATCCTCTTTGGATTCGGTTACGCGCGATATTCCCATAGACCACGCGCCCTCATTTGTAATGCCCTGAAACTTGACGCCTGTTCAAGAACTGAACTTCAGAAAGCATAACGAAATCAACAAATAATCCCATATGTGGGGCTTACGGCGGCAAAGTCATTCAGATACGTCATTCGTTTATCGTCTACAATCATTTAATTACCCCTCTTTGTTCAATCCTTAATTTCAATAAATGCAGGCTTTATCACGGGGGTGTCACATAGGCAAGATGGGCATCATTTTTGGGGAGGGGGAAGGGGAGGGGAGTAATAAAGAGAATTTCGAAAGGAAACGGGGGAAGAGGGCCGGAATGTTCGCATCTATTCGTCCAGTATCGTAAAAATACCGAAATTGCTAGATTGGAGCGAAAGCTCTTGCGTGATTTGAACGAACAATTAGTATTCGAACAAAATTCCATATCTTTGAATCTAATTTCGCCATTTTGTTTCCCAAAAATAATATGTAGAAGGCATGCGCGCTGCGTTGGATGTGTGAGTATAATTCTTTACAATAAAATCACTGATCGTGAGAACCAACTATTTTGATTATTGTAATTTCGAGTTTGGACCTATCTTCATGTACTCTCCGCAATTTTTTGTACCAAACTCGAAATTGCAATAATCAAAGAGTTGCAAAAGATGAAAAATGTCATCTTCAGGAATATCCTATCATCACTGGACTTTATCAGCAGAAAAAAGAAACATTTCACAAATAGTAAAATGTCACAGCGTTCTAGGCAAACAGTAAGTCAAATTCGTGTGGATTTGAGAGATTGCTATCACGAAGATTTTTTTTGCGAAACGAGCATACAAATTTTTGTGCTTGCATTACCAAGCGAGATTGACACCCACCACTTTGTATGAAATACTGTTACAGTCGAGTAGATTTTCCGCTTGATATAGTGTGCTTGCACAGAAGGTGAGATGCGGTGAAATTTGCGCGTGAACAAGTAGCCACGACAGCGTTGCGGGTATCTTGCGCGCAATGGGGCGGCGTCACAGTCGAAGCTATTTCTTCACGCACAAATTTTACCGCATTTCACTTTCTGTGCAAGCACACTATATTAAGTGGGAAATCTACTCGACTGTATGCGTAGGATTTTTGTAGACCTTTTGGGGTAGCTGATAGTCTTCGCAAACTTGCTGGCGCTAGACTGATATCCGCAAAGTTTGAAGCGTCACTCTTGTCTTCGTTCTTGGCGGCTAGCCTATAAGAAGTTGCGCTGCGCTTGAAATCTATCATGGACCCAAGTCCTCCACTATATTTGGGAAACAAAATGGTGAGTTTAGGTTTGCAAGTTGAATTTCGTTACAAAAATACCTCTGATCTAACGTGATATGAAAATGTTTGGGTCAAAAACTTGTGTGACTGAAAGCTTAACAATTTTTCAAAAGTTACCCACACTAACTGATACGGAAGCGATCCTTGCAGACCTAAAGACATGAAGGCGTGGTAATTTCTTCCAACTCGAATGCCTTGCGGCATCTAGTGACTAACCTAAAATGGCTCGAGGAAGGATATTTAAAATTTTCAACTTTCTTTAGGCTTTTTCGTCTTTTTCAATGCACCATTGACATCTTAAGGTCAAATTAACCCTTGAACCGCCTCATGCTCCGTCCTCTCCCCTCAGTTGCAGCCCCCGATGTTGGCGCAAACCTGCTGCAAGCGATTGGCAGTGACCGCCATTAACGATATTCCGCCAGAGATAAGAAAACGATCGTTTCTTCCAGCAAGTGTTAGTTTCTTGTGGCTATCGAATGGCGAAGGCGCAATAGCAGTATTAGTTGAGCGGGCGCGAACGGCGCGCGCGTTCCTCACGGTTGTAAAGCCTGCGCCTCCTGCGCTCTGCGGCTAATAAAGCGGCGTTCACGCCTGGAGATTTTAGGTTGGCTCGAAAGTTCTGGGACATTTTAGAGTAGACTGCTATTTCTCGAAACCTAACGCATATACATCGGTTAGATATACCATTCGATAGAACAAAGCAAGCTCTACGAGATGGTATGCAAAAGTTCGCACTAGCTTCGACCCACCGTAAGTTTGCGTCCAGAATCTGAATCATACTGAAGGCTCGAAAATTGGGAAAAATTCATATCTTCATTCAAAGGAATCCTACAGATCTCCAACTTGCTCATATTGCGCACCCATCAGACACTCATATGTACCGTTTGCTATATTTTTTCCTCATTTAGGAATAGAGGAAACGAAAATTTTCTTGTTTATACAAAAATGAAGCTATGCTCCCACTCATGTAATTGTATAGTACAAGCCCTTAGAAGTATAACTGTAAATTTTCAGCTTTCTACAGGCCCTAGTTCCCGAAAATTACCAAATTGAGCTCTCCTCACTCGGGCGTTCTATGCTAAAATCAATATCGTGGGTGGAAACAGCACAGCTTCGTTTCTATACAAGCATGGAAATTTTCGTTTTCTCGACTTTCAGATGAGGAGAAAATACAGGAACGGTGCATATGAGTGTCTGGTGGTGTGCAATTTTTGTGAGCAAGTCGGAGATCCGTAGGATTTGTTTGGACGAAGACATGAATTTTTCGCAATTTTTTGAATTTCAGTTCGACTCAGATTTCGCAAACTTACGGTGGGTCGAAGCTGGTGCGAACTTTTGCACACCGTCTTGTAGAGCTTGTTTGCTCTATCGAATGGTATATCTAATTGATGTATATGCGTTAGATTTCGAGAAATAGCAGTCTAGTCCTAAAATGTCCCAGAACTTTCGAGCCAACCTAATATTACGCCTTCGTCATGCAGCAGTCTATACTTTGTTTACTTCTACTTGTGTTTCCTCTGCTGGTGTCATTATACTAATATCCTGTCTTTTCGCGAAGGGGAAAATTTGCTTCAAAAATTCTGATGCCCCTTCTGCCGAGCCCTGGCTAAACGCTATAATAGCATTTTGAGCTTCAGCTATACATTACCACGCTATCAAGTTATTAGCGTTATCAGTTATCAGTGTGACCATGAACAGTGTGTTATTCGTATTAGCAAGCTTACTGTTGCCACCTATGTTACCTGCGTTTCCGCTGTTAAAGGCTTGAAAGTCTCATTTCCTAGTTCACGCTCTCGTAAATTATCAAATGAATTTTTTTCATGGTGCATCAAGAAGACAGCAAACGCAAACGTATAGTCCAATTGGCGTGATCGCGAACGGAAAAAGAACAGCAGAGCCTCATTCAAAGCGGAACAGCGGTAAAAATATTAGTAACGATTAAAATGAACGAAACCTAGTCACAGTGATAACACCAGTAACATTGGTATAGTCGTTCTTACCCTATTAGTAGGTTTATGGTCGAATTTGAATTCGAGCTGAAGCAGGCCGGCCGCGAGAGAGCGCGGCCCTCTCAGCCAACCGCTTGCACATGAGCTTTTCTCCTATTTTCTTTGTGTTTCTTCGGTATCTCTCGTATTGCGGCAATGTTCTTAATCAGATTTTCAGATTTCATACCGCTAACTATTGTTTTGTGCAGTTGTGCTCGTTTGTTTTACATTTTTTCCAGGTTAACCGGGAAGAAGGATGCTGTTGGAGATTTTTGGATGAGAAATCTCATATCCGGTAAGTTACATGTACACAAATGTGATTTGATGAAAAAATGTGTGTTTCAGAGAGGTAGCGGTATGAAGTCTAAAAGTCTCTGAAAGTCTAATCAAGAACATTGTCGCAATACGAGAGATAGCAAAGAAATACGAAGAAAATGAAAAAAAAGGTCGTGCAAGCGGTTGGCTGAGGCGTCTGCCGCGCTCTGCCGCGGTCGGCCTGCTCCAGTTCGAATTCAAATTCGACCACCGACCGACTATGGGATGAGGGCGACTATAACATCATGTATTGGCAACATTAGTGACACTCGTACAGGGCCTGCATGATCGCGAGAGTCGAACGTGCGTACGGCCATTGCGCCGCGCACGTCCGATGTCACCAAAGCAGGTGCCAAACATCTCCGGTTCAACAGGTTCGTCCGGTTCATAAGTCAAATCACTACACTGTCCAACAGCATTGGTGGTGAACCGAATGAACCTGTTGAACAGAGTAAATTTGGCACTTACCTGAGGCGTCGGACGTGCGGACGTGCGCGGCGCAATGGCCGTACGCACGTCCGACTCTCGCGATCATGCAGGACCCTATAACACCGATTATGTACGCCGAATTTTGAGCAATATGTTCAAAGTCATAGACCAGACAGTTCAGATCGACCATGCTCCACCCGACCACCTTATCAAGACTGGCGTCCTTTTCTTGACTCTATAAGTGACTCAAAAAAGTTCAATGCTAAAGCCTTAACAATGACGTGGCATCACACAAGTTGATCAAAGTCAGGGTATAAGCACCGCTCAATAGACAGTTGCTGGCTGTCTCTCTCCAAGTCTAAGCGCAAGTTTTCTACGAATCTTTGAACAAGTGCTTCAGAATAGGACAGACTCACTACCGGTAGACATTTCTTCTTTCCTGTTATTTAGGTTCTGATGGCACATAATGGCGCTCGAAGGCGTAGACACTCGCGATTTTGCATTCCGTCCAAATGTTCATTTTCCTCCAAGTAACGTCAGTGGTCCCAAGCACATGTGGTTGCTCAATCTGATTTCAACACAGTGCTGCCATACGTCCCCGCACACCTGACAAACACGAATGCTTTGCTTGGCCCCTTTGAAAAATGCTAGACATGGTAAAATTTACGTCATAAAATTTCCTGACATCGCTTTTCGCATAAATGTCTCAAGCTCCGACGCCTTGCAAGTGTTATAGTGAGAACTAGCAAAAATTTCCTGACTTCGCTTTTCTGTATAAATGTCTCAAACTCCAACGCCTTGCAAGTGTTATAGTGAGAACTAGCATATTCGCTTACGACTTGATGTATTACATTATTGCGCAAAAGAATGATGGAATAAAATGAAGAAGATGCCGCTTCCTCTAATTTGAGATAGTTTTTCGTAAAGTAATATTCATTATGAGTTATTTATGCTTTGTAATAAACGCCTTCACCAACTGTCTCCTTCACCGCCTCAAATGGATAGAAAATTGCGATCAGACCCCGAACCGAAAACAAACATGAGTCGGACGTTCCTAATGAAACCGCTTATGGAGCTGTGGAAATATATTATTGAAGTCATGGCCGAACTAATAAAAAAATGATCCAACGAGAACTACGTAACGAATGCATTCGCTGGCTCATCTGCTAGAATTCGCTCATGATCTGCAGCGCGGGTTCACTTATGTTAGGCGTATTGCTACAACGCTCTAAGAACATCATTAAGAAAGACAGAATAGCAATGGATAACGATAAAGCCAGTGCGACTTTATCACATCTCTCTCGATCAGACATATGCCCGTCTTGCAAACACAATGCACTTAAGAAAATAAAATTATGCACCTGAAAACGACAAAGGTCAATTTATTAAAGTTATTTGGATGCCATATAGTCGGTATAAATGCCGGTATAAATGCATAAGGATAAAATACCTTCGTAAACACTACCATCGGGCTTTGTCGCTGGAGTCAACTGCAGCGTGACTGTAAGCTATAACAGTGAGAGATTCAAATGCTTAAGTTTGTAAGCGCATTAGAAGATGACATTTTGGAGACTACGAATTTCGGATACAACTAAGGTTAACTTGCTGGAGGAGTCAACGATTAATCTAATTTGCAGCTTCATATAGAGATGATTTCAAAGCAAAGGCACCACTGGTGGGTGCGATTTGGAGAAATGAGAATTTGCCAGCCAACGCGATACAGCGAGGTGAAAATCGGAAATCATCCGCTAGTTCAAAACAACAACGATCTTTCTATTCGAAATGCGAGGCGATAACCAGACTCTAGCCATATGCACCAAGCCTTTCTGATGTATTAGGTTGTTGCAAAAATAATGTCCGTTTTTCTAGGCGTATATTCCAAACGACTTTTCTCCTTCAGGCTTTCTTTTTCGATACAGATTTTGCAGATCATTAGAAAGCTTTCTTCATGTACTTTCTAACGGTGGTAAAACTAAGCTTTTATCTCATCTGTGAGATTTTCACCAGCATTTTGAACAGCCGCACTCAAAATCGAAACTTCATTGCTCCAATTTTTTTGGCCATAATTCAGGCGCAAATAAACGAATTCTTCTGAAAACATAGCTACAGTATAGGATTGATATTGTTTACTTACTGCATGTTTGAATAAGTTTTTCGATTATACCTGAACTGACAAATCGAGCTTCAAAGAAGATACTCGCTGCCTGGAACTCCATGGGTTCGAAATTTTTCCTGATTAGGGCAATCGCTGAAACTTCGCTCATTTCTGTAGGTTTAAGATAAGGACATCTTATCTGCAATTTATGCAGAAAAACTTAGCTATTCAGTGCATGAAAAATTCCAAGTTTTCATAGTTTGGGACTTCCAACCTATCACAAATAGGCTTAAAAAAGTGAACAATTTTGGATTTCTATCTTTTTTAATTCGCAGAACTTCTTCGCTAAAGTTCTTTCTATATATAATTATACTACTGGGTTGCCTCTACAAAATAAGCTGACTAGCAGCCATAACAACAAAACTTGAATGAATTTGTAATCTTTCAAAACGAGGTTTTCAAAAGCAAAACTTTTGGTTTTTTGACGCATGGTTTTCTTTCCGTTTGCGATATCAGTAAATGCAGGTGCGCCTTAGATTACGAAAGATTTGTTGCTTCTGATGGTCTTGACCGCATTCAAAAATATGAAGACTGAACGAAGTTATAGCTTTTCAAAGTGAAATTTTGCAAAACGGAATTATTTTTGCAACAACCTAATACTATCGCAGCTCACCGATTCCCGGCGGCCTCTCTCCGGCTAAAATGTTCAGCGGACATAGAATGCTGACAACCATGAATATGCCGCACCTGACTAACGAGATGGAAAGATGGAGGAACTGTTTGATCGTCATCATGGAGCCAGCGTCAACTTTGGCTCTAGGACAACTCGTCTATGTGAAGGATCTCGAACTCTCAATAAACGGCCTGTACTCCTGTAACGATAATTTGCGAGCAATTCGGCAACATCACACACTCAGCGGAAACTGACTCAAAATCTGGATTTGGCATCTGGTTCGAAAACCTCAAGAGGTGTGGAATCAATGGCTCTAGCCAGAAATGATGACTATGCGAACTTTTCAATACCAACGTCACCCTCGCAAGCACACCTCAGTGAAAAACGAACTGTAGCTTACTTCCCGCCCCATAACGCCCTACCTGAAGCCGACTTCCTTCGAGTCACCTCATTTTGAACCATTATACTATTGCTATGCTATATACCCTTATACTTGAAAGGATAGGTTTTAGTTCCGCACAAAAAAGCGGTATTAGAGAGAATACAGAAGATGCTGCCCCTTCGATTTGATAATTCTAATTTTTCTTCAATCAAATGTAAGTGGATCTCTTTCGCTTAGTAACATTTAAAGTATGTTCATCAACTGTGCCCTCACCACCTTCAATGATTTCAACAATTATATGATTTGTTTCATTGTCTCTCGTTACTTTGCAGCAACAACTTTATTTGCGTAGCTGTTGACATTATTATCTTAGGCATGCGATAGTCGATTCACTGCTTCTTCTTAATCTTTGGGTAGTCGTCTATACGTAACAGGAACATGTATAAGTTTATAATAAGGACACGAACAGTTTTGTCGGTGTTTGTCAAGATGAAGATAGCTGAAAAGAAGTGTACTGTACTGCTGTGGTTGTCAATATGTCGCGCATTTTCAAAGCGATATGTTCTTTCTAGATTGAAAAGGTTGTGGGGCAGTAAGAATCAGGATTAAGCTCCCAGCTTTTTTTCCAAATTTTTTAAATACCAGCAAAGCTTAAATACAGAATTTGAAAAATATTTCACCTCGCAACGCATGGCTGGCACAGGCTGTCGTTCATGTTGGCTGTCCGCCATTTTTATCTGTTTGTTGGTCTAATGTTCTGGAAAAAATTTGATAACCAGTGGCTTATTGGAAAGTGGAAAATAAAAACAAAACTGTCTCTGGTCCTTTCATATGATGCGAGAGAAGTACTGCCCCGCTAAATCAAAAAATCCAGCGTATTTGATGACTTGTTGATGTTTTCAGCTGAAATCATAAAATAAGAAGACACTCTAGCACTAGCGAAATTTAGCTTACATACTTGTAATGTTGCTCGACTGCGGATCACTCAGGCACAGACCAGCCTACTCGGCTTTGTTTCAAAAAGAGATCGGAAAAACTTCTTATAATCGACTTTTAAGTGTTTAGCGAAGGCAAGCCTACAAACAGTGTTAGAAATGCCTTCTCAAGCGCTCAAAGAAGCTGAAGATTCGGGGCAGAAGAGCAGCTAACAAAAGAAGGAGGCTTGGTGACCGTGGCTTTTTTCAGTGAGATGCATACCAGTAATTTGCCTTAAAAGCTGATTCCAAATCTGTTTTCAATATCTGCTGTGCGACTCTGTGAATGAAATTATGGCCTTTTTTCTAAATTAATTTCACGAGATCTAGGCAGTCAAAATCGTTAGTATGCAGGTTTTGTAGGCACTCTACATCGGAGACAGTTTTCCTGAGCTTAACGTAAATCTTTATTTGATTTGGACGCTCATTTGTAGCGTGTACGTGAACCTTCTATGATATTGGTAATCCTGCCATCAAAAAGTGCAAATTTCGGTGGCAAGAAATGTTCATATCTTTTTCCGAAGGACCGCACAGCAGATACTGAAAGTAGATTGAAACGCTTTAAGACGCGTGAAATGGTATTGGTATATGTTTCATTTCAAAAAGCCACGGTCACCAAGTATCCTTCCCTTGTAAGCCGCAACAGCTTGCGATAAAAAAACGTAACGCCGAAACTTAGCACAATCAAGCAGACTGAAAGTCTTATGCAATCAAAGGCAGATGTCCACTTATTGTATTGAAAACTTGTTTTGATACCATAACTATTCAAAATTAACAAAGTGATTTGTGTGTAAGCCTTTGAGCGGCAACGGACAGTCGACCCTTTGCATTAACGTGATCTGTGGTCTATTGTACAAATCATTGCACAGGATACCTCATAAGAGATTATAAGCTGTGTACCTTACTTTGGCGCGATAAATTATTCATTAGCTGCTTATATGCTCATTATGGTCACCGCTTTGCTATTTAGCAAAATCAGCAAATAGTTCAATGAAAACGTGAATAAATTCACAAACTTTTATGTCAATGTTTGCATACAATAATCGTCACAATGCAATTCACAATCAAAAACGTCACCAGAAGAATAGCATCGACGCGATCAAATAGTTTCAGCCACGCCAGCTCTCTACGGCGATCTACTTCTTCCTCATCAAGGTAATCGAGAAGAGCATGTAGTGACGCCATGAATTCTGCCCATGGAGCGCTAAACTTTTTATGGTTATTGAAAATCAAAGGTAATCTCATTCTAATTTGGAGCGCTGTGTGAAAATACTAATCACATTCACTTGATAGAAACAACATGCCATTGCATGAATAACATATAGGAATGTTTAAGAACAAGGTAGCATTGGAAAGACTTTCCATGTTAGGTATGACTTTTCAGAGCAAACCATGTTTTTCTAAATATAATCCTCCACCATCTTTCCTTTCCAAGCGCTTCTTGACTACTATCGCATAAGTGCTGTTTGGTAAATATTACCAGAGGATATTGTCAAACTCAACTAGTCTGGGCAAATTCTCATCAGCTAAGTATAGGCACGCTCGAGGTGGATCTTGTTTCTGGGAAAAAAGCAGAGGTGAGTAGGTACGTCAAATTACTGAAGAAAAGTATCTTCTTGTAATTTGAGTAGGCCTTGGAGATAATTTCTTCAGAGCTGAACAAAAGTCCAAGCCCGTCAATCAAACAACATTTTCCATCCCCCTCCCCCCGACCTTCAACGAAACGTTCCCATCTATGTTCCCGCGTCCATCACTGCCGCACTATTCCCGCTGCAAAGCAACAATTTTGGAGTTGGGAGGGCAAGCGTTAGGCGACAAAACGTGCAAAACGCAAGCAACGTAAATCGTGTAACTCAAAACTATGCACCATTATTGGCGTCGGGTAATGTGTCGGCCCCGACCCCACCCCCCTGTTTTTGGTGGAGGAGACGTTTTGCACGGGGAGTTCTTTGTGGTCCAAGAAATTAGGTTTGTCGTCTAACGCCCTACACCCTTGAAGTTGCAGTGTACCATTCCGTGTAGCGAAATTTAGAAGAGCCCCAAAGTGAACACATGGCTTGTTTACTGAGCGGGTAGATATGATGAAATCAAACTTGACGTGTTGGAGCATATACGAAGAATTATGAACTTATGTGAATTACAGAAGTTGCCAACTTCTTCAATAGGCTTCGAGCCTGTTCAAAGGAGAACAAAGTCGTTATTTCGCGCTTTCCTTGCTTTCATCTTTTCAGATAACCCGCAACCATATCCTAAATAATATGAATTAAATTTTTACCGGTCTCCTTCTTTCGCATAGTAACAACCACTTAAAAATGTGTATGGTGGCAGAATCTTGCTCCAAGCGCAGGTTAGCTCGCCGAACACAGCATGCGCCAATTCACAGAATAGGAATAATCAGCTCCGCCAATCGCATTCGTAGCGTTCTTGTTCTGTTTCGTCTTGCCTTTCGATCTAATCTGTTTTTTTTTCTTCGGGTACCATATAGGGACCGCTGTACATTTTTTGCGAACTGAAGTTGAAAAACGTTCTCAAAAGTTTTCAAAGCCACCTTTATGCTGCCGATTCGTAAAAAAAGCAGCATCATCAGTTCTATTCATCGCATGTGTAGTGCTCTTTTTCTGTTCCGTTTGTCCTATGGTCTAAGCCATTTTTACCTTCGAAAGCCATGTAGGGGCGGTTGTACTTTTCTTGCGAAAAGTTGAATGAACCTCACTTACAAAAGCTTTCAGTCACTTCGCGTCGAGCTCTGTGCTCAATCAGTGATGTAGTAACATGTACAATACATGTAGAACATGCATTGCGGTAACGCAAGTAAAGTTAATTTTACACACTGACCTCTGCCTAAGTAACGGTAACGCTGATGTATTCTTCTTCCGTTTCTCCAACTTGAAATACGAGATTTTCACGAATTTCGCGGAGCCCTGGAATGAGTCATAAGTAGTAACAACTACTACTTGTAAAGCTGCACAATTATGCCCTTTCAAAATATATGGTATTGAGAGAACAAACAAGAATTGTGGGTAAGCAAAAGCAAATACATTATAAAGCTTCTGTCAAGTGCAAGGCAGACCGAGGTTTTTTGAGACCTTCGTGACATTTTTATTAAGGTAAAAGTGCTTCAAAAATGGAATTTTTCCTCAACTGGATAGAACTTTTTTGCTTAACATGAATGCTTTCACTATAAAGGGTCGTAGCTGTAGAGAGGTCTATAAAGGGTCACAGCTGTAGAGAGGTATAAGCTATTCATCGAACGCAGAGACTAGAGGCCGTTGTTTACGATCAAGATTGTTCTGTTTGAATGCGACAGTAGAAGGTAAAAGGAATGAGAGTGCGTTTGATATGACAAGGGAAGGATACTCCGTCGAAGTAGAGTTTCCATGTGAGTTGTATACTATCTTATAGAGCATGGAACGCTGATTCCAAATCTGCCTTTATTATGTGCAAAACGCTTTCGCGAGGGGTGTTATATTTTTTAAGCAGAAATATGAACGCACGGCTATAACCAAATTATTTAAACTGAAGTGAGCTCAGATAGAGCCCATGTTTACTGCCAGAGCGCTTTACGCAAATCATATCTTTAGCCTGATAAACCTATGCTGATCATTACGTTTCAAGAGCCAGAAAGATTTCAACATGTGTTTTAACTCAGCCAAGCCCTTAAATTTTTTCCTCAAAAACTTTCGCATAACTCCCCTCTCATAAGTGCTTTGCAGATAAAGAAAGAGATTCGGAATCAGCGTTTTTTGCTTTATGGGAGAGATTACAGTTTACATGGAAATCCCTCTTCGACCAAGTATCCTTCCTTTGTGAAAGACGCCGATAGTGTCCGCCATGGCGTCCCATCTCCGCGGACGATGTATCGTTTGTAGGTGGATTGAGGATTTCATTTCAGTGATAACGCTATTCAAAACCTCAAGAACATTTCATTTGTGAGAATGGGGTTGGGGAATGGGGGCCTTTCTTATCCTTTTTGAATGATTTTTAATCAGCTGTCGTTGAAGCTGCGTTCAGAGTTACCTGCACCGGCGTTGTTCCAGCGCGGTGCTGACTGCCGTCTGTAGATCAGAGTGAAATTTGCACTCTAGACGATGCTTTAAAAAGCTTCTATCAGCTTTTCTATGTAAATGATTGTGTGAAATTTGATGCCACTCTGTTGCGACGGCCCTTCCGCAAAAGCGTCACAAATATTTTGAAAAGTTCGCGTAATAAATTGACTTACAGTAGCTCCTAAAATCTTCAGTATCCAAGGTTTCGGTTTCCATCTGCGAGTATTGGCTCGGTGGTGCAGAGTGAGCGTTATCACTGAGCACACAACTCCCGCTGCTACGACGAAAATCTCAGCCAGGATGAAATTGCCTGAAGACTGTTCATTTGTTCATTCCTGGAGACATTGTATCGAACTGATATATGAAATTATGATATTATTCTATATTCTCACAGAAACAATAAACTTCTACTTGCAATTTCGTTTTATCTTACTGGGAAGGCTACCTAACTTAGCTCGGTCTTTTGATAAAAGGCAGACATATTCTAAATCATCTTCAAACGCTGATTCCAAATATGCTATTCCTAGCTGCCATTCCGAAGCGAGTTAAGGGCTTTTTCCTACGCAAAATTGGCATGCTCAACGACTCACAGACGTCACGTCATCATCATTTGAGTGCTGATACACCTGCGTTAAAGTTTTTTTAGTGAGAAAAGATTGGATTTATACTATTTCGACCTCAGCACATTTTTCTTGCAGATTTTTATCTACAGGCAGTCTTCTCATGTTTAGCAGTATGCCAATTTTGCGTAGGAAAAAGCCCCACTCGCTTTGCAATGGTGCGTGACAGCTAGAAATAGCATATTTGGAATCAGCGTTTGAAGCTGGTTCAGACTATATATGTCCCTTGCCAAAAGGCCGAGCTAGTTAGGTAGCTTCCCTTGTTAGAAACAGCGTCCCGACAGAACCTCGATGTGAATTTCCGGCATACTTTCCCTAATTTCACGAGTACAAGATGCGAACAAAGGACCCTATACCTTGCCGCGTATTGCCTGAGGGTATCGTGCGGGAATAAGATTCGTCTTCCGAAACACAATGACGCGTTGAGAGGCTCGCTTAAAAAATCGAAAAAGGTGCGGTTGTACTCGAGAAGATAGGGTAGCATGCGTCCCGCTATCTTCAAAAATGACGTCTGGAGAGTGCAAAGATGTCGAAAATGGGCTTGTTGAAAACAGTGGTCCCGTGTAGCAAGGTCTGCCAGGCTTAAAGGCGCGGAGTGGGTGTAGAACCCTATGGTCACAATTGTGTGCGAGTGTGTGCACTCATTTTGGAAAACTGATGAAAAAACTGATTCTACCTGCAGCATTGACATTATTTTGTGTCAGTTCAACAAATAAAATACACATTATTTCAGCAGTAAATCCTGCTCATTATGAGAAAGATAAAAGTTAGGTTACATTCTGCTAGAAGATAAAGCAATTTACCTAGAAGTGGTAATGCTGAAGCTTTTGGCATTGAGTTGGCTACAATTTCGAGAATGACAGCTGAGGACAGCAATGTGGTCAATCCAAGGTTGACCTGAGACATTTTATTAGTGATTGACTTGTTGTGGGATTGCATAGCTTTGATAGATATGACCAAAAACTGGTAAATTTACCTTTTCTTCTCGATCACCCAATGTATTCGTCGGAATAAATAGACCACATACTGACACAGTTGTGATGACAAACGTAGGTATGAGAAGCACCCATAGATAGAATTGAGGCCGTCTTTGTACGTAGAGCTAAAAATTTTGTATTCCTAAATAAATTAATAAGGACGTTTACTAGAGTGCTCTATTATCGAGCTTTCCGGACCCAAACTATCCGCAAGGTCTTACCCCATATAAGATTCGCCTGTGCTAGTTGAACCTCAAGAGTCTTTTCTACAGAAGGGTAAAAGCAGACTTGATTGTAGCCTACAAGATTCTGAGAGGCAAACTTCGCCTGAATCCCTCAAGCCATTGGACGTTTCGTCCCATATTTCAATTCAAGCTGAGGAGCGCAAATCGTCTAAGGTGTACGAGTTCCTGCTTTTTAGAGTCGCCAAATGCTATAACGTCTACTTACCGCTTTTTATGCCTTTAAAATTCAGCGCACTTCAAAAAAAACCCTCCGCAATTGGATATTTTAAAGTGCTAGACAACGTGATGGAATAAATTCTTCGTTGTTGTTCTTTTCATTCATCCTTGATTGGCTCCTGTTTTCTTGTTGACTCGTATATTGCCTGCTCTGCAGTAACCTGGATATCCTTTCATATATTTTCTATGTCTTTCCAGAGCTTCACAGTTCCGGATGCAGTTTTGGTCAGCTAAATCTTCTCACTTTTCATTACCTTTCCAAGTAGGTTCTTGAAAAGCTTCCTGTTCAGATCTTTTGTTTCCTTCGCCTTACACTGGTGGTAATATTAGTACACTTTGGCTTTTGGACTTTTGGTTGTTTTGTTTTTTCTGCCACTCCGATCAGCCATGGCGGCTTCGTGGGGAGGAACGGGGGTTTTGGTTAGGGGTGGTACTATCAATACACCCGTTTGGCTTGTCTGGCGGGGGCTGCCAGTGCCGGTCGCCGGGCTTCCGGCCTGTCCGACTTGATGTGTCTGTTCGGGCTGACGGGCAAAGGAGGAACGATATTGTCAATCAACGTTGTTTTATGTCTCCCTTCTTCTCCATTAAATGCAAAGCAAAGTAGATTGGACTACATCTGGATGATTGATTCATTGCAGTATGATTGTTCAATTTCGTTGTTTTTTCTTTTTCTATTTGTTGTCTTTTTCTATTAGTTGTCTTTTTCCATTTATACACCTTGCCCTGACCTGGTTTTGTAGTATTGAAGAGCATGTCTTCTCTTGGCGTAATGCAAGCGACACTGCTTTGATAAGCCCTGTATCTTCATGAAGAAGTTGGAGGTCCCTAGAAATTTTTGGACAGATACGAATTTTTTGATTTTTCGGTCATTTGAAAGTTTTCAAATTCCATTTTCGAAATACACGGAGATACAACTTGGGGCTAAACAGTAATGTCATGTAGAGCTTGCTTTGTTGTATCAAATGGCCCATAGCGACTGGCTGCAGGAGACTTAGCTCCACCCAATTTGGCGGTAGTTGGTTTATCGGTCCAGGCAGTCAATTGCGATGTTGGCGGGAATAAATCGCCCATCCTCTCCAGCTACCTTCAAGGTAGAAGAACGCCGTAAAAAGCACTTTTTGACTTTTCAAACAGAGCACTGGACTCAGCGCATCCAGAAGGCCATGTAGGTGTGGAAAGTTCGCAGTCGCAAGTTTCCCGAGGCACTGCCTTTATTTGCACTATGCGTAATGTTGCTCAGCATGTCGAATGAAGATAAACTGAGAGAGCGGAAATCATGTTCTCAGTTGTTCTTTCGGCGCAGGCTATAAATCGAATACAAGACCTCAAATTTTCTGCATCACAGTTCTGCAACATAGAGTAAAACAAAAGATTTACGAGACAGCAAAGCTGCCGCCTATCAGCCGAACCTGCCGCGCGGCAGAGAAAGGCTGGTCTTTTTCGGAATGGGTCTACTTCGACTGGCTACAACTCTTTGCAAGAGGGCGGCCCTAAGAAGTCCTCTACCGTACGCGCAAGCCAGTAGCATATGAACACAGGAAGTTATTCTGCAAAACAAGAAATTTGCAGGACCAATTTATTTCTTTTCTATTGCGTGATTCAGCTACAAGCAGTTCGTGACAACCCTGTCTCCCTCATAGAAAGGAATTTACTGCTTTCTTCGAAGAATTCTATAGGTCAGACAATGACTTTACAAATGGTTTCAAGGCCTCTCAAGACAACTCGCCGGACTCCGAGGAAGACGACGTAGGTTCTGCAACGCAGTAAAAGCGCGCGCGATCACCTGCGCAGCCCTCCGGCAGGTGGCACAAATGTGGCCCAATCCAGACAACGCATCTTCACATCTCCATGGGTTGCAACAACCTCCGTCTGGAACCGGCATATTGTATACTGCTTCTGCACCAATATTTCAGGACTATGTTTCTACCATTCAGCCTGTACTCGCTAATCAATAATTTTGTGGAGCTCGTCACTATATTACTCTAAATATGCAGAGAGAGAGGAGAAGCGCTTGGATCCTGCACATATCTTCGGTTAAGGAAGAAGCAGCTTTTCTGCGTTGTTTTGCGATGGTAGCGATGAGAAAGAGAGACCTTATTCAGTCATGGAGACGAAAGCTGCTTGCGTACTGAAAGTCTCTGCACATATGTATTCAACTGATCATTGCTTATGTTCTATCTCATTGGTATATACGATGTAGAGCGCAAATGTCCTCTTCGAACACCAACGCGAGGAGCGGGATAAAAACGATGAGTCCTGAAGCGATGCTGGCTATCTTCCCCTCGCTGGATACGTATTCGAGTCATGCAAAGTTTTCAAAATGTCACATGTTTCACGATATGTTTCAGATGGACGCAGTACTTATTGGTGGAGTAGGATATAAACTTGTTTATGAACTTCGCATTGACAAAGGAAGCATCACATTGCAATAACTGTTCCAGATACAAATAACCGTCGTCTTCCTGTAATTGTACACATCCAAGATATTCACATTTTTCGAGCTGTGGTAAGTGTCACTCCTTTGAATTTTTAGCTGATTAACTTGCCCCAGCTCTGCCAATGCTCACGTGAGAGCTATCTGATAACGATCTGGCTCAAGGACTTGGTCGCCAACTCCTCCGACCAGAATGAACCTAATCAATCGAATTTCACACTGCAGCTGCAAACACCTCGAAGCTGTTCATCGGTTTCAGATGTGACACTGTTTGTTCTTTGAAGTTTGGTAAGCACGGGAGTAATCTGAAGTCTCACTTGGAGTGCTGTTTTGGTAGCAAATTGAGATATGCAAGTGAGTCGCTTTTATAAGCCTTTGCTATCATTTCCGCTCTTGGCTCTTTGCAGCTGTGACGGCATAGCCGGTCACTATAGTGTTTTCGTGTTATTGACAACATTTGTTCGTTAACATTGACATACGTATTTTAGAGCCACTATTTACGCATGAGCAGCAAATAGAATGACGGCATCCAAGTAGATGTTATAACACATTTTTTACGCAAATATTGTCGTCTGAAGTTACTATGATAAATTTGCTGTGCTGTTTCAAGTCTTTAGTGAAGCATTGATCTCCTTACTATCATATCATCATTTAGGGGGTAGGGATTACATGTCGCCGATAGGCTTTACCGTGCAGACAGCTGGTACACTGTATGCATGTGAAGTATGGGGCTGGCTCTTTGTTGCAGATGTCCGCATCGGACCATTTCGGCAACATGTAGTTTTCTACCCTTATTTAAGTCTTAAAAACAGTTTCGCGCAATTATTTCATATCCGATTGTCACGTATATTGTTGTATCATAAAAAGTTGAGCAAGTGAAACTGTGAATAGGGAATTATCAAATTCTAACTTTATCAAACAATTTCTGCGGCTATGTTCCTTAGTTAATCAAATACGTTACAGGTCTGCACGAATTGAAACGAACAAAGAAAGATCTCATCTGCAGTGCCATTCTTGGTGAGAGATATGCAAGATTTTTGGCCTCTCAAAAGAGCAAAAACGACGGTAGTAGCAAGGCTTGCATCTTATATGACACCAACGCCACTAATGATGGTAATAATGATGGTAACAACGCCAAGCAAACTACTGAAATTGACTTTGGAGTAAGTGTGGAAGATATTCGCAAACTCTACATGAGCGGGATGTCAATGTTGATACCGTCCAAAAATTACTGTGTGACCTGCAGTACAGCCATCTAGGGCAAAGATGAATGGCTCTAGTACAATAATACACTCCAAACAGTAGAACCAGCCATCCAATAGATCGCTTGTGGTATTCTAATCACTTGTGAACCCAGCACCTCACAAGGGAAGTTCGCTTAGTCGAAGTGGCGATTCAGAAGATGATCTATACCAGTGAAAAGAGCTTAAAACGCTGATCTCAAGTATGCCTTCTACATCTGCGATGCGTTGTTCTGAAAAAGTTATGAGCTTTTCTAATACCAAATTTTCGCGCATTTTGAGTAGCAAAATCATGATAATTTCTACACAAAAATACGCAAGCTTAAGCAACCAACTTAGAAAGCATTGTAGATCTAATTTGAGTTCATTCGAACGTTTCAAGAGTTTTACGACCATGTTTTTTATCCACAAGTCGTCATTTCCTTTCTAGATCACACTTCCATTATATATAGAAAAAAGCCATAACTCTATCTAGAAAAACGCGTCGCAGATAGTGAAGATATATTTGAGAACAGCATTACGTTTATCCACTGGTATACGTCACCTTCCGAACATAGATGCGACAGGTGGAGAAATTTCTCTGACCCCCTATACTTTAGGGCCTGCATCTGACTGACTCCTTTCACCTGAGGTTGAGACTAGAATCCAGGCACAACGGCAGAATCAAACAGCTGTACAAAGGCACTTTTTGTTTGGAAAGGAAACGCTAGCTGCTCTTCTCCTCAGACACTAAACTGCAAGAGAGTATCAAAGTTACAGCGTTTTGTTGAAAAAACGCATGACTGACACCTTCTCAGTCGAAGTGGCCTTGACAACGAAACATAATCATCAAAAAAAAAGAATGTTTAACTCTTTGAATAAGTAACATTGTATCAATGAATGCACGCTGTCGCAAGAAAGAGTTGAGCAAGAGTAGAAAATCTGGATTAGCTAGTGATGGATGCATGTTTACCGACAAGAATCGTACCATATCTCCTTTCACTAGAGAGATTAATAACAAGTAAAAAAGCAGCTAGCTTACTCGTTTCTCAGGCTTTCGAATCATTTATAAAAGTTCGAAAAAGACCTTCTTGGTTTGAGAAGATAATTACTTAGAATTGGCTGATATTGTAGCTAGATAGAACTGCTCGTATCTCGCTTCAAAGAGATGGTAGGAAAAAAGAGACGGTCAACGTCGATTCCTTGTGTTCTTAGCTATCGAATGGTATATAAAGTGTTGGCGTACAAGGCTTTCTCAGTCCAAAAAACTCTTGCTCTGGCGACTCATACAAGCCAAGAGCGGGGTGGAGCAAGTTAGGATTGAATATCTTCGCCTCATTTTTGAAAAGCCACAAGTTTTTCACCCAACAACCTATATGTCATTACAAAGCCCGCGAGAAATGGATTCGACATAGACCGTCTCTTTTTCTCCAGCTCCCCTCTACCTAGAGATACATGACATTTTATCTGAAAACATGCAAGTTTTTGTCAAGAAATTCATGCGTGAAGAATGAATGAAAGTGCCTAGTTGTCTAACAGTATCACAGAGCAAGACCTTGCATGTATACGTAGGCCGTCTCTTTTTTTCTAGCTTTCCTCTTTCTTTCAAAGATGCAGTTCAAAGTGATTGCTAAAATCAGCTGATGCTAGAACCAGATATGATTTTTTATATCTGTATTCACAGGAGAGCTGGAAAAAAAGACGGTCTATGTCGATTATGTATGTTTCAAGCTTTCGAATGGTTTGTCGACTGATGAAACATAAAGCTTTTCTGAGTCAAAAAAGTCTCTGTTGGATGACCTTCCAAAGCCTAAGTATTGAGGAAATCTTTATATTACACCTGTCTACCTATTTTCCTTCTTTTCACTCCCGCTCCTACTAGACATGTAAGCTTGAGTTCATCTCAAGCCCAGTTACCCCCCTTCACTTTTCTAGGTCAGAAATAGCTAAAACCCCCTTCACCTGGAAGGGACCCTGCTCCCCCTATCGCAGCTATGCTTCCGAATCGCCACTTCGACCCAGCGAACTTCCCTTGTCAGAGGAGAAAGTACAGTCCACCCCACCTGTGATGCGATTTTGGACTACGTGAATGGTGACAGGGAAACCGAGTCCATTCGGGGGAGGAGGGGGCGGGCACGCGGAAGGCTACAATTTGCGCAAATTACAATATAAAACCCCTCTCGCTGACTTCTGCGGAATTTGCTTATAGAATCGAGTCATGTATCTGCTCTCACCCCCTAGTCCCCTGCAGTGCGACCTCAGCACCGAAGAGTTTTTGAGAGACACAGAAGTGTCGCCTTCTGCACAACAACTAATCCATTGCATGCCGATCATCTTGTATCTCGGTTGTGATAGACAGCCGTTATTAGTCGCTTCGGAAAACTATCACAACCGAAATGCAAGACGTTGGGCAGGTAATAGACTCGTAACAGGTTTCATGTCGGGATAATCGCGGATGAGATCGCGCGTGATTATGCTTGGTTTTCGATGCAGTTCTCAACAAGAGGCGGGTGGTTCGGTGGTGAGTCTAGACTCTTTTGTAAAACAATTTGACTATCGCTGTCTAACATCGGATTTGCACTTCGGGGTCGGGCGATTGTCATAGACTACTTTTCGTCATCGATCGATATCGTTTTTTATCGATTTCTTGCAAAGTTCAAGCTCGGGGCTGAAAGTTGGCACAGGGGGGGGGGAAGAGAGTAATCAAGCGTGCTGATTACGAATACAGTATCGATTTTTGAAATTATCCACCACTTTTATCGATTTCATCAATTTTTTGCAAAATTCCAGCTACGGGGCTGGGAGTTGGCACAAGGGGGTAATCGAGCATGCTGATTACGAATACAATATTAGTTTTCAAAATTATGCGCTACTTTTATCAATCTTATCGATTTTTTTGCTAGGTTCGAGCTACGGGCTGGGAATTGGCAATTGTGATAGATAGGTTATGCTGATTACTAACACAGAGGGAATAAGGAATTGGCGTGTAGAAGTGGGCACAGGAAAGGTTGAACAGAGATAGGGAGGGACCTTTATCATAAGTGTTTTGACACGGCCGGCCGCCGGGAAAACCAGCTAGTAAATAAATAAATTGTAAACTATTGTTATCTCAGATTAGATGAAAAACAGTGACTGGCACAAAGCTCTATAAAGACAGACTCAAAGTGAAAGAAGAAGTCAAAAAAGTGCATAAATTGAAGTCACCAACCTCAAAACGAACTTCTGAGAAGTGGAAGTCGACATCAGCATCAATCGAATAATCTACCGATGTTGCGAGCTTATCAAAATCCCATTCGCTATTACCCCAAAACAGTTGAACTTTAACAACAAATATTCTTCAAAAATTTTGTAAATTTCAACAGACGTCAAATTCGGGTGTATCCTTCTCGATGCTCTTTCCAGCGATACAGTGGACCTCTTCATCTCTGTACGTCCACGGACCAATGTCAATTATACAAATTTGTGAGTCGTACGGGAAATTCACGACCTGAATTCTGCAAATGAGTAAGCTCAAGACAACAAATTTATGACTAAAAGTGCGAGAACAAACATTATCAATATTTTCTCAAGTTGGATTTTTTTTTGTTACCACTTGCTATTTATTGACATAATTAGAAATTCAAAAAAAATATTCGGAAGTTTATTTCAAGTTTTCCGTATCAATTTTCTTTCGATGCACACACAAGGTCCCCACGAATTCTCGACTTTCTTGATATTTTTTCAACTCTCGTTTTTTGCTAGAGGCATCACGCTACCGCCATAGCTGAAATACTTCTCGAATTTCATAGAAAGCAAAAAGCATAATGAGAGAAAGAGAAAAGTCCAAAGAAAGAAATGAAATTGCCGTAAACTTGCTAATATGTGTGCGTTTGCGACACCCATCATGCCTTTGGATAAACTCTATAAGTTCACAATTCAGGAAAACTTTAGAATCTTTCGTAGTGAGCAGAAAATGTGAGGAAGAGATTATTCGTTTTCATAGTTTCGCTTTGGTTCGCTTGGTAATTGTCATTGCAGCCTTCAAAACTGAATATCTCATAATTTGTCAGGGTAAAGCGTAGTGAGAAAACTTTTTCTTAGGTACAAAAAATTCTAATTTATTGAATGAGTCTGGACTTTTAAATTACGGCAAAACTCACTTTCATGTTGCATAAGTTCGTATAAACGGAGTAGATGCTTTGCCTAACAGTGCCGTCCCAGAAAACCTCTACATACCGTTGATTCGCATCAAGGAGGGTTTCTTTCGCTATGCTGGAAATAAATATTCTAGGTGAATTGAGTTGTCGGTACCTCACCTTGTGGATACTGTAACATCCGGACGCCAAACTTGCTGCTCCTTGACTTTTATTCTTTTCTGACCATTGAACTCCGACGGATTCCAATTCAAAAAAGCGTCCTTCCAGGTGAGTAAAAACTCGGCTGAGAAGATTGCCGTCTCTTCAGCTTGGTCCTTTAAGCAAAAAAAAATGCAAATGAATCTATCTCAAAGAAAATTGGGAGAAATTTACCATACGTAAAAGTGTGAATTTATTGATGTCTATAGTCAGATTGATGGTGTCGCTCTCATGCAAAACTGGGCGATCGTTTGGGTTATAGCCATTGTTGAGCAGATGATGTGCAAGATTAGAAGTAGAAAATTTGGCAACAGTTGCTGTAAAGTTGTAGCGAAACTAATTTTAGAAATAAGAAACGCTGAAGGATTTTTTCGCAAAAAATTTCCAAAAGAAAGCGGCCTCATACAAGAAGTGTAATGGATTCAAAAATAAGCGGACTTGAATGTACGCACAAATTCAAAAATTAATTACTTACCTAACTGGCATAAAATTAGCACTGTCCAAAAATTCATGACGACACTACGCTAGCCTCAGTTGCCAAAAACGAAATATATACTCATTCAAATTTAATATGCATGTTCACAGGAGTATTTGCTAACGGAAGGGATGTACGGCCAGGGTGAAATCCAAAGATGAAATAGGAATCGTCGTTTACGTAGCTTTTTACATCTTATGCTATTAGGTTGCCCCGAAAGTAAACCCCTTTTTGAAATAAATCAAGCCGTTTTTGTCTTCCTAACAGACTTAGGGTACCTTCGAGATAGTAAAGCAAGCTCTACAGAATGACCATTAAGGATCCGCCCAATTAGTAATCCACTTAGAATTTAGAGCCAAAAATCCTATTTTTTCAGTTACCATGAAAATCCTTCCTAAAAAATTCCTACAAACCTCCAACTTGATCGTTATACAATAAACCATAGAGTATCCAAAAATGTATTCGGTTTTTTTGGGGCTCTTGAGATATAAATGGCCCGAGTAAAAATGTCACTTTTTCCAGGTTTCTTATGTTGACCTGGTACTTCTCGATTATCAAGGCAAACAGAAGTGAAATTCTATATACTTACTAAGGCTTGTAGTCTACAATGACATATGTGGGAGGGCTGGGGGCAGAGTTTACCATTTTTGGCTATCTTTTTTCTCGTTTTCCAAGCGCGGAAAAAAATCGATTAAGAACATGTCATATTTGTGACTACTATGTTCTACTGTAAAAACTACCAAGTTTGAGATCCGTGAAGTTTTTCTCGCAAAATAGTTTTTGGGTGATAAAATTCAGTTTGCTCCAAACGTTACCTGGATTGGATTTAGGCGGATCTTTGGTGGTCATTCTCTAGAGCTTGCTTCGCTCGACACCCTACCTAAGTCTGCTAAGGAGGGAAGGATACTTGGTGTTCGTGGCCTTTTGCAATGAGATGCATACCAGTAGGTGCGTCTTGGAACGCTGATTCTAAATCTATGTTCGCTATCTGCTGTGCGACTCCCTGAACGAAGATATGAGGTTTTTTCATATTGGTTTTGCGAGATTTAGGCAGTCAAATTTGTCAGTATCCAGGCTTTTTAGGCTCTGATGTATCGTTGACTTTTCTTGAGCTTAACGTAAAGCTTTACTTTATCTGTACGCCCTTTTATAGTGCGTAAGCGAATATTCTAACGATATTGGTGAATCCTGCATCATAGATACCGCATATTTTAGTGACAAAAATGTTCATAACTTCTTCCAGAGGACCGCACAGCAGATAATGAAAACAGATTTGAAATCAGCGCTTCAAGATGCATTTAATGGTTTCCGTTTCATTACAAAAGGCCACGGTCACCGAGTATCCTATCCTTGTAAGAAAAGAAAAACAGATTGATTTATATAAATAGGGATTTTACTTTTGGGACAACCCAATACATTACCTTCAATCACTAGTTTGATAAAATCTCAGAAGTGCTTCAAATAGTTGCGGCATTCCCATGGAGGAATGATTATATCCTACTATAATAACGCGCTAAGGGTGTTTACGTTTTTTTGTGTGTGTGTGTGTCTGAATGTCTGTCTGTCACGAAATTCATAGCGCAAGTTCCAGCAAACGTCCTGGGCCCAAATTTTGCACAGCACATGCTACCAGCACAAAACTCCACCATGCGAAAGCATGAGCGGATTCGTTGAGTGGAACTCACAGAAATTGCGAGTCAAACGGGTCCACTTCGCTTCTGACTCACAAAATTGGGTCCCTATCAGCACTTTTTGCGAAGTCATTGAGGTTTTTGACAAGTAAATATGCAAGCCTTGGACTTTAGCCAAAATAATGGGCAAAAATCTACTACTTTGCGAAAATGACGCCAAAATGGATTAGTTGCGTAAATGGTCAATTTGAAAACGTCCTACTGGCGCATTTGAGAAGATTTTTGCGCAGAAGTGTTGCTCACGGTGGCTATTGGCCTTATAGCAACTACCAAATCATAAAAAATCCAGGAACCCCCTCAAATTTGCATTTGTTCTTCGGCAAAAAGTTTCATCCTCGCGAAATCACCAATCTCACATGAAGAAGCCCTTAAAATGAATGGCTGTTTACATCCTATTCGTGGTAGTCGGCCACTGCGCGGTGAGTTTCAGTGCCACCATTATGGGAAAGTAATGAGGCATATGGATAGTAGAGCCAGTGCGAGCCTCTGCGAAGCAGAGGTGACGCACTGGTATAATAGATAAGGAGCTTGGAAGAATGTATTCTTTATTATCAATGGAAACACTTTTGTACGTAACCTTTTCACATGGAGGCGTGCTTGGTCGGAATCTGATCTCTCTCTCTCTTCTCTCTCTCTTTTTTCTCTCTCTCTGTACTGCGTTTTCTTTCTCAGTGATATCCTATCAGTTGTTAAATCTATAAGGTGTCTCAGATTGATGTGTGCCAAACGTTTGATCATTGATAAGTCTTGTATCGAAAGCTTTGGATTTAGATGCCCTACGGTTGGGCCAATATTTACAGTATAAAACAAGCCATCAACCTCTCTTTGCTGCTATAGGAGTACGGTGGAACGTTAAAGGCAGCGGCTCGGTAGATTTTCAGCTTCGGGGTTTTGGCAGATTTGGGGCTATTTTGACCCCCTGAATCACGACATGGACTCCCCTTAGCGCTAAAATGGGGAAAACCCCGTCTTTTGAAACCCCCTTGAGACGGGCGCGGACGAGTGAGCCATTTTTCTCTGCCGTCAGAGACGCAGAGTAAGGAGGTAGAGAGCGCTAGAACAATTCTGCCCTATGAGGCTACGAGTGACGGCGTGTTTTCTAGCGGCGAACATACTCGTCCGCACAAGATGTTAGGGGAGCGAAAGGAAGAAGGGAAGCGGAGCTTGGCTCCCCCTGGCTTGCAGAATTCACATTTTCGGCCCGGAGTTGCTCTTTTGGTTCCTTGGAGGGCCCCCTATCCATCTATGTCAAATTCTGAGGTTCTATTCTGCCGAGCAGCTGCCTTTAAAGGCAGTGGACAGGCAAAATGGACCCCTGTCAGATTTTGGTAGTTTCGGGTAGTGGACCCTCCAAGTACACCGTAGCCCCAACCCCGACTTCCAATTCATGCGCTAAGTCCTGAAAAAAGCGCTTCAAACTTCCACCAATAACGATCACTCAATGGAAGTGGGCGGGGCTGGTGGGTTTTGAAGCGCTTTTTTCAGGACTTAGCGCATGAATTGGAAGTCGGGGTTGGGGCTACGGTGTACTTGAAGGATCCACTACCCGAAACTACCAAAATCTGACAGAGGTCCATTTTGCCTGTCCACTGCCTTTAAGGATTTTGAGCCATTGAGGGTAATACTTTGCCTCATAGAGGGAATCAGACCTGAAATGTCTTACACTAGGATTATTAGAGTTGCTGATTGTGAATATAAAGTTTGTCTCTTACCGCAATGCTTTTGTCAGAAAGTGATGTCAAGTACACATCGATCTTTCAATCTTCCTAAAAATCGCGATTACAGCGTTTTAAAAAGCTTCATAATTCTGTATAAAATCAAAGCTGGGAATCAGCGTGTTTAAAACCCTACACACAATTTTTCACATTTTATGGAAATAGTTTTGAAACGACCGCTTTTTTCACAACGGCGCTATATGTCGGAAGTTCCCATCGTAATCTTGAAGTAATGAAGGGCGGTCGTTGATTTGCTCTAAACTATTTACTAAAATCTAAGTCAAAGTTAAACCTACCTTATGGCATTTGAGGATCCGAGAATGTTCTCCATACAAGAGGCTTATCGAAGATCAAATGTTCGACACATTATTTTGGGACACACTGTATTTACTTTCTTGCATACTTTAAAAACGATTGCTCGTTGGAGTTTGTAGAATGCTGAGGAGTTTTGGCACTGAGTGTTTTTCACTTCCGAATTTCGCAAAAATGTATTCCGCCCTTATATTATGCCATCTTGAGGTTCGTCTCGTTGCTGTGATCGTCTTTTCGCCTGATCTATTTCAATCACATACTCTTTCATGCCAGCAAAAGATTTCGAAAAAATTAGAACACAAGGCAAAAACCAAACCGAAGCAATCGAACTAATTTGCTCAAACTTTTTGCGCATATTCCTTCCAAATCATCGACTCGCTTCCGCGCGTATATACCTCAATCCTCTAGCTGTATATGGGAATTATGGAATCTCAATTTAATACGGGTGAGTGAAATCACCTATGAAATCCTCATAGTCTTGGGGAACAAGTGACGCACTTTGTACTTCTCCAACTTCTTTTATGAAAATTATTTAGGCTGTCGAAGTTTTGAGTTCGAGAGACGTTAACACATGATCACTGGCAGAATAATGTGCAAAATCTTCAGTGCTGAGATTTCAAAACTCATTATTACTACAGATAACCATATAAAGTAAATGAACGGTTACCGCTGCAAAATACAAGCATCTTGAATTTTAGAGTACAACAAGGCGCATCCGTGAGATTGAGAAATACGACGACTTTTTTTTCGCAACTGCTTTTAACGCGAAGAGGAGATAGCTATTGAATGAAGAAAATAGCTTGCATGAGGCACCCGAAACCTTTGACATTTTATATTTTAGAACACTTGAACGAGCCGATCACATAATTTGGCACTCTAAAGATCAATTTTAGAGTACATTAGGCGTACAATGAGTACATTAGGCGACCCAAGGACCCCTCGGCCATGCTGCATATTACCTAAAAGAATCATGCAACAGAGCGAACGTTTGGTTTGGCGAAACAGCTAGCCGCTCGCATTAACTCAGACATGTCAGAATTAAAAGTCGCCCTGAGTTGCAAAAGGCTTGGCTTAGTATCAGACTATCAAAGCGCCTAGAAAAGTCTCAGATAAGTGTGAATATTGACGAACTAGACGTAGTATAAATAAAGCTGGTAACTTTCGACGACTATCCTCTTCGAAAAAGTCGGGCGGCAAAATAGCTGCTGGTAGAAGGAAGGAATTTTGATGAGGACTGCTTGAAGTATAATATTTGCTTAATCTACACGGAATTTGGGAGTTGATACAAGAAACGGAAAGCACTATTGCCCTTCCTAATATTAAGTTGGTCCAAAAGTTCTTCGCAGCAGTAGCTTAGTCTGAATTGGTATGAGTAAATGCAAAAGGCACAAGCAAAGGAATTAAACTACTCAAACTTTGAATTTTCAAACAGGATCATAAAAAATCCTGGGACTACTTTCAGCTAAAAGAAAGAATTTTGCGCATTGGTGGTACCTTGCCATGAATTAGTATGGGGATACGCGGAAGTCATGAGCAAATCAAGAGAATTATACAATGTGGTAATTTTTTCAGCAAGCTCATAAAAATGTAAAAAAGTCACAGCGGAAACAGGAACAGTTGCAAACATAGGTTTCAGAAACTCCTTTTTCTAGCTAAGCAGAATTCGTGCTAATCGAGAACAGTTTTCCGTGAAAAACGCTTTTCCTTCAAAAATCATAACTTTTCATAGGGACGCGAAATTAGCTTATCTAGATAGAGAAGATCATAAAAAAGTATATACCCTATTTTCCGGAGTATAAGGCTCACCCAAGTATAAGGCGCACCTGCCGCGCGAACCGCCTATGAGTTGCGCCTTAGGGTTTGGCTTGGGTTGAGTTGTATCTTGATATTTTTCTGATCTATACTTACCTGGAAATTGCTAAATGAGCGCTTCAAAGCCAGAATGTCAGTGCTTTCAATTTTTGAAAAAGTTTAGCGAAAATTTGACTAAATGTAGAAATAAACGAACTTAGTCACAGCTACTGGTTGAGTCTCAAAATGATACAGCACGGGTGTTTAAGTGTAAAATCTTTGTTTGCAGAATACGATGAATTAAAGATGAAGACAGACTGGTTTTTCAACTCATGATTACGAGATTTAACAGAGAACGAATGCACAAAACTGTTACAAAAAGTTGGTACCGCTGCCCTTACGGCGTCGCACATCGCCCGCGTCGTCGCAAAACTGCTCGCGCGCGGTGCACGAAAATACGCCTTATACTCCGGAAAATAGGGTATATATACAAGGTGGGTCAAAAGTCTGGGAGCCTACTTTGTAGTGCTGTAAATCAAGAAACTACTGATGATTTTGGCTCCAAATTTGTACCGCATATTGCTGCGATCATTCTCTACAAATCACACTTTGGCTGGCTGAAAATGCTTGCCATATTATTTTGTAGGAGTTGTATTGTCACTTGCGGTCATCGTGAGTGGTCGTTTCCAGTGTCAGGTTGCTATCCGAAAGGAAGCAAGCGACAAGCCGGCTGAAGAAGACCAAACGTCGCATCAGTATGCTCTTTCATGTCTCTACAGAACTTTGGAGTTACATGTAGGGCGTCCCTCAAGGGCGACGCACACTCAAGACTGACGAATTCGATTTTTGAAGAAGATCTGTCGCCTCAACAAAATGAAAAAAGACGACTAGAATCGCTACTTCATCATAAAAAGCAACGATTCAAATCACCGAAAATGCTCAGACTGGCTACCGTCAATGTTGGATCGCTTACCGCACGATGCCGAGAAATTGCGGATTTTCTCAGAAGACGAAGGGTAGATATAGCTTGCGTTCAGGAAACCAAATGGAAGGGAGAGAAATCACGCGATATAGGAGACGGATACAAGCTCCTATACAAAGGTACAAATAACGGCAGGAACGGAGTCGGCATAATCGTATGTGAAAGGTTAAGAAACAGAATAACTGACGTGGATCGAGTAAGTGACCGACTCATGAGCATCAGAATAGAAAATGGGAAGCGTATCCTACGAATAGTCACTGCTTACGCACCACAAACAGGTTGCAGTGAGGTTGAGAAGGATGTGTTTTGGGGAGAGTTTGACGATTACATCAAATCCGTGCCACTTGGAGAAATGCTACTTATTGGAGCAGATCTCAACGGCCATGTAGGGGAACGACGAGGTAGTGCAGGAAAGTGTCATGGAGATCACGGCTACGGGTCACGCAATGATGGAGGCGAACGCATTCTCGAGTTTGCGACTACTCATGACTTGGCGTTAATGAATACCTATTTCATAAAGAGAAATAATCATCTGATTACGTATGCCAGCGGAGGTCAAAAATCGCAGATAGACTTTTGGAGCGTTCGACAAGACGATCTTAGATACGTGAAGGATAGCAAGGTGATCCCTGGCGAAGACTGCATTCCGCAGCATAGACCCCTTCTGCTAGATTTGTTTATTCCAATCGACAAGAAAAGAAGAATGGTGACAGAGCATAGAACACGTATAAAATGGTGGAAGCTGAAGAATGATATCTGCACCAAGGCGGCAATGAAAGCTGCCTTACCGAGATTGGAAAGTAGTCCAGAATTCTCCTGGACAGTCCTGAAAAACAACATTCATCAGGTAGCCAGCGAGCTAGTGGGTCATACCAAAGCCGGAAGACCAAAGCTTGATAAGGAAGTCTGGTGGTGGAATGAAGACGTACAGGTCGTGATAAAGAGAAAGAAAACAGCATACAGGATTTGGCAGAAATTACAAACGGAAGATGCTCATCAGTTGTACTTGGACACGAAACGCGCAGCAAAGAGGAGTGTTAAAGAGGCAAAAGAAGCGTATGTAGAAGAACTTTACAGGAAACTGCGCAATCGCGAAGGCGAACGGGACATATATCGAATCGCGAAAAGAAGAACAACTGCCTCAAAAGATATAGAGCATTTTTACAGTATCAAGGACGTACATGGCAAACTACTCAGGAAGCCACAAGAAATTAAGGAAAGATGGAGAACACATTTCGAAGGAATGGCATCTGCGAGCCATGAGTACGCATTTACTCTAGAAGCCGATCCTGTGCTTGGACCAGTACCCAGCATCACAGAGGAGGAAGTTCGCTTCGCCATAATGAAAACAAAAAACGGCAAGGCGACAGGCCCAGAATGTCCCCAACGAATTTTGGAAGGAATGTGGACAAGCTGGAGTGACTTGGCTCACGCAACTTCTGAATCAGATTGTAGATGCAAAAAACATGCCAAGCGACTGGTACAAAAGCACAACGGTACCTATATGGAAGAACAAAGGCGACGTAGCTGACTGTTTGACGTATCGGCCTATCCGACTCATGTGCCACACACTAAAGATCTTTGAAAGAATTTTGGAAACGCGACTGCGAAGCATCGTGGACCTGGCCCCTAACCAGTGCGGATTCGTGAAGGGATACAGCACGACAGATGCTATCCACACTGTAAGGATAATGATGGAAAGAAGTAGGGAAAGGCGATGCGAATTGCATGCAGCGTTCCTCGACTTGGAAAAAGCGTTTGATAAGGTGCCACATGACGTTATATGGTGGTCGTTACGAAAGCACATGGTGCCAGAAGAATACGTGCAGTGGATTAGAATGATATACAAAAACGCCACTAGCTACGTGCAAACAGCAGCAGGTCCTTCAGAAGACTTTCAAATAAACGCTGGAGTTCACCAAGGTTCCGTGCTGTCACCCTTTCTCTTCATCACGGTCGTGGACACGATAGTGAGAAGCTTCATACGTAACCCTCCTTGGGCTCTGATATACGCAGACGACGTGTTGCTGATGGCAAGAAGCAGAAATGAATTGGAAGAGGAAGTGCAAAAGTGGAAGAGTGAACTAGAACTGCACGGTCTGAAGATTAATATCACAAAGACAGAGTACATGGAGCTGGGAGTTCAAACGCCAGGGACTATTCAGATCGGAAGTATCCCAGTTAAAAAGACCACCACATACAAGTATCTGGGAAGTCATATATCCGCAGATGGCACGCTCCAGGACGAGATCACCTTCAGGATTAATTCAGCTTGGTCGAAATGGAAGAACATTACCGGAATCCTATGCGATAAAAGGATGCCAATCAAGCTGAAATCCCAGTTATACCGTACTGTAGTCCGCCCGGTTGTTCTATACGGCAGCGAATGTTGGGCCTGTACGCGGAATGAAGAGCGAAGGGTTAGCGTGATGGAAACTCGCATGCTGAGATGGACGACAGGTGTGACTATGATGGATCATGTCACCAATGATACCATAAGGTCCACAATGAAAGTCGCGCCAATCGTGAAGAAAATACAGGAGAAGCGACTTCGTTGGTACGGACATGTAAGAAGAAAGGAAGATGATCACGTCGCTAGATTAGCAATGTCTGTGGAAGTCCCCGGAAAAAGACTCAGAGGAAGACCGAAGCTAAGATGGATTGATAAAGTTAATGCAGACTTGAACGAACTTGACTTAAATGAACATCAAGCTAAAGACTACGAAGAATGGAGAAGACTCACAAGAGTAAAAGAGTAGTGATCAAATTAATTCGCTGATTCTTGTTGTGTGTTTATAACATGAATACTTCATTGTTTTTCATAAAGAACAGCTTAAACGTATTGAATAAAAAAAATGAAATAAAGAGCAGCGGACCCCGTACTAGGGAAGAACGCTAGGATAAAAAAAAAATTATTTTGTAGGAGTTGGACTTATCAAACAAGTGCTCTGCAGAACGAGAAAATCGGAATTTTTAGTCTTCACATCTTATTACGTAGCTAAAGATACAGTGGATATTCTAGAACACTTCGATGCAAACAATGTAGAGGAGACTTTGCGCTATCATTTCGTAGTCGTTGCGTTTCTCAATTACTATTCTTTCGAAAGCGCAAAATAAAAATTTGCGAATATAACCGAGTGCCAATGACCATTTTTCTTCAAAATAAATTTGAAAACTATAGGAGCACAGCAGGCACTGAATTCTAAGCTATGTTCTTTCCGTGAGTCTTCTATGCAAGCATGTGCTTGAGTTCGACCGATCGAGCAATTTCAATACTTTTCAAATTACGATTCTTCGCTCCCGTTCGCGCGATCGCATCATGATTTTTAGTATGCGAGTACACTCGAATTCAAATAAAATTTCAAAATTTTTTTCCTAGACACTGCAAAAAAAGCGAACACTTGTAGCGAAAAGCTTAGTCTATCCCACTGCACATTTGCCTGATGAAAGAAACAGTTTTCGTATAGGCGTGGGACGAATTTCATCACGACTGCCTGCGTGTCACTACAGGCGGACTCGCCAAGATTTTGAGGGGCTGCTTTGGAGCCAGAAGAAGCAATCTCAAAATTTGAGAGCAGCGCTGTATTTGTAAAGGTTCGATTTATGTGTGCAACGAATTTTTTGTTCCTAGGCAATTTCTTTCTGATTTCATCTGAAAAAGTACTAGGCTCCCAGACTTTTGCCCCACCCTGTATATTGTATATTTTGTGTTTGTTCGTTATTCTCTTAGGATTCTGAATTTTTGATGAGCATCTTTGAACTGCTCAATTGAGTGATATTTTTCTCGCATTTCTAATTTTGCGTACGTTACAAACAACATTTTTTCAAAAAATTCGGGCAAATACATGCAGTTATCAGAAAGTTATGATTTTTTTCAAAAAATTAATGCGCAAGAACTTTCGGATCAGAATAAACCAAAATATGAACATCGGCCCCAAAATGGATTGCTCCTTGAAAACCAAGTCTGACATTTTCAGCTGGCTCTCATAAAAAACGAAAATTTGATATCCGAAAAATAAGTATTTCTAAAGATTTGCAACTGGGAAAATTTTTTTTGAGAAATTTTCAACTCAGCCCAATTTGAGTAGCTTAGTCCGCACGTAGTTGCAATGTTGGAAGAAAGAAAGAGCATCGCTTTCTGATATGATATCAAAAACGGAGATCTGACAAACAGCTTACGCAATAAACCACCATTCTTTGATGAGCTCAAGTGGGTACCATTTTTACTTAGCTTACACTAGCATGAGTGCAAACGGTGGCACAGCTGAAAGTGGTGGGACAGTGGAACATGTTTCACGGGAGACGTTCACATCAAAAGAAACGACTGGCACTAGCACTAGAAGAGAAAAGGTTAGTTTTGTTTTGTGATGGGTCAGAATTGCAATGAAAGTTTGATGTACGAGCAATTCAGGGTACTGCTCCAATAGCATGTTGTTGTTGCCCTGCAAGGGTACGTTTTAACATCAGATACTTGTCCCTTTTTTCTAGAAAGAGAGATTGAAGTCAGGACGGTCAAAGAGATTGTCAGTTCAAGAGGAGCAGTTCCGCAGCATCATTGCCATGATATTCTCAAGAGAATAGAGCTTTCTTACAAATGCATTTGAGTTTTACCACCACTAAATGACAAATACGGCAGACTCCTACTTCATATAGGCCCGTAGTAAAGCTCGGTCACGGAAGATGATCTCCCCTGAGGCCCTCATATGAGGCTTTATCGGGTGAGTTGAGGACTGCCCACTTTTCCGTGGTGTAAGTATACAAGGTCACTTGACAGATGAGCTTCAGATGAAGCCCGGTAGGGAGATCAGCTCCCTGCCGAGTCATCGGAGATGAGCCGGGCGACGACGTTAGGTAAATACTGTGCTAAAGAGGAGAGCACAGGAAAAATTTCCGTAAGTTGCTCCCGAGTAACTTACGAAACATCGCAGCTGACGTTCTTTTGCGGTGCAAAGCTCCCAAAACTTCACAATTTCGGGCGCCTAAGTGAGTGAGGATCGATGAACAGCTAATTGCGCGACGGATTCGGAAAAAATGTTTTTTTTTGCGTTTTCCTTGCAGTTTTTGCTTTTTTTCTCAAAGAACCGCTCCAGACAACAAGAAGGTGAAAATATCTTTTTATTCGTTTTTCGCTAAGTGTAGTTCTTCTTCCTATAAGTGCCAAATTATTGTGTATCTGTTTTATATCGTTGTTTGCTTGGTGAAATCTCTGATAGCTGCTATCATCGATTTTTCGATAGCGGCCGTTATCAAAGGTCGCCAGGCCAAGTACCAAAAATAGCGCCCCTAGCCGCACTCGAACCACGGCTCTGCCGTTTGCCGCAACACTCTTATCCATTTGACTAGTAGTGCACAAATGGCAGGAACGTTTAACCTTTGAAAACGAGAACGTCCAGTTAGTGATCTGCTCCAAATCAATCGCTCCCATGCAATGCGCTGAGGTGCGATGATATCAGCTCCGGTCCGCCTCAAGAGAGATGCCCTGAAGGGGGTTTACTATGGGCCATATTGTAACTACAACTGGAGTTTTGGTATACAACGTGGCTACGAGTCAAGAGTTACACCGCGAGCGGCTGCCGCTCGCAGCGCTCAAATTTTGTGCTTCACAAAAACTCTCCGGTGCAAAGTGCCACGGTACCACAGTAGGGAGAGGGGGGGGGGGTGGCGGCAGATACTTGACTCGATGCCATGAGTAACCTGCAAGCAGCGACCGTTTGAAGTGCGCCACAGGTAAAGGGGACATCGAGGCGAAAACACAGTTGCAAAATGTGATTTGTATATCGTCAAGAATGTAGTCTTTCAAAGTTTGCTAGTTCATGTACAAGGCTTATAAAACGCAGTGTCGCTTGCATCAGCAACTCCACTCCCGCGCTGTAGTCTGCGTTTTTTCCGCGACATGCTCTCTAATCACTTCCAACCGACGAAGGCTCCGCCTTTCTCACGCTCGCCCTGGGAAAGATCAGAGAGCATGTTCGCGGAAGAGATGCAGAGTTTAGCACGGGAGTGGAGATGCTAGTGCAAGCGACACTGCGTTTTCGGTAAGCCCTCTACCCACACTTTTACCAAGTAGCACCCTAGGCTAACTTATATGTTTGACGCTATCAAGCACAGAAAGAAAAGCTTTTCTAGGGTCACACTTTACCGTCGATATACTTGCTCTCTGCAATGTGAGGCTGCCATTTTGCTCTCAAGGAGCTCTATTATGCATCCACCTCTCACAGATTCAAAAGACAGATAAAGTTGCGCCTGTATCTAATAGTGCTTTGCGTAATGTCAGTTTTCCAAGATTTATAGCAGCTAACCTGTCTATTTATATAAAAGTCAAAGTTTGTGCAACTCTTGACCGTATGTTTTTTATAGGCTTCTTTGTGCAGGTACCGATTGAGCTGAAATTTTGCACATACATGTTTTCGACTGCGTTTATGGTTTTAAGCTATATTTTAAAGCGATTCGCTGGATCCTTCCATTGATTTATTGATTTCGGGACTTTGCAATGAAAGTGAAGTCATCAACCGCTATCATACCCCGTGAACGTTTTCGTGTAAACAATAGCAGAGAAGCTCATTCTAAGTTAACAAGAAGAACGCGGTAGAGCTGACTGGTTACTAAGCTTTCAAGTCAGTTCTTGATGACCATCTCAAATGTGGAATTGCACCATGAGAGTGCGGAGCCATATTCAGTTCACTGTTTGTAAAATCCCCATACAAACTGTCAGAGCGAAACTTTGAAGGGCTTCCAAGTGCAGAAAGACAGTGAAAATAACGCCACTGATTTCTAGATTAGGATTTTGGATATACCACTCAGATTTCATGTATGTAAGATCCCATAATTGATTAGAATCTTGGAATCAACCTATAACAGCCGGGCAAAGCCAGGTACAGCGGATAGTAAGTCACAAGCCACAGACTATTACCTAACGAGGATGCTATCTTATATATAAAGCTGAATGTCTGTTTGTCTGTATGTCTGTCTGTATGTCTGTCTGTCTGTATGTCTGTGTGTACGTATGTTCCGAATAGAAAATTCCATTTCTGAACCGATCCGGACCAAACTTGGCACACATACACTACGGGTCCCGGCGGGTGTCATAGGCTACTTTTCGTCATCGATCGATATCGATTTTATCGATTTTTATCGATTTTTTTGCTGAGTTCACCTACGGGGTTGGGAGTTGGCACAGGGGGGTAATCGAGCATGGGGAATCCGAATACAATATTGGTTTTCAGGATTATCGATTACTTTTATCGATTTTAGCATGCTGATCACCCCCCCAAGGGGGGTGATCAGCATGCTCGATTACACTCCTGTGCCAAATTCCAGCCCCCTAGCTCAAATTTTCAAAAAATCGATAAAATCGAAAAAGTAATGGACGATCCTGAAAACTAATATTGTGTTCGTAATCTGCATGCTCGATTACCCCCCTGTGCAAACTCCCAGCCTCGCAGGTCGAACTTTACAAAAAAAATCGATAAAATCGATAAAAGTAATGGACGATCCTGAAAACTAATATTGTGTTCGTAATCAGCATGCTCGATTACCCCCCTATGCAAACTCCCAGCCCCGCAGGTCAAACTTTACAAAAAAATCGATAAAATCGATAAAAGTAATGGACGTTCCTGAAAACTAATGTTGTATTCGGAATCCCCATGCTCACTTCCCCCCCCCCCCCTGTGCCAACTCCTAGCCCTGTAGGTGAACTCTGCAAAAAAATCGATAAAAATCGGTAAAATCGACATCGATCGATAACGAAAAGTGGACTGTGACACCCGCCGGGGCCCGAAGTGTATGTGTGCCAAGTTTGGTCCGGATACGGCGGAGCCGGGTAAGCCAGCTAGTTTCTCATAAAATAAGGTTGCAGATTTCACCGTCTTTCCCTTTTGACTCAAAACATTAAAAAACAACGCGAAATTGTGAGGATCTACGAGGAAGGAGGCATCGCGCTGACTACGAGTTTTGTGTAGTGAGAACTCAGAGACGCGAAAGCAAGCACAACATGTACATCGTTTTATTCAAGGAAGTAAAAAATATCACGATTTGCATTGTTGAGTGTACGCATATAAACCTTTGCCA
This sequence comes from Cylicocyclus nassatus, assembly GCA_958299035.1. NCBI lineage: Eukaryota > Metazoa > Nematoda > Chromadorea > Rhabditida > Strongylidae > Cylicocyclus > Cylicocyclus nassatus. The sequence goes on from CATQJL010000223.1 coordinate 56,931,121, forward strand.
ATCAAACCCACGATGGCGTGATGACGATCGATTTTTAATTTGTGGCTCCGTCGGTGGACGGACAAGCATATGATGAATGAGGCAAGTAGACTGAAAGAGAGATGAGGCAAGTAGACTGAAAGAAAGAAGTCAAACACAGGCATTAATTTTAATAAGCTAGCGCATTGTCTTCCTTCTTTATTATCGCAGGCCACATAAACTAGAAATAAGACTGCTGCATCTGCGCATTTGTGATGGCTTTTATCTCGTAAAGCAAACGTAATAAAACTTTTTTTATTGCGAATGTCTCGTATGATCGTGATGCAAAATGTAGACTAATATCGTGAGTCTAATGAGAGGGGGATCGCAAAAGTATAAAGATTGGGAAGTTTGAGTGAAGGCCTTTACGACGGGTGAAAATACCGACTAAAGAACTACTTTCTGAAAGTATCTCGCCACGCTCACACGCATAACTCCTCTTGTTAACAGAATAAGGCAAGAATTGGTGATTGCGTTGAGTACGACAGGACGTAGTCCTATATCTGCAAGTAAACTTGTGGGAGAGATGGCAAAAAATGCTTATATTGAAGCTGGAAGTACACGCTAAAAGATCTTAATGAAGCACTAGAGTATCAGCCTGATGACTTTCCATGCTCAACTATCCTTCAATCTTAGCTATTGTGTATGAGTTTCCAAAATTGTTATTTGTTTATTAGTAGAATTAAGCCAGTAAACAGGTTGACGTTCCGCTGGGAGTGGCCTCTGTCAAGACCTGAAATGAATCAGTAAATTCGACGCTTTAAGGGTAGGCATACATTTGATGATACACTTCAAACGGCTGTCCGCCAATGTCACACACTATATGCTAACTCTTGCGATGGGATGAGTTTTCCTTTTAAGGTGAGACTCAATCCACATTGATAGGTTTGCGGCGACACTCACTATTGATAGCCATTTCTTCTTAATGTTCAGTTTAGGACATTTGAACGCGATCGCATGATCCAGCAAGCCTCTGTGGTTTTTCCTGCGGTGTGGGCTTTTTGGAAAAAATAGCTATTTTAATTTGAAACTCCAGATGCATTGACCTTAAACTCCATGTTGTGAGGTGTTGATTGAGCCGCAGCCGCACTAACCATTCGATCACTTGTTCAATTTGTGTTGTCTGCGGCAGCAATATAGAAACGGTACTTAAGTGCCCCCTTCATGAGAGCATGATCAATACATTGAGCGATAGACGCTGACCTGAAAAAACAGCTGATTTAAGAGCGAGCGAGAGACGAAATCGTTGCAAATGAGATTTTTAGCAATTGAAAAATGAAAATTGCGTTCTTTATAGTTTCACAATATCACTAGATGTTTCTTGTACATGCATTTCATCACTTTGGAGAAAAAAAACCCATATAATGACAAAAGTGATAGCTTTTCGGTAAAAAGTAAATTTTTTTGATTCTTTTGCTGGAAGTAAGTTGTGTGATATTGCTCGCAACGCAATTTCACAGACGCCGCCAGCAAGATGCTGCACCTCGACGTGGTAGGGGCACGTCGGGGTGGTGGCACCTTGATCTTTCAAATGAGCACGCTATTTCTCGTGCTCTCTGACCTGGCGGCATCCCTCAGCGCTAAAATTTCGACGAGATGACGTCAGGTCAGCTCGCGAAGTTGCCGCTAGCACTTCCTACCTCAATAATTTTATTTAGGGAGGTTTTTAGAATCTCCAGTTGCCAAGTGAGATTCTCTAGGGTCACAATGATCTCCTCGACCAGGAAGATCGTGGTGAAAAGGGTTTGGAGGGCATAGATTTGAAGTCGGTGTTCCCGCCGACTGCACATAAAGTTGACGGCGACCTGACGGCGAAACATGTCGCCAGGTTGGGGGAATCACTACCGGCCCAGGATACTGCTTGTGTCGTGACGTTGTCCACACAATATCTTGTGAATTGTGTGAACAATATACTGAAGTTTCAGGAAGGCCGTTGTGCATACGAATAAACAAGCATTTGGACGGAATGCAACAATCGCGAGTGTCCCCTGGGCAGAAATCGTGTCTCGTGCCATCAGAACATGGAACTGCAAATTGACAATATTCTTTCCAAAGAAATCGACACTGCAGCACGAAAAAACGTAGAAGCTTGTTAGTTCACGTTCAAATGTCAACTGAACAGGACGGAGAAATGGCTATCAGTAGCGAGCTCGCCACACTTATCAATATGGATTTGAGTCTCACCTCAAAAGGAAAGCTCATTCTATCACAAGTGTTCATATAGTGTATGAGATTGGCAGACAGCCCCTGAAGTGTATCATCGAATGTACGTCTACCCTTGGAGTGTCGCCAGGTGCTGACAAAGGCGACAACGTCAACCTGTTTACTGGCTCGATTTTACTAATAAACTGATAACAATTTTGGAAACGCTTACTAAGAACCAGCAGAAACAGCATTCTCGTTAGGTAATAGTGATTGTGGTTTATGTTACTTGCTGCTATAATTGAAAATCTGATATTACGCAAAGCACTATGAGATACAGGCCGCATTTTCTCTATAACTTGAATCTGCTAGAGATGCATGCATAATATTCTTTAGATCAAAATAGCAGCGTCACATTTGCGGAGAGCACTATCAACGGTGATAGTGCAATCCTAAAAAAGCTTGTCTTTCTTGCTTGATATTGACAAACATAAAAGTTACTAGGGTTGTACTTGATAAAGGTGTGGGTAGATCTGGCAAACTGTGAAAAAACTAGTTCGCTTTTGGTACAATTCACATTTTTTAGTGGACAATCGCTTAATGTATCATCGCCGGAGTACATCATTGAAGGCATGTCTACCCGCGCAGCGTTCAAATTTGTTGATTCGCTTTTCGGGTCTTGACAAAGGCGCCTTCCGCCGGAACGTTGACCTGTTTACTGGCTCGATTGTACTAATGTACGGATAATAATCCTAAAATCGCTTACTGAGAGCTAAATGATTAGCCTGTAATTTATAAAAAAAGAAGAGAACAGAAGGTCCTGTTTGTTTTGAGTAGTAAGCTTAACGTGTCGCAGAAGCTTTGAAGCAGGCATCATGATCCCAAATAAAAAATACATGTTCCAGGGTACAAGCGATTTGAATTTGCAAAATAATGCTTCGCACTATGGCTGCGTTCAAACTGATCCCGAAGTCCGGGAACAGTTCCAGCACAACGCTCAGTTCGAGCGCTGTGCTGGAACTGTTCCCGAATTTCGGGATCAGTATGAACACAGCCTATATAACCAAAACGTTTCAAATTATCAGGACTCACACTGTTTGATTCTTCAACTGCAACTTTCGAGAGATTCAAGTGTTAGACAGCAAACCACTAATTACAAGAAGGCTTTCAGTTACACTATATTACATTTTTCAGTTTTGCTTGTTGATCTTTTGTTCCATCATTATTATGTGGAATGTCGCCTACATGGAACTCAACTGGAACCTGATCTATCCGGCTGTGATTGTCAGTTTCGAAAGTTTCACTGTCAAAGAAATATAATTTTACGAAATCTTCTACAGAGACATTGAGACGCGTAAATTAGGCAGGGAGATGATTGCTAACGTATACTTCGTCTTTACTGTTCGAAAAATGATGTTTGCGTGTCACGCAGGTATCATTGAAATGAATTGAGATTGAAGATTGAAAAAGAAGATGAATTGAGATTGATATTGAAGTGCTCTTATAATATTTGGTTGGCGGATACTTTCATTTTCATTTCTTAAAAATCTGAAAAGCTTCCGAAAGTTCTCATGCTCAAAGAGTGCTGACGGGTGCAACTACTCCCCGTGCAGAATCACAAAAATTATTTTCTCTTTTTCCGTATCTAATCCTACACGATGTACGCAAAAAGAGAATTTTTTGGCCAATTTTTGATTCTTTTGATTTATTTTTACCTCCCGTTTTTTGCCATGCTAGCGGCATTAAATTGCTGCCATAAAAGATACGTGCGAAAATATGTTCTGAGCAATTATAGGAAGGAACAAACACACGGCGGAAAAAAATCAAAGAAATATGCTTGCGAAGTTTTAGTAAATATGCTAGCTATTTGTGCATTCCGGCATTAGTCATGTCTTTTGTACGCCATGTCGTACCCTAAATATGGAGCAAACTTGAGAATCTCGGATTTTTTTTTGAAATGCTACAAAAAAGCCTAACCGTAATTGTCCGCCAACCTAATTCATGACTTGGTACAAACTTAACAGCTCAAATGCAGGGAAATTCCGCTACCTAAGCATCAATGTTTCATTTGTTTAGCGCCACAGTGTCAGTGGCTTCATTCTTTCACCGCAACAACACGCCCACGAACTTTTACCATTACTTAGCACGGTGTCATATTGGGTCGTTAGATAAGTATTTTCAATATTTGATAAAGAAAAGTGAGCTTTACAAAATGGTTTGTGAATAATCGCAAAAGCTTTGATCAACAACAGCTTAAGTAAAAAGCGGAGATTTAGAAAGTTTCGGACGTTCGAAAAATCGAAAAAAATCTCATTAAAACACCCTACGGATCTCTCATTTTCACTGGCGAAATGCTCAGACACTGGCCGCGGCCTTAATCTGGGGGCATGGTCGGGGTGCGGCCGACCCGCGGCTCTTAGTTCATGTCATTATCATTGCACCGGCCGAGCCACGGGAGAAAATGGGCTCACCAGCTCAGCCGTAGCTCTTAATGATGGGGCGAGCATTGCAGCGGCTGAACCGCGGACCAAAATTTTTGTAAGAAACTCCGGCCGAGCTGCGGCCTATGTCAAATAAAGGCGCTGGGCCGCTTCTAGTGTCTGAGCTTAAAGGACTCTTGCGTGATGTACGACGCATGGTCAGGTAGCCCTCAATGCCTTGGATGTTCTCCAAGGTAAGACAAGATCATATGTTGTTTTACGAACAACCTTCGTTAGCGTCTTGGCGTTATCCAATTTGAAGTCGACTGGTTTCCAAAGCTTCTAGATTGGTGGCTTCAGTTTTTGCTTTTTTACTGTGTATTTTCTTGTGTGCCATGTTGCGCAGCCCCAATTAGGCCGAGTTAGAATAAACTACGGACGGCCCGACAGCCAGCTGCGGCTGAGCCGAGGCCCAATCTCCGGCCGGGCCGCAAGGCTGCGAAATTCCAGCCGGAAAAGGGCCGCGGCTCGTCCGCTCTCAGTGTCTGAGTACTTTATTAAATGGTGAGGTGCTTTATCGAACGACGTCTATGAACACTGTCGCAGTGAGAATTGAGTAGCCCTTCTAAACACATCGCATAACATGATTGAAATCCTCAGGTCAACCTGAAACTCCAAGCAAGTAAACAATATGGTTTGCCGATCACAACACCAATCCTTCCGTTTTTCAAAACTACCATGAGCTTTTCGAGATTAAATGATAGATAAAATGGTGTCTTAATGTCCAAAACTCGGTGGTCTCTCTCAATTAGAAATACCTCTAGATGTCTTTTCGGGCTAATTAGTGGACATAACTCAAAGATGCTTACTAAAGCACTTCAAGTACAATGTGCGATGAGCTACACTATCATTAGTCACGTTACAAGCGGAAAGTAAAAGTAAAAGTACTGAGTATCAAAGTCAGCTGCACTCTTGCAGCGTGATATTATGATAAAAATCTTTTATCCTTTGGGTAAGAAAGCCCTAAGCAATGTTGTAGACCATGGGAGTAAACTGACCTCCGTACGCCGACATACCTTTGCACGTGCCAAGCAAATAAATGTAACTGCAGGCATTGCATCAAAAAACCACTCTGAGCAGAGTCTAGAACAGATCCAAACCCGACTTTTACCCCAATCCTACACTACATTTACAACATTCCATCAACACCAGGCCAGTATGTTGTCATTAGCAAATCGAGTAATCTATCTAACCAGAAGGCCCTCACGGTGGTGGCAATCTGGAGAAATGCATATCACTAGTTAGATAGGTATTGATGAGCAAATAGGTATTTTCATATCTGCCGAGCGATTCTCTAGAAGAAGTGTGAGGGGTTGAATCTGGATTTGGCTGAAATTCAGTGTCATACTCTCAATGATTAGCGGTTCAAAGACATTTTTGAAACGTTTCTGATGAATGCAATTCTTCCTCGCTGTCTGAACACTTGAGTCCAATTCAATGCACCCTCCCCAGCTGGATCCGTGTTACATTATGCACTGGCCTCAGTAGCCTCGCATCTTCAAACGCTCATAAATTCTTCCAGGATTCGCTCAGCAAGTAAGAAAGGTGAGAAAACAGCTCATAGATATATTTAATGATATGCATTTCATTCCAGATTGATAAGCAAGTTGGAATCCTTCCCTTTTGAGCAAAACTCTAGAATATTTCGTGAAAACTGACTGCCAATCTTATACTAATGTATCCCGACAAACTTGACGCATATGAGAGAAGATGCGCCTCGGCGGACCGTGTTTAATAGTACTCTTGGACGCAGAATTTATTGACTTTGAACCGAATTATGGCATGGGGCGAATTTTGGCAAATCCTAGTGGCCTGTCGCCTAACTTCAGCGCCCGCAGCGGTTTTTCCCGAAACTACGAACTGTATCCTATTCAATGTGCAATGGGATTTCGCTGTTGAGCAACACCAGATACACGCGCCGTTTATCCTACCACCATCACCCCCTCAAACTGGGTAATCAAAACTCTCGTCTGGGTTTGAAAACAACAAATACGATAACATCAATCAAAACTGTGATCACATCAACATAGAGACTAGTGCCATTGATTTCCTTGACTATTTTGCCTAGTCTGTCTTTTTTCCGCCTTTTTGGCCAACTTTATAAAGTGCTGATGTGTTTGAAACTTGGTCTCAAAACGATGTTCGAAAGTGCTCTTCCAAAAAGGCGCTCAATAAGGATAACACTTTTGCATGAGTGGAAACAAGAGGGGAAAACGAAGTTGAACAATTCCTCTCACCATGAAGGCTCGGAGTTAGATGGCATGTGTCAAGCTTAGCGTTGACATCTTCTTGATGTTGATGTTCGGCGTTGCCTTCTTGCATTTCTGAAATAGATCCATCAAGAAGATAAAACTACTTGGGAAACTGTAACGCTTGCAGCTCGCGCTGTGAAGCCGCGATATCCTAGCACCTTTTAGCCCCGACATTATGAGTTTGAGTAGACGTGAAACTACAATGCTTCAAAGGCAGTGTCCGGGCAAAAACTCGATTTCTAGAAAATTCACTTACGGGGTGGGAAGGGGTTATCCGCAACACTGAATCCGAAAATCCACATTAGAAGGCTTGATAACGGCGAGAACACACGTTTTGCAAAGCCGCACAATTTGAAATCGACGGTCCCCACAAAGGCAGAGACTCCACTGCGGGACCAGAATCACTGCGGGACCCTACATTTTATCTGTGGCGGCATGCGTACTCTGCCACATAGCAGGAATTCGGACACTTCGGAGGATCCCGTCCCAAGGCGTAAGCCTCACTTTCCGGTCGTTTTTCTTGCTTTAGGTCGAGGGTGATGACGTCGCACTTGCGCGATGTTGTGTCTAAGGGGGGCCACTCTCGCACGGCACTGAAATTCCAAAACCCACATCTTGCGCGGACACTAGCTTCAACTCAGTTCTTTGAGGTCTTGTAAAAGTAAGGTCAAGCTTGAACAAACATGAGCAAAGAAGACAGATCTTGTTGCCATTTGTGCTTTCAGATTGTTGCTGGAGCGCTGGGCATGATTGGGGCAATCCTCAAGAAGTCTGGCCTTCTTAGATTCTTGGTCATCGTATACGTAAGTTTCATGTTTATTTGTACTATGCGAGGGGTCAAAAGGCGGTAGTAAATGAGTAAAGGTTCATGCATGATCTCGTAGCCTTGTAGTCTGAGCTGGGAAAGATTGTGTTCGCATATTACAACATATTACCCTAACTTCGATTGAGAAAGAGGATGCCCTTTTATAGTGCAGAACGAGTGCGATTGGCTGACATAATGCGATATTGACTGACTTAATTACTGAGTTGTATGTAGACTCTGTCAGGCTTCCTAGAGAAGAGCTAGAGAACCCTGCTGAGGAGGCAAATCGGGCTGAACCCCGTGTTGTAGATAGCGTTCTGTTCTTGTTGTTGTTGTTTTGCGCCATCTGGATTATCTTGAACTTAGAGCCGTGTTTCTCAACGATGAGGCCATACTGGGTCTAATCATTAGACCCTCCCCCTTCTCTTTACAACTTGTCAAGGTAAAACACATTGAAAAGGTTTTTGCGCAAAAGCAGTGATGCTGCCGGAGCAGGATCACTTACCATGCGATTACTGACTCTCTTACAAGGGACTCTCCGTCCAATGGAAGTGGCCTTTTTATGCCACTTTTACACCACTTCGAATACCAATGAAAGAGTGTTACAAGTCATTCGTCATCATTATCTGCCGAACGTTCCGGACCCTGAAGTATGATTGTTTCTGGGACTGAAAATTGAGTGCTCAAATTGAACAAAATTTGTCCTGAATTGCTCATATGGTCGGTATTAATTGTCAAGCACTTCATTTAATAAGTGACTTTTGACTTTTGTTTTATTCACTCATAATCAACATGCTTTATCTGAGCGCTGAAAAGACCATGACGATTGATTTTACCTGGATTCTGCGGTCATTTTTTCTGCTCCAAAAACACATGACTAGGCGTATTATAGAGGGGCGCTTGGTGGATGATACAGATTTGGAGTCAGCGTTCAATACTCTTTGAAACGTATAGAACTCAATCGAAAAGACCACTTTGATTGAACGGATTCTCGATGTTTGGAAGAATGGAAAACTTATGTGTAAAGAACATTTGCCGAGTGATGCGGCTTTGGAACCAATAGTAAGTCACTTGATGACTATTTTGCAAGTCAATGTAGGCACTGTAAGTCGTTGACCACTGGGGCTTGGCGCTGTGACGCGAAGTTCGGCAAACTCCGGCGGTGATGCTGACAAATTACAAATGCCTATTACACTACAGACGTGCAAACGATCTTGCTCAAAGCGCTAGTTCTTGAAAATCAGTTTTCCAATATAGAATTCATTTGTTCACGACGTAAACGCAAAGACCAAAGTTTATTACCTTTTCTTTTCGGTTATAAAGTTGAGGAGATCTTAACATATAGCTCAGGGCAATTGCTCAGTGCTAGGACATAAAGGAACCATCCGTATAAACTTCTTCGGCTTACGTTTCTCAGCTATTTTTCCTCTTCTTCAACCTACAGTACTTACAAGAGAAGCGTGCATAGTCGAAGTGGCCTTTTTAGATGAGACCCACAACTTTTGGAGAGCTTTGCTCAGTGTTGCCAAGTCTGCCTTCAATATCTGCCAAGCGCCTCTGCACGCCGAGTTAGAGCGTTTTGCGGGTCAAAAAATTGAATGCGTAACTGAAATAAAATCACTTATATTTGCTCAAATGGTCCAATGTCGAGTATCAGAGCAGTTTATTTGAGGGATACATTCTGTCTAATATGCTAAGAGTTAACCCTCTGTCGCAAGAAGATAAAGAAGGGGTGGGGCCACAGTTCTTATAAAAGCCATTACTTCATGGAGCGTCAAGGGACTTTTCGGGGCTTTGCTTAAGCCTCTTTGAATTGTGCTTGTTTGCATATTAGACTTTGTTAGTTGATATGTTGCTATGAATATTTAGAAAATAAATGATTGTGAGGATGTGAACATGGTGCATCGGCCGGCCCAACTGATCACCACAATCTATACTGCAAGTCTCCTTCATTCGTTAGTTCGAATCGTCAATGTTTCGAAGGGTTGCTGGACCCCAGATTCCAGCCGAGGGGTCGTTTGACACTCGCATCTGCTTTTGGAGGAGTGCCGAGAGTATTTTCAGTACCGGGAGCGGCCCGGAGAACAAAGCGAAGAAGGAACCGGTTCGAAAAGGGGAGGCCAAATATATTTGCCTTTGACTCACCGCATTTTTCTGCCGTAAAGTTTTGTTAGATATATGATAAGCAACTAATTCTATACTTATTTTGCCATATCACCAAATCGCAACAGCGCTTATGGTATATTATCGCAAGAAAATAGGCATCAAGGAGTTAATTCAACTCTGGCGGCGATTCATCAACAATACTGGATACCGCAAGGTCAACAAGTAGTCAAAAAAGTTCTTCGCATTTGTATCACTTGCAAAAAGATGCACGGGTTACCCTACAGGTACTCAGATAATCACCGGGGGCAGGCGGTCCGCAAACTCGCGCTTTTCTGCAGGCGGTCAGCAAAATTTTGGGGCGTGGCCAAACCTTCAGCGGGCGGCACTTCCTTTAAGGTCGCATATTCTGCCAGCGGGCAGCAATACAGCATTTTTTGCAAGCGCTCGGCAAATAATTTCTTTCAGCGAGCGCTGGCCAAACTTTCAGCAAGCGCTCGGACTCTTTTTAGGCATTTTCGGGCGTACGTCGAGCGCAGGTAAGACTCTGTGTGGCAGAGGTGTCACCGTTGGTTTAATTACTCAAGTTTGAGGTACTTTCTCTCAGCGGAAAGTACCTGGGGGTTGCGCGGTCCTCCACAAAGGACCGTGCGGCCCTCGAAATTTTTGCATATTCTCGCAGAAAGTCCGCGAGAATGCGGCCACTGCGCCGCAACTAATCCATAAAGAAACCGCGATTGTTCTTCAAGCATTCGTCCTCAATTTCGCCAACTTTCTTCCAAATTTCTGCAAGCGTGCCGCAAAAAATCAACGAACTATTTTTCCGGTTCGCGCTTGCTCAAAATTCGCATGGCCGCCTGCCCCCGGCGGTTATTTGAGTACCCGGAACCTCCAGTTCTACCTTCAGAAAGAGTTCTGAAGGTAGAAACTGAAGGTAGTTCTGAAGGCAATCGTACCCCTTTAAAAACGTACGTATAGATTATGCTCCATTCACAGTTAACACGTTGACGACGAGCCATTTTTTTAAGGTCTGTCCCTGTGGACAAACCGTTTCCAGGCATTTTCACAGCCGGCTGCACATATATATATGCATGCATCTATGCGTGAGATACACAAATTCAAATGGGCGGGACAGCTCCGTCCACTTTTGGCAAGCCCCGCCCACTTCTCAAAAATGCCGGAAATTGCTCAAAATCAATGAATTCGTGCAAATTCCGGCATTTTTGAAAAGTGGGCGGAGCTTGCCACCGAGGGGGTGGAGCCTGCATTACGGGGGGCAGGGTCAAAATCAAGATTATTTGAGGTTCCCCTGTCATCCATGAGCTTTTCTATGCGATTTGAGAACGAAGAAAGTTTTTTGTAGAGGGCAATCGAGTGGGCGGAGTTTGCCAGAAAGGGGCGGGGCCAACATGAAATACTTTCGAGCCTAACTTGATTATATGAACACAAATTGGAACCATTATGCACACTAAAACTGATGTTTAGGGTGTCGCGCACCATTGCGCGACATCGTCCACAGGGACAGACTGCCTGTCGCGCACCATTGCGCGACACCGTCGTCAACGTGTTAAAATTCTGAATAACGTACACGAAAAGAAATGGATTTGTCTTTTAACATGTATGACTACAAGAGCTATGCACCTAGAAACAGTTGACGGACTCTCAGCTTTGGATTTTACACAAGCCTTGAGAAGGTTTATAGCTCGGAGAGGCACTCCACGGTACGTAATATCAGACAACACTACGACTTTCAAGCTAGGGCATGACGTCATCGAACAATTATTGAAAGAAGATATGATTTCAACTAAAATAAATGATTTTCTTATTACAAACGGAATATCTCGGAAACTTATCACACCTTTATCATTATGGAAGGGAGGTTTTTACGAAAGGTGATCGAAAATGTAAAGACATGTCTACGTAAAACTATTAAGCATAAGTTTCTATCAGACAATGAATTCTGTACAGTTTGTGCAGAGTGCAAAGACATATGTCACACCAGACTTCTATGATTATGATCCCATTCGCACAGTGGATTTTCTGCAACCTAAGGCCCCGGACAGACTTCACGCGATTTGATCGTCGCGAGCGTGAAGTCTGTCCGGGGCCTAATGCTCATATCACCCCGTGAAACTTTGAACCTGACTACGACCCAAGCTTCAGACTGTTATCGTCGAAAAACGAAGCAATACAGTTGTTAAAAGAAACACAAAAACTACTCAAAAAATTCTGAGAAGTCTGGTCGCAAACATATCTCGATAGTCTTCACAATCTAAGAGCAAGTCGCCAAACGATCAGCGAAAATGAACTCGCACCAAGGAGAAGCAGTACTTTTAATGGATGAAAATAGTCCTCGAACAACGTGGAACATGGGAATCGTAACTAATGTACATACCGGCGAGGATCAAGTTATCCGATCAGCGGATGTTCGTAACGCAAAAGGAAACATCTTGCGCCGACCGATCAACATGCTCATTCTGCTAAAACTTCCAAACGATGAATCATATTCCGATGCAGTCAGCTCGAACCTCACCATCGGAAGAACACATTCGAAGAATACAACCACCGCGGAAAGCAAGGAAAGATTAACATACGCCGAAAAGGTGGACGTAATAATAAATAACTTCTCGAAAACAAACATGAAAATACCGCTTTTTCTCTTAACATTGTTATTACCTTCAATAATCGGTTGTACTTTAGCAGACGTAACGGCAAGGGATAATAACGTATCTTGCATAAAGGAAGGAATTCTTCTGAGTAATCTCACACCAGGTACATCGATTCAAGCATGCGCAGCCGAATATTGATCGAAACAAAAACAGTTGAAACGCAAATTTCCGTGATGCTTCCATCAAGCATTTGCTTACACAAGCACCCGTAAGGGTGAAATGTAGATATCTTCAAGACACTACAATTCACATCCTTACGTGTCCGGCCAATCCCTTTTGTGAAATGATAAACTCTGCTCTGATGATTAACAATCCAGACTGTTGGCCTCGTACTGCTATAGCCATGGCAGCCATGTTCGCATACACCGCCATCGTGACTCTCGCAGTCGCAATATGCGCAGGCAGAAAGCTTATCAGATACATACATCAGTTCTATGCAAAACTCTTGAGCGCACTAGACAAGAGTGATAATATTCCTCTAGCCATTTCTCCATCAAGGAGTGGCTTTAAGAGGTCGTCGTACGTTTTCATTAGCATTTTCGCATTCGTAATTTTTTCATAAGTAACTCCAATCCTTTCTTGTCAGCAAGTATTTCCTATCGTAACCGATAACCTACAATGTTCCGAACAAGAAAAGTTTTGTCACACTACGAAAAACATCGTTATAAAGTTGAGCCCTCGCACAAAAGAATTTTGCTTAACTCTTGTGGCACGAGGCAATATATTCGAGCAAATCAAAATTAACCTTAAGCAGATCTTCTTAAATGCAACGCAAATACTTTAGGCTGCGTTCATACTGATTCCCATGTTCTGAAACTGTTCCCGCACAGTTTCAGCACAGTGCGGGAACTGTGCGGGAACAGTTCTAGAACATGGGAATCAGTATGAACGCAGCCTTATACTTCTCTCGTAATACGCAAACAAAAGTACAATCTCGTAAAAGATGCTCACATATGGGCCCATGTCTAGGCGAAAAATGTAGACAATTCAATTCCAACTCTCTTGTTAAAGAATTATCGGAAGCAAATAAGTAGCTCGGTCTAACTTATTGTTCGGAATCATGCTGATTCTGGAGCTGTGACTGCGGATTTCCTTCTCCAGGTTGTCTTTTTTATCGTATCTAAAGGGAGCCTATTGACGACAAAACTTACGAAATTCTGAATTGTCCTATTTTGTCGCAACACATTGAGTAATTCTATGAAATCTATCGTATATTCGGAAAAGCCCATCAGTTTCATTTATCTGTGATACCGAACATTAAAAAGAATATTCTCAACGTTCTACTTTCTGTTACGAATCTCGCATTACCTCCTGTACCCTTTCCTAGTTCTTTTATCATCAGTAAAAATCATACCGCGATTATCGGAAATGAATATAAGCCATCATACTATTGTCTTTCTCGTGATGATACTCACTTATCGCAATGTACAGTCATTAATACATGTAAATGCACCCCAACTGAAAATGAGGCGCTTTGTTTCTGCTCTAACGAAAAATCAAGTGATCTTTTTCCACTTATATCTACGCTACCGATCACGTACCCTAATTTTGTAGTCGTGCCTAACTCGAAAGTAAATCCATATCTTAGAGTATTTTTAGAGGTAGCGTCTGTCGAAATCGTATTAGCATTAAACGTAACAAAATCGAATGTCAGCATGATCGTAGACGAATTTATTGCGCCTTTCGTACATCATCCCTCATTGAATGTTATAACTGTAGGCGCGGTGCCAAACCTATTTTATGTCAGTCCAATGTCGTACAAGCTTTAGCACAAATCGAATGTGAATCGCAATCATTCGCAATTCCATGTTCAGACGCACCAATAACCACTTCAGTTTATTTCGCATTTAACAAAGCTAACATTAGAACAGTTTGTTCTGCAAAATGCGGAAAAAACACTGTGCTCCTCGAAATCTCGGGTATCTTATAGTTCATCAACAATTTCGCAGATATCCCCTTTTTTCACAACTCATAAAAGTTCCATCTATCACTGACGAAAGCTCGGAATTTTCCTTTCATGACATCTTCCAGTTATAAACAGTTATTAAAACCTATATTGCGTATTCATTAACGATAATCCTAATCACTATTAGTGTCTTGGTGATATCACTCAAAACAATTTTATCATCCAAGAATACTCGTAATCGTAAACAAAGCTGTTGGAAGTATTATTCATGTATACCATTTCTTACTCCTCTTTTATGTTTCCTTTATATAATTTCTCGTCCATTATTCGTTATCGCATATCTTATTTGTACCCTTTGTAAATAGTTGTACCGCGCACTGTTGTATCGAATTATCCGCAAACTATAAAAGAACTTTTCTTCTCAGTTAAAATGTCGGATGTTCCAGGTCCTTCGAAATATTCCGAAGTAGACATGGAAGGAAACGAGGAAGAAGACGTAAACACTCCGAACAATACTCCAAGCGTGGACGCTTATGGAGAAGAGGTCACAAATCCAATTCAGGATCTGAGTTCAACAAAGAGCTCGAACAACTTCGTAAGGACGAATTCACATCTGCAAAAAAATCTAAAGAGAAGAACAGCAAACATGTAAAAAAAAGGAAAAAAATGAATTGCTGGTTTTCTATTTTTGAGATTTGGCTAAGTTACCGAAATCATCAACGGACTCAAGGTCAAGACGGAGAAAAACTAAAAATGTCGATCTCTAATGTCGCAAAAAAAGTTTCGAATTGAGATGTTTTCAGACGGCAAAAAAACCAGGGAAAATATCAACAGAACAGAGCAGCAACTCAAGTCCTTACTGCACGAGCCGAGGACCCAACTTACGGAAAACCGAATGCAGGAGCCCACTCCACAACCACCACAACAGAGGGCGGCAGCGCAAGAACAAGCAGATTGTGGAAAAAAGCAAGCGCAAATTTGCTTGTGGATCCTCAACCCATACGTACGCTACGAATGACGATGTTTACGCAACCATAAGCGACCGCAGGGATGAGACAAATGCACCTGTGCATATGCTGCAGCGCATGTCAAATGAAAGAGCACGCACAATCGTACCTTGTTTTTATTGCTCGACCGCAAACCGCGAAATGAAAAATCACGTAAGTGCCTTGTGCTCCTTTGTTTTTCCTAAGTAAGCTTAGGTTGGCGCAATCGTAAATCATACCGAAGACGTCTATTCTTGCAGATATCCTCGTCAGGAAAAGAAGCAAATGACAGTGCTTTTGAAACACGAAAGCTTCATAGAAAATAGTTTTTGCTCGGATTGTGTAACCTTTGTCTGTCTGGCAGATTGTTGTTTTTTTATTGTAAATTTAATGAAGTACAAACGTGGCCGGGCTTTCCCCACTTAAAAAAAGTTTCTTGCCCCCCCCCCCCCCAAAAAAATTCGCAGACTGGCCCACTGTGAAAGGCTGAGCAATGCTCGCACTTTCGGCAGGCGGGAGAGGGTGAGCTCCACGTGAATCAACGGGATCACTCGTTGACTCGGCGGCGGAGGAAAACCTAAAATAAAACAATAAAAATTCTTCCATGTGCGGCGGAGTGTCGCGAGAAGCGATAGAAGGGGCGGAGCCACAGTTCTTATAAAAGCCATGACTTCATGCAGCATCAAGGGACTTTTCAGGGTTTTGCTTATGCGTGCTTGTTTGCATATTAGACTTTTTTAGTTGATATGGTTTATCTGAACGCTGAAAAGATTGTGACCTTCAATTTGACCCGAATTTTGCGTTCATTTTTCGCTCCAAAAACGGTCATAACTCGGCGTCCAGAGGCGCTCGGCAGATAATGAAGACAGATTTGGAATCAGTGTGCAAAGCTCTTCAAAGCAGTATGGTTCCCATCCGGAGAGGCCATTTCGACTAAACACGCTTTCCTTACTAGATGCCTACACCAAACTTTACTCAAATCCATTATCAGAACTTCTTCCCTCCTGCTTTTTTGGCCTCGTTGAACAACAAGTGCAACTACTCAGGTAATCGCCGCGGGCAGGCGGCCATGTGATTTATGGGCAAGCGGGCACCGGAAAAATAGTTCGCTGATTTCCTGCAGTCCGCTTGCAGATATTTGGAAGAATGTTGGCGAAAATTTAAATGAACGCTCGGAGAACAGTTACGGCTTCTTCAAGAGTTAGTTGTGGCGCAGTGACCGCATTCTTGCGGGTCTTTCGCGGGAATATGCAAAATTGTTGGGGCCGCACGGTCCTTTGTGAAGGACCGCACTGCCCAGTGTACCTTCCGCTGGAAGAAGGTACTCCAAACTCGGGTAATAAAACCATCGATGACACCTCTGCCACATAGAGTCTCACCTTTGTTCGGCGGAAATTGCGTAAAAAGAGTCCGAGCGCTTGCTGAAAGTTTGGACAGCACTCGCTGAGAGAGATTATTTGATTAGCGCTTGCAGAAAATTTTGTGTTGCTGCCCGCTGGCAGAATACGGAAGTACCGCTTGCTGGGAGTTTGGCCACACCCCAAAATTTTGCCGACCGCTTGCAGAAAAGCACGAGTTTGCGGCCCGCCTGCCCCGACGATTATCTGAGCATTAAGACAGTACAACCAGAGACATTTGTATTTATTGTGGATGATGCGTTTTTTAAGCGTACGTCCATGCGCCATCATTATAAGCACAAATGCTCTTCAATGTGCACCCAGCTTTTCATACCGCGTTACGCATAAAAGGCGTAAAATTTGGGCATACTCAGGTGTCAATGCCATAAAAACCAATCCACTTTGAAAACCACAATGAATGTAGCGATGCTAGCGCATGAGTCTCTTGAGGCAAATTTTGGAGCAACTATCACTCGAAGAAATTGTACCTCATTGTACCTCAAAACCTGCCTATAACAGAAAAATCAGAGTAAACTATAAAAAAGCACTGGAAAGACGGATTCTCAATGAGTTCTTCGTCGTACGCGCGCCAAGGACAAAGACTTCGCTCGCTGCGCTTCGTTAGCAAAAACGGCGATCGGCTGCAGAAGCTATAATCGGCGCAGTTTGGAAGCTGTTCATATATTATATCGCAATAAGCATGTTCTTTCTATTGCTTACCAGTTTTCAGTTCTCTGGACGAAAAGAACTTGACACAACGGACGCTTTAAACCTTCTCTAACGATGTTCCAATGAAACCCTAATCCGAGTTAAATAGGAAATTTTCGATTTACATTTATTTGCAAAAGCATGAATGAATAATCAAACAAAAAGAATAACTTATAAGATGAAAATTGGATAAGTGGATATCAAACATTTTGCGCAATTAAGTGGCTGTTGTATATTTTGTTGTTTCGCTTTCAGTCTATACTTGCTATACTCAATATCGCCTCGGGTGTTATTTTGATAATCGTGATTTCTCAAGAAAAGGGTAAGTGTTACACTATCATCCAGTGCATAATCGCAGACTGTCAACTTAGAGGTGCGTGCCTGCTCAGAATTTTAGCGAGCATCCACCCACGGGCGACGCCACGCCCATCCCGAAGGCGCGCCGATAAGTGTCCGGTAAGTGCCCGACAATGCCTGCGGATGATCCGATAAGCCCCGAACAATACCATCGGTGGCCTGGCAAACGCTTGATCTCAGACAATCGAAGGGATACCTCCGGAGAGGAAGTGGGAGGTTCGCGGGCTCTGCTCAGCGGGGGTTTGCCACTCGTGCTCCGGAGCCCTCCCGTTTCACCATTTTGGTGCTCCAGGGCCGCTCCGAATGTGGCGCACCTCCAAGCAGACATTTGTGAGCCCCGGGGAGGGGTCCCACTCGCCTTCTTGTGACGTTACCGTGACGTCGATACCCTACACTTTCAAAAACTTTGAATGCGATCTACCAATACCTTTATCTCTGAACTGACATTCCTGCAATGTGGCAAATGTTTCTTGCGATCTGAGAGAATCGCAAACTTGGGGCCTTAGGCATAAAAGTCTTTGCCGCGAAAAAAATGGCACCCCTTCCATTATATAGTAGAAGTCAACCAAGTACTCCCTTTTCCGCAGCAGGTCAGGTACGCGTCCGTATCTCAAGGGCCTAGCGCAGCGGCCCCCCCCCCCCCCCCCGGTCGACGAGACGATTTTTGATTGCGCTGTTATAAGTGCTTGAACGCGACGCGAGACTCTGGTGAGATTTGGCTGGGAAAAAGAAAACATAAATTTGACACAGATTTAGGTGCAGTGGTGTTCGCTACACACATCTCACAGAGGCTCCGCTCCCTCAAGGGAATTCATACACATGAGCTTCAGAAGTAGAATATGCGCAGTACAAAGATCCCACCCATAAGTCACGCACACGCGATTCTAATGGCGACGCTGATTGTAGCGAGCGCTGCCTCTAATTTTAATCGATATGAAATCAGGCATTCAATTTTCAGGTTACATTGTGGAGACATCAAAAAATCTAATATTTATTGTAGTAGTCGCTGGAGTGAATGCTGCCAGTAGGTTCTTACATTTGGAAATATTCGAAACTTTATTTTCCAGTTTTGCTCTACATTTGTAACATGTCCGGCAAGCTTGCAAGATATTACGCTACATGAAGAGAAAGCAATCGAATGCGGAATTCTATTCTTAAACAATAACTTGTTTAAAATGCCATTCGCTACTGAAATAATGTGTGATTATTATAATGCATTACAATATTATAATATCTAGTAAATAATGTTATTGCAAATTATTCATTCAAAAACCTACTGGGATCTTCGAAATTGCATATAACT
This sequence comes from Cylicocyclus nassatus, assembly GCA_958299035.1. Lineage (NCBI taxonomy): Eukaryota > Metazoa > Nematoda > Chromadorea > Rhabditida > Strongylidae > Cylicocyclus > Cylicocyclus nassatus. The sequence continues at coordinate 56,950,247 of CATQJL010000223.1, forward strand.
AAACATTTGTTTTAACTTAAGTTTCGCATAAATAAGATTTTCCAGCACTTGTCAATCTACAGGCGTCATTTTTTTACGAAGAAGAGAGTAGCACAGTAGTTAATTATCCCTTAAGGGGTGCCTTAGGACATAACAGAACTAAAGGGGAAAGCGAATGTGTTTGAATGACTGGTCACTTTCGACTGCGAAAGTGAGAATAAATAACAGGCACTATAAGTCTTCAAACATAGAGTCTGGTGTAAAAATCTTGCTTCCACTTTCCAGAAGTGGAGCATTCGGAAGGATACTCTACAGAATTGAAGCATCAAATCTTGCAATCACATAGAAAAGGAGGTTGATCAAGTTAATCAAGTTTGATTTGCCTCGAAAAGTCTGTTTCTTGGAGTTCCCGATCAATTTTGCGCAACGTACTTTTAAAAAGCTAAGGCTTTCTGTGTGAATAAGTACGAGAAACTTTAAGGAATCGACCCATAAGTTTGATCAACTAAAACATGACAAAAGGTTTATTCTCGAGGTAAGCAAAAAATATTGGCATAATTCAGCGTTAATCTTTCGCTAATAAGGAGCTCAATTAGCCTGCTCTGATCTGCATGATAGTTGTGGCATTCTCGGCTGTATGGTGTAAAATTGATTTGTTTTTGTGTGCTTGTAAGACCATCCCTGTGCCCACCTATATTAATTTATCGTCTAGTGCAGATTGATAGAAGCTTCCCATGATCTCAGTTTGCTTAACGGCAAGGTCAGGTCTTCAGGCCTTCAGTGGCCGTATTCATCAACGAAACCCGTGGGTTCCGGAACCCACCGGGTTAGTGCTTTTGATGAATATCGATTCTACTCTAGGGAAGAATCGATATTCATCAAAAGCACTAACCCAGTGGGTTCCGGAACCCACGGGTTTCGTTGATGAGTACGGCCACAGGTCAACATTGACCACTTCAAGCCGGAGCGTGAACCGGCTCAACTTTTGCCAACATCTACTTGCGAGGCATCCGACCGGTCCTGCCCCGCCTGGCCAAGGCCTCCTGATGAGACAGACAACCCCGATCCCAGATAACATGCTGCAGCCACACCCGGTGTCTCATATCGGAGACTTACCTTCTTAGGGCCGCATGCACTAACATGGCCGCGGGGAGAGGATCGCAGCTTAATACCTGGATTTCACGTTGTGTACCTATATGTAAGTATTCCTACTATCCTTCACTATTAACATGTTGAACAGGAGTGAGAAGCTGTACAAACCGCATTTTCCAGCTTTTTGATCCCTGATGATCCCCGGCGCTTTTCTTTAAAGTCATTTTTCTTTCTCCGAAGTTAAAGGCAGCGTCCAGGCAAGTCTGGACACATGGGGATCTCACGTGGATAGTAATTTTGGGGCCCTAGCTAAGCCACTGCCCAAGCGGCAGCTCAGGTAGTGCTCTAACGGCTGAGATATTCCCCTCGAAAGTGGACCCCGCGATCGTATTTCGCATGGATTCATGGCGCAAAGCGTGGATCCCAGCGCGAAACTGCCATGAATCCATGCGAATACGATCGCGGGATCCAGTTTCGAGGCGGATATCCTAGCCGTTAGAGCACTACCTGCGCTGCCGCTTGGGCAGTGCCTTAGTTAGGGCCCCAAAAGTACTTTCGACGTAAAATCTCCATAGGTCCAGATCTGCCTGGACGCTGCCTTTAACGAAAACCTTCTAAGGTTGTGCAGATTATCTAACCCAACAGTGCTACGCATGTTGCTGATAAGAACAAATGATGTTTTGAAGTCATGAAATTTTCGATGATCCTTAGGTCGAAATTTGAGGTTTACCGGAAAATTCGACTTTTCAAAAACTTATTTGTTCTCATCAGCAACATGCTTGGCACTGTTGTGTTAGATGTGCGGTACAACTTTGGAAGGTTTTCGTTAACTTCGGAGAAAGAAAAATGACTAAAGAAAAGCGCGGGGAATCATCAGGGACCATACAAAAGCTGGAAAATGCCGTTCGTACAGCTTCTCGCTCCTCTTCAACATGTTCATAGTGAAGGGTAGTAGGAATACTTACGAATAGGTACACAACGTGAAATCCAGGTATCTGGAGCTTCAGAATATGAAGCTTTTTTTTAAACTGCGATCCCCTCCCCGCGGCCATGTTAGTGCATGCGGCCCTTACTCGCAGGCGGACAGGTCAGGCAGCCTGTCAATATTTCCTACCCCGCGCCGTTTCCCCCGAGTTCAGAGGCACCTAGACGTGAGCTGCCTGAAAATGTGGCGTCACTTCGCTGGCTAAGGTGTCTACGACGCCCGCAAGCGAACTCCAGGTCGGATGATGTTTCTGCGTTCATGCACCAAGTACCCTTTTCGACCGTAATTTAGAGTTACTGGCGGCTCTTCCTACTCCGCCACGGCGCACATGTTCACGGTCCCAAGAAGACAGTCCCACCAAGCCGCCCTGGTGGACTTTGGCTCGCGAGGAAGTCTTGGCACCTGCTTTCGCTATCGGACGTGGCCCTTTGCGGTCACTGACTTCTCTTTCGCGCAGGGCCCGGGTACTTTGGAGCATCACACCAAGCCAGCTAAAGTGGGCTGGCATCACGCTCGGGCCCTCCCATGCGGTTTAAGTGCGTACGGGCCTAAGAGAGATGCAATGATTCCAATTGACCTTCTTGCTGAAATTTAAAAATCTTAAAGAAGGAAAGAGCTGTGCCTAGAATTATCCGCTTGCCATTTGTATGCTTTAACCAGCGCAGTACCTTGGGAGGTTCTGTTGTGAATATGTTTCTTGGGGTTCACTATTCGATTTAAGCGCTGTTTTCCTTCTATTTCCCGCTCATTTTCCATGGAGCTTTTTGGTGCCGGGCACGGCAAGCTCTCATCCTTCTCTGTTTATATTATTAGGTTGTCCGGAAATTAATGCAGGTTTTGAATTTCAACCGCAATAAGTCATACACTTCTCATTTCTAAATAAGGAGCACCATTCGATAGAACAAGGCAAGCTCCACAAGATAGCTATCTTGCTTTAGCAACAGCTCTGATCCACCACGAATTTCCAGCCAGAAACTGAAAAGATTCAACTGCCCGAAAAATTGAGAAAAATTGTAACTCAGTTCATAATAATCCTGCAAAAATTCTAACTTGCTCACGTAAACCCAATCCACATAAGACATCCATATACGCCGTTCCCGTATTTTTTCTCTGTTAGAAATCAAGAAAACGGAAATTTTCACGCATTTGCCAAACTGATGCTGTGCCGCCCCCACATAAGTAGTTGCACTACAAACCTGTAGAAGTACAAACGTAAATTTTCAACTTTCTACAAGCTTTAGTTCTCGAGAAATATCGAATATAGCCTTCATTAGTTAGGTGGTCCAATCTAAAATTCAGATTTCTCGAGAACTAAAGCTTGTAAAGAGCTGAAGATTTACTTTTTTACTTCCACAGGTTTGTAGTATACAATTACTTATGGGGGGGCGGCACAGCACCACTTTGGCAAATGCATGAAAATTTCCGTTTTCTTGATTTCTAACAGAGAAAAAATATGGCAACGGCGTATATGGATATCTTATGTGGATTGGGTTTACGTGAGCAAGTTAGAATTTTTGCAGGATTTTATGAACTGAGTTACGATTTTTCTCAATTTTTCAGGCAGTTGAATCTTTTCAGTTTCTGGCTCGAAACTCGTGGTGGATCAGAACTGTTGCTAAAGCAAGATAGCCGCCTTGTAGAGCTTGCTTTCTATCGAATGGTACCTTGCAACCTATTTAGAAATGAGAAGTGTATGACTTATTGTGGTTGAAATTCAAAACCTGCATTAATTTCCGGACAACCTAATACTAGGTCGACGAAATGCATGTTAATCATCTTAGAGTGGCGGAAGAGGTATAAAAAGTATGAAACATATGATACGATATACCAAAACTAGTTCTACTACATAGTGTTTGAACACTCTTACAGGGGAAGGATACTTGGTGGCCGTGGCCTTTTGAAATGAAACGTACACCATTAAATGCATCTTAAAGCGCTGATTCCAAATCTGCTTTCATTATCTGCTGTGCTTTCTTCCGAAAGAAGTTATGAACATTTCTTGTCACCGAAATTTGCACTGTTTTTTGGTGCAGCATTCACCAGTATCGTCAGTTTGTTCGCTTACGCACTACAAATGAGCGTACAGGTAAAGTAAAGCTTCACGTTAATCTCAGGAAAACTGCCACCGATACATCAGAGTCTAAGTCTGGATACTGACGATTTTGACTGCCTAAATCTCGCAAAATCAATATGGAAAAGAGTTCATAACTTCGTTCAGGGGGCGCACAGCAGATAATGAATATAGATTTACAATCAGCGTTCTAAGACGCACCTAATGGTACACACCTCATAGCAAAAGGTCATGGTCACCAAGTATCCTTCCCTTGTTAGAAAGCTCGAATAAAGGGAAGTTAGGAAAAAAATCTGGCATTTTTTGTGCCCACAAATTTGATCTCTGCTATAAAGAGCCTACAAAGCTTAAACATGTTCACGAAAGTTACCGCATCAGCTATGCTTATGTACACTTGTTGTATTTTTCCCAAGATGAGAAGTTGAAAAAATGAATTTGCCATGCTTTGGCAAAAAATTTCGGTTTGTTCCGACATAGATAATTCCACGCTACAAACTTTTAGAATTATAACTAACTCTTAGCCTTCTTCGAGTTGTCGAAAAATATCAATTAACAGTGAAAAAAATATAGGAAAGGAGATTTTTTTTGATTTTATGGCTTATTTTTATTCTCAATTTTCAGCAATGAGAAGTATACGGCAAGTGTACATATAAATGTCTGATGTGTATAGTTATGCTTGACCAAGTTGGACGTCCGCTGAATTCTTTAGATGGCTGATTTTTGGGTATTTAAGAAATTTTTTTGACTTCACCAATCAAGCTAGATTGAGCCTTTGATTGTTCAAATAGTATTTTGTATAGTATGCTCTGCTTTAACGAGTGATATGTTTTCTACATCTTTATATCTTCTCTGGCGCTCTAGGATAACAAACATGCATTAATTTTGAGTCAAATCGATATACCGCACTTATCCACTGATAATTCATTATTAATGATCGGTCAGATATAAACAGGGCTCGGCACGAGGTGGCTAGTTGAAACTGCAAAAAACGAAGTCCCCCTTGACTTCGTCACAAAAGTACGACATCCCCCTTGGCACGCTAACGAACAAATCAAACATGAAAACAAAAAGAATGAAATAGAATTCAAAATCGGCAATAAATAGGGAATAAGAACTAGTGATTGTTTGTATTCTCCGGGTTGGCGGCATGCTGTGTCCGTCGCGCACCACCGCGAGCTTAGAGCACCTTTGCCGCTGCCATCCAGATAATTTGGAGGGCTATAATTAGGCGGGGAGGAGAGGGTTTGGGGAGGTACAAGACCTACTTTGTAGAATATCAGATGTAGATTACTTTTATGTAAAAAGTTTGAAAAAATTATGTGAACAATAGGAATTATGTGACTTTGCTTGCGCCAAGCCACCTCAGGTGGCTATCCAGGTGGCTTGAAAGCCACCTAACCCCGAAAAAAAGTTTGCCATGCCCTTAGTTCACATAATTTTTTCATAATTTTTCATACATAGTTCCAACTCCCCATTGCCCATCTACACACCTGTTTTGGTGCCATTTCATCTTCATTTCACTGTAAACAAAACCTTTGTTTATTTGCTGGCGGCATGCCGCAGCGTGCCGGCAGCAGATCGCACGACAGCGTTATGCTCTTCCGCAAAACGATATCCCCTTTGCTTTTTCCCTCAAAAACGATATCCCCTTTGCTTTTTCCCTCAAAAACGATATCCAGCTTGCTTTGCAAGCCACCTGTGCCGAGCCCTGGATATAAACAACTAGTATTACTTTGCGTTTCACTCAAACGAAGAAAAAACAAAGGCTTCAACAACGTGAAATCATACAAAATTCGATTCTTCTACAGACCTATGAGTTGTGGATTTTTACTAATTCTACAAATTAGCATACCGGCCGAAAGAGTCCCATCATGGACTGAGGTATTTATACAAGCTCTTTTGGCGCAAATTCCCACAAGTTTACATATATCATAGGTAACGTCTTGTTTTAACCTCCGCATTTACCCTACTCTCTACCCTCAGCGCGAAGCAGTATATACAATGAATAAACCAAAACACAAAATTGAAATTGAAATTACAAATAAATAGATTCGATTAAAGTAGATTGGAACCAAGTGAAGTAGATACACTTATTTGATAACAGACCGACACCCACGAGTCACTCGAAGTTTTCAATGTGAGATTTAGTAGTATCTTCAGCTGTAAATGTTATGTTATTCCTTCTATTAGTTTCTATGCTTTGGTCCAGAATTCTATGATTTTAATCAGTACGTCTCCAAATCAGTTATAGAAGCACATCTTTATTAACATTACTTGCAGTAAAGTTGGTAGAATTATGTATGAAATGTAGTTTTTTTGTCCAGAGCTTTCACTTTCGCCTTATACTCTTCACACCACTTTTTCTCTTGGACTTTATTTTACTTTTTTGCGTCGGCTCGTTGAATTCGGTATCAGGAGAGTCAGAATCGACGATCTGCAGATCACGAGGATATTCGGTATTAGGCTACTCCACCTTGCGAAACTAACAGTTCTGTTCGTATCGGTACCAGCGCTCTTTTCCATTTTCTTGAGGGTAAGTTTGCTGTCATCTTGGATCTATGAAAGAAGACATTGTAATATTACTCTGAGTCAATTTGACACTACCTTGAATTCTCCATAGTGGAGTTCTTTCAAAATTTTTGCCAACTCATCCATAGTTGGTCTCTGCTCGGGATTTACTACCCTGAAAGTTTGAAGAATTTTTTTTACAATAAAAACTCTTCGATCCGTTACCAGATTTTAGCGACCAGGGCCTTTATACAAGAAGGAGTCTTGGGTGGTAATTCTGGCATTCTGCCATGTCTGAAGTTATGATTTTTTGTATGATCAACATGTACAGTCGAGTAGATTTAGCGGTAAATATAGTGTGCTTGCACGGAAGGTGAAATGCGGTAAAATTGGCGCGTGAAGAAATAGCTTCGACTGTGACGCCGGCCAATTGCGCGCGCAAAATACCCGCAGTAGTGGCGTGGCTACTTGTTCACGCGCAAATTTCACCGCATTTCACCTTTTGTGCAAGTACACTATATTTACCGCTAAATCTACTCGACTGTAAATGCCAAAAACCTTATATGCGTTGCGATTCGTTTCGGTTCGTCAGTAGGCCACGGTCTTTCACCTTCATTGAATACTTCGTACAAGAGCTGGAATTTTCCGCTGTCGTTGAATATTTTTACTAATTTAGGTCGAACAAAAATGTCAAAACAACGCAACTCATGGAAAATACCCGTTTTTTTTTTGAATTTGTCTATTTCAGATCATCTAAGATCAAGCTTCTATAATGATAATAAGGAAAACAAGTCTCATTCAGCACGGAGGAGTATCATGCATGAATTAGTACAGATGAAAACTAAGCTTTTTTTGTGTAAAGTTATTGAAGGCTTCAGGCTGAGCCGTTACCCAAGCAGAATTCAACTCGTCCAACTCCTGCGAATCTAGGCGTTAGCCCAAAGCAAAATTTTACGGTCAGAAACGCTGAGTAATCGCTTAAAAACTGGCGGGGGGGGGGGGGAGGGCTTGGTCTAAAGTTGTAAATTGAATTTTTTGCATAGCTTTTGCAGTGATGATCTGCAAAAAAAGAAGCGAGAGGACACAAGTAAAAATAATTAGACAGGTTATATTGACGTATCTCTTTGCTTCTAATATATTATAAGGTAGCTAAGACAGTCAACTTTGGATGTATAATCTCAATATCATTCTTTATTGAGTAGTATATTCTGGCTCTCATATGTACCTGAATGAGTGTTGCTTGAGATTATACATCACCAGTGCGTCACCTCTGCTTCGCAAAGGTTCGCACTGGCACTACTATCTATGTGCCTTACTCATTCTCGTAAAATCGTGGCACTGGAACTCACCGCGCTATGCCGACTACCACGAATAAAATGTAAACAACCACTCATTTAGAAAGCTTCTTGTGAGATCGGTGATTTTGCATGGATGAAACTTTTCGCAGACAGACAAACGCAAATTTGAGTAGGTTTTTGGATTTGTCATGACTTGGAATTCGCCATAAAGGTAATGATAACCGTGAGCTACATTTCTGTGCGAAAATTTTCTCAAACGCCTAGCTATAACCTTGGCAAATTGACCATTTACACAACCAATTCGTTTTGGCGCCGTTTTTGTTATGTAGTAAACTTTCGACCACTTTTCTGGCCAAACTCGATCGCTTGCACATTTGCTTACCAAACTCATCCAGGACTCTGCAAAAAGTGGTGATACGGACCGAATTTTGTTGTACAGAAGCCAGGTGGACCCGTTTGGCGCGCAGTTTCTGGGGGATCCACTCAACGAATCTACTCGTGCTTTTGCATGTTGGACTTTCATGAAGGTAGCATGCGCTGTACAAAATTTGGGCTTAGAACGCTGGCTGGAACACGCTCCACGAATTTCGTACCAGACACACACACAAAGTCACGTAAACATCCTTAGCCCGTTATTATAAGTCATGATACAATGTTGATTTCGAGTTTCTGTCTTGATTTAGTGTTTTTCTTTTTTTTCTTACTGAGTATCACTTAGTTTTCATGATAGGCGCACTTATTGTGCATCAAATAAATAATTAAATAGATAGATAAATAAATAAATAACTGGTCTGTATAGCGTATTAGCGATACTGAAAAGCAACTTACAACTCCAAAGCTCCATATGTCACTTTTAGCTGACCAAAGCTGTGGTCGTTTCAACGTTTCGGGAGCCATCCATCTGAAAATCAGCAAAACTTATACTACAAGTTTTTTGATCAACAACTGTTGTTTCTAACAAAGCATTAGATTATGAGGGGCACAGATATAGACGTACCGTAATGGAATATGCTCTATTGGTGGTTCTCCCCGCTCTTCCTCATCTTTCTTTGCTTCCAAGTCCTCAGCAATTTTTGACAATCCAAAGTCGGAGATCTATAATGGAAAATTTGAAAAAAACAAAAACAATTTCTAAGCGAGGAGATGGATTGTTGGGAGTATACTACTGGCACAAAAAGCTCGAGTGGTGGTGTTTCTGCTTTTTTGGCAATTGCAGATCCTAAAGCCCACGCAAGAGAATAACTATGATGGTACCAAGTGAGTAATATGTATATTTTCCATGTGTGCAATTGCACATCTACTCGCTCGCAACTCTAGCAAACCAGACATTTCTGCTTTTTTCGGCATCGCATCTGTTCGATTCATGTAAGCCGTCATATTTTACCTAATAACTGACTCAACCCCAAACGTTCGCATTATCAATATTTACAGATGTTGATGTGCAATTGCACTCATTAGTGGAGAGAGGAATTGATTATACTTACTTTTAAGCTACCCTTCGATAAAAGGCAATTTCTTGCAGCCAAGTCTCGATGCACACACCCTTTTGAATGCAAATATGCCATCCCTTTCGATGCCTTAATGAACAAGCAATATGGGTAAATTTCGAGGGGCGGGGGGAGCAGAAATAAGGTCCATGAGCTGTATTTCCCAAACAAATTGAGTAGAACAGCATACATTAAAATTTCCCCTCACTAGTGGTAATTAGATTTAGATTTCTAAAATCTGTTATGATCCCCAGTGATATAGCACGAGAAGAAACTAACCTCATAAATTAATGATATCCTTTCAGGAATCGAAACTTTCTCTTTATTTTTTTGCAAATGCTCTTGTAAATTACCACCTGGACAATATTCCATAACTATCATCACTGGATAATGATCACATGCTACACCAAACAGCTGAAAATAGACTTTTTTGAACAAAAAGTTGTTTTTGCTAGAACAGAGTTTACCTGTATAACATTTTTGTGTACATAATAACTCATTAATTGTGCTTCATGTATCATCGACTCCCTTGCTTGTTTTGCTGCTTCGTTCATAACATCTTTTGCAGCACCATGGCAAATCTGGAAGCAAAATTTTGTTCTTGGTCTCCGATGCACTTTCAGTCTTGCCTTTATGGCTACAGGAATTAAAACATTCTTTTCACGTTCGTACGTCCCTCGATATACCTTGCAAAAATGTCCAGCTCCAATTGAATCCTTTAAACTAACGATGTAAACGCTTCAAAAATCCATTGTGAACACACCTTTAGCATATCAAACTTGACCACATCATGTTTAATTAACCATTTCGGTCGATATATAGGAGTTTTCATGACGATATGACCAGGAAGTTCATGTTTCTGCAGCCGAATCATGAAGTAAACAACGTTTACAGCTCATCTTGTGCCAGCACTGTGTCATGTCGGAACGCCCGTGGACCCCCCCCCCCCTTCCATCGATCGATCGACGTTTCTGCACGGCGCTAACACGACGTTGGCACTGGCATCTTTAGACTTAGCTACAGCACTCGTTACCTCCTAATTGCACTCACCGTATAATACTCCACCAAGTCAACAACCGTATCAAATTGGGGAGCTTTCTTCTTTCTGTATGCACTAAGTACCCATTTGTGATTCTCGTATCTAAAAGTTTGTGAATGGTTCTGACTTGAACGAACCCAGACCAACGAACTGGTACTGTTGTGTGTATCATTATTTTTATTCAGATGAATGAATCAAAAATAGGGGCCGGCAAAGGCTGCCACCTTCCCGCGGTGCCGGCTGGCAGCGGGGATCAACCCCGGCAAACGACGGGGGCACTGTTCCGTCGGGCCCCGGGCAAACTTCACGCGATTTGATCGTCGCGACTGAGCCGCGACGAGACAACTGTTACAACATCATTCCATGCCGATCAACTTGCATTCGGTTGTGATACTTTTCCAGCCCGAAATTTTTGAATGTGAAATGAAAATGAATGAAAATCTTGGCGATTAGATCGCGACGATTAAATCGCGTGAAGTCTGTCCCGGGCCTCAGGCGGAGCGACGCGCCGGGGACTGTACGAATTTGTCGTATCACATGCATCGGACTATTAAGGATTTTCGTCAAGCTGCTAGGGCGTTCCCCGGGCGACGCGCGTCATTGCCCGCATGGCGCGAATAGTGAGCTGGGGCTACCTGCCCCCGGACGAGGCAGGCCGAAGAAGCGAGTCCAGGAAATCCGACGATTAATATAGGAACGCTGACGAGCCGCAGCAGGGAGCTATGTGATAGGCTGAAGGAGCGACACATCGACATCGCATGTGTACAGGAAACGAAAGAGGCAGGCTAAGGACATCGGCGAGGGATATCGCTTATACTGCACGGGAGAGAGCAGCCGCCAGAATGGAGTCACGATCATCGTCAGCGGTAAATACCGCGAATTAGTGACCGAAGTGACGCGCATTTCAGATAGATTGATGGCGATGAAGATCAAAGCAGATGATGCCACGCTTCGAATAGTCTCGTGTTATGCCCCGCAATCCGCATGTACCGAAGCCGAGACGGACGTGTTTTGGAGAGACTTCGACATCCTGCTAAGAACATTTGACGCCGCAGACTACATCTTCGTAGGAGGCGATCTTAATGGGCCTGTTGGCCACGAACACGGTGGATTCAAGCCATACCATGGTGGAAATGGATACGGTCAGAGCAATGAGGATGTAGAACGCATTCTGGAAGCCGCAGAAGCACACGACTTGGCTATAGCGAACACATTTTTCAAGAAACGGGAGTCACATTTGATTACGTGCGCGAGTGGAGACCGCTCAACTCAGATAGACTACTGGATGCTGCGCCGATGCCATTTGCCGATGGTGATGAACGCGAAATTATACCCATGGCGACACATGCATTTGCGCCACAACACCGGTTGCTCGTATTGGATCTTCGACTGAACATCCACTTACATCAACGAGCCAGAAGGACGACCACAAAGAGGATCAAATGGTGGAAGCTTCCCGAGCATCGCCAGCAAGTCAGAGATGCTTTTAACGATTTGAGGGTGTCGACGGATGATAAAGAGTCGATTGAAGAGCAGTGGGATCGGATTACTTTGCAAAAACGATCAAGGGCCGAGGAAATCTTGAGAACCACCAAGCCAGGACGCCGGTTTGTAGACAAGCAGATCTGGTGGTGGTCTGAGTCAGTCCAGAAAGTGATCAAAGAGAAGAAAGAAGCCTTCATAGCATGGCAGCGCTCACACTCAAATGACGACCTCCGTCGATATTGAGAACAGAACTCGAAGGCGAAGCACGCGGTAGCCGAAGCAAAAGAAGCACACTACAAGAGACTTTACGACGAGCTGGAAGGACCTGCTGGAGCTAACAAGGTCTACCTACTGGCCGCCGCACGACATCGAGCACGTCATGCATATTAAGGACGCAGAGGGCAACCTCCTGACGAAGCCGAAGGCAATACTCAAGCGGTGGAGTGAATACTACAAAGGTCTATTTAATGAGGAGTTCCCGACCCGTTAGTACCGCAAGGAGCGCCCCACATTTGGACCGGTATCTCGGATCGAGGAGTCAGAAGTGTGCAGGCACTGAGGAAGATGTCTAGCGGAAAAGCCCGGGACCCGACGACATACCTGCTGAAGTGTGGAAGATGATGGGGCAGCGTGGAGCGGCATATCTCACATTGCTCTTTAACCGCATTATCGTCGACGGGCAGTTGCCGCGAATCTGGACTACGAGTGTTACAGTCCCTATCTGGAAGGAAAAGGGCGACGTCAGCGACTGTTCAACATATCGACCAATACGCTTGCTATGCCACACGATGAAGATCTTCGAACGAGTCATCGACGCACGCATTCGAAGTATAGTGGAGGTCACTCCGAATTAGTGTGGCTTTGTAAAAGGATCTGGCACCATCAACGCCACCCACGCAGTACGATTGCTAATGGAAAGGCATTTGGAGAAACGGATTCCGATTCATTTCGCATTCCTGGATTTAGAAAATGCATTTGATCGGATACCACATGGGCTGATCTGGTATGCGCTGAGACAACACGACGTCCCAGAAGAGTACGTTCGCTGGATCAAACTCCTCTATACAAACACGACGGGCGCCATACGCTGTGCAGCAGGAACGTCAACGCCATTCCCAACCCAAGTCGGAGTACATCAAGGATAGGCTCTATCACCGCTTCTCTTTATACTGTGCATGGGCACTTTGACCAAGAACATTCAGCTGCCGCATCCGTGGACGCTCCTTTATGCAGACGACGTCGAGCTAGCAAGCGGATCGAGACAAGAGTTGAAGAGGCGACTGTGAGATGGAAGACACCATTAGCGGAATATGGCCTGCGATTGAACGTAGCAAAGACCGAGTACCTGGAATGCGGAGAGCAAACCGATGGCACAATTAGCATCGATGGGCAGCCGCTGAAGAAGGTCACGATGACGTCGGACTGCGACACGATCACTGATGCTCGTGCTAGGACGAACGCGGCGTGGCTAAAATGGCGGCAAGTAACAGGAGTACTCTGCCACCGACGAATTCCGTTGTATCTCGAGTCGAAAGTGCATCGGACTGTGGTAAGGCCAGTCGCACTGTACGGAGCCGAATGTTGGTCAGTAACCAGGAAACACGAGCAGATCCTGAGCACGATGGAGACGCGAATGATAAGATGGATACTTGGCCTAACGAGAAGAAACTGCGTCACGAACGATGACGTACGACACATTTCGGAGTTGCACCTATCGCGGATAAGTTGCGAGGTGCCAGATTGCGATGGTATGGTCACGTTTTACGAAGTGAAGATAATACCGTAGCAAAAACAGCACTTCGTCTGGATCCACAGGGGAAGAGACCACGTGGCCAGCCGAAACAACGCTGGTTGGCCATTCGAAACGACCTGCATATTGCAAAGCTCAAACCACAAGAAGCAGCTGGTCGAGTCAAATGGAAGCAAAAGTGCACCACCGGACCCTGCCCCCGCGGGACAATGGCGAAGATAAAGAAAGAAGAAGATTGAATCAAAAATAAGACCATACGCTCTGGTAAGAAGAATTGTTGCAAACTGTTTACATAATCTGCGAAGATGGTAAACCCTAATTTGCTTTGGAAATGGGTAGACTCCAATGATTCAGTGTACCAGCTAGTTAGATTCAATGCTCCTTCTCAACCGAGTAATCGACTCTTCAGTCTGCTAGTTTAAGAGTCCCGACCATGCACAATACTAGCTCCACTTCGGTCATTCAAGTACTGCTTGAGCTGCTAGCGGCCAGCTATAGTGAACTTGTAAACATTTCATTCATTGCTGCTAATGACTTCAAGTTCATCGGTTGATGCTTCCATGCAGGACAAGTTTGGGAGTAGGTCACATTTTGCGTTTGAGTCACTTGACGACAGAACATCAGATAATTTCAACAAAATGGCAAACTCATAGCATTTAGAAATCAAAAACGAACCCGCTGGTTCGATGCAGTTTTGAAGGTAGCTTACTTCGCCGCTTGCTCAAAGGAAAAAAGAAGATATCAACAGAATCAATTTCTTGGATCCTTGTGAGCGCATGACAGTATTGTTACGAAGACCAAAGAATCTTGAAAGTTTGTGTGATTGCACAGTTTACCTTAATGTCAAATGTGAATGCTCCTTCCTTCGGCCCTTGACACGTATAGAAATAATGATCTCTGGAATATCTCTTGAATCTGTCGATCGAACCAGCCAATCTCCCGGTGTTCGTAGTAAGCACCTGCGCAAACCAATATGTCACGAAGCAAACCATGAACTTCACTTTACACTTACAATATATCTCGTCTTGGACGCAGACCATGGTACCATGGTTGTTCTTCAAGGTTCTTCGACACTGGGTTTGTTTGTAGGGGTGGATTAAGCAGCGCTCCGGTAATGGCAGTAGTCATTTAACAAATGAAACATGCTAGATTTAGGAAGTTTTGGATTCTTCAAATTATGGGAAAGCTGATATGAAATAACGCTTTTCTTGAACGGTAAGGTTCTGTTCCTGTATTCGCCGAAATCAGCAACCCTCTGAACTGTCGTTTTGAAAGTTTTGTGTTAATTGACTTCATTTTGATGCTTTTTTTCCGAAAACACCCCTGCGAGTGCATTTGTGCGCCGTACGTCTAGTTTTGAGGCCAATGGAACGAGCAACGAAAATCCGACTGTTCGTATCCTTGTGAATCTTATATATAAAGCTGAATGTCTGTCTGTGTGTCTGTGTGTGTGTCTGTACGTATGTTCCGAATAGAAAATTCCATTTTTCAACCGATCCGGACCAAACTTGGCACACATATACTTTGGGGCGGGTAGCGTGTCATAGGCTACTTTTCGTCATCGATCGATACCGATTTTATCGATTTTTTGCAAAATTTGAGCTACGGGGCTGAGAGTTGGCACGGGGGGGGGTAATCGAGCATGCTGATTACGAATATAATAATGACAGGGCCGGGCGGAGTCGGGTAAGTCAAGTAGTCTCTCTATAAAAATGCTTGGTTTAAGCGAACTTTGTGCCGCACTAGCCGAAGAGGATGTTCGTCGAAGATTAATAACTCCCTCCTAAAAAACCGGTAGCTGAATTCGATGTGAGGCAGTCATAGTGACTTTAGAAGCCAGTATACTTTGTTTTTGCGGCACTTGTGGAATGGTAGGATAAATTTTGTTTAAGCTTTCCAGAGTGAAAAAAGTTCACTAATCTTCTAGTTCTTAAGAATTCCTGTGAAGCTGACGGGTTGACTTTGGAGCAAGGCACAAATTCTATTTTTGCTCTACTTCTTCAGCTCATTTCGGAAGAACTAAACTTAGCAGTGTTATACTTGTATCTTATCGAGCCCTGCATTTATGTAGCAATTTTGAGCGCATACTGCTAGGAATAATTACGCAGATCAATTCTTAGATGTCAACAACTCTCTGCACTTAAAGGCACCGTCCACCCAAAGTGAGGGTTCACGAGATTCGATGGATACTAATGTGGGCCCCCACACTAGGCCAACCCCCAAGTTTTCTCGCAAAAGAGTGCTTCCGGAGCGAAAAATCCGCTCTGGAAGGTACGTGGTACGTGATCCAAAGGTGGTCACTCCGCCCATTTTGCAGATTTGGGGGCTGCGGCGCTGATATACGCCAGGCAATAACCGCGCCGCAGCCCTGCAAACTGCACTTCCACCCGTCCCGTTTTCTCCAAAATAGGGGTTTTTGGGATTCTCGACTTCATATTCAAAATCAGGGCCTTCAGAAGGCCCGGAAGCGACAAAAACATGGAAGTCGAGGATTTGGGTGGACGGTGCCTTTAAGAAGCCTTATTTGTGAAAGTCGCTTGAAATATCAAATAACCATCAAATTTGCGAAGGCTTAATGGCCAGTGAGGAGGAACTTGCAGGAGAATCAAAAACTAACCCTTCATTGAGGCTCTTCTTGGCTGAAATTGCTTTTGTTCAAAAATAAACTGCTAGTAGAAAGGGAATAGTAAGGGAAGTGGATGAAGGCAGAAAAACCATTAGATCAACTAGAAAACAGCTAAATTTTGTTGTTTAAATTTTATCAGTCATAGTTCGTTTTCGTTCATAAAAACACATACAATCTTCACAAGAAATAAAATAGACGCTATCACTCAGCAAGTGTACAAATAACCATGAAATCAATTTTACAAGAATCAGTACTGCCATGGAATGTATATTCATTTAAAACAAAGATGTTATGTTGAAAAGAAATTCATCCTCTGCCACCGCAGTCACCGAATCCACACGAAACACCAACTCTCATTCCCATACGTGGCCATGCATCATGGTGAACCTAAAAGTTCAAGTAGGACTATTCTATCATGAAAAACGGGATAGAAATTCTTGACTTCAAAACTGTGATTTCTACGGCTAAGTTCCTTACTTCCCAGTGCTACAAACGTCTTTCTGGTACTAGTAAGGAGTTAACAAATAATTCTCTCGCTGATTATTTTTAAAGGCACAAATACCCACCATGTAGTGAACCATTCCAGCTCCTTCGAGGAAAGCCCTTGTTTCTCCGATTTGCTTGCCTGATCCTAACTCGGGATCCTCTTTATAAGTCTTGAGAATGGTCGGTTGCAAATTGCATAAACCACCTACGATATGAGCTTTGTTTTTATCTCCTTTCTTCTTGTAGTGGTGTCTGAACAAACGTAGACTAGAAGGTAAATCATAGGAAATATAAAAGCATTTGCTTTTGTAAAAAGATAAATATAGCATTCAAAATAAAAGAGGTTAACGATATTTTTGAATTAAAGTAATTTCGCATACACTTTGCTCTTTGTTCCATTGTGAAATGTGAACTGAGAATGCATAATGCCATCAGTTTGAGACTCAAGTTCGACATCTATGTCACAAGTGTAAACCACAGTCACCAGTAAGCAGAGCAGAGCAACCAACATTCTGAAATTAGGATCACGGTGGGATCTGGTCAGGGCACTAAATACCTTCCAAATCTTTTCATGATATATAAACAGCTAAAGGGCAGATTTGAAAACAAAAATTTTTCGAGAATGATTTGATGTAAACAGCAACTTGCATAGCAATGAGAACGAAATGGGGTAAGTTGTCTGTAGTAGGTCGCGTAAGCTATAAATTCCTTGTTAAAGGTCGAGGTCGCCGTGATTCCGACATCTCCTTTCATCCAATCGCAAATTTTACAGTTCATGATAACATCTGTTTACCAAGAAGGGAAGAGATTAGTAGTTTGAAGCAATTCCACAGACGATACCAGAAATAAGACGTTGAGAATTAACAGATGTTGAAGGAAGGTGTCGACAATAGAATGGGTCTTCTAGTAGCAAATTTTTAGGAAACTTTAGGCTGCAGCAAAAGTTTTCTTCTCTTTTGATCGATTACTAGAAGTAAAAAGATACTGATAGTGACTTAGGTATCATTTAAAACAGCTTTCATCTTCTTTCTGTTGCCTACTGCTTCCTTGTGAAACAGGAAGTCTTCGCGTTTATCGTCGTGGATTTTTTGGCCTCCATTTTGCCGAAATTCAATTCCATATTCTGAAAAAAAATCTAGCCTACTGAATACATGCTAAAGGTCAGTGCGTGATTGAGCCATTAACGGCTGTTGTAGTCATATTTGATTTAGATCAATTTTTAAGAAGTTTTTTATTGTTTATTAATTCTATAAGAAACTCAGCTTTTCGAATTCATGTAAAACACGAGAGTGCAAGTAAGTGCAACAACCTAAAACCTATACTTATACAGGGTGTCCCAAAAAAATGTTAACACTGTTTGGTCGTTAATAACTCTCTTGCTTTCAAATCTTTCGCCGAGCTTTAGGTACCACTTTGTAGACCGAGGATAAACTTAGATTAACAGTATGGAGCGAATCATCTAACATTCTCTTGTTGCTGTAGAATTACGGTGGGAAATTTGACAAAGATTTTAGGCCATTAAACCATTTTCTGCTTCGAAACAGAGCCAAACAAGCCCAAATCTCTTGTACTATGGTAATGAAAGCCGCTGATTTCGGATACGAAACTTCCATTTATTATGATACTTCTTTTTAAGGTTATCCTAGGTAAAGTGTAATGACTGACTTCCCAGCATGTGTCAAAAATGTGATTAAACCGTAAAAAAGCTGAAAACACTCGTAAAAAGTTGTTAGGTGGAATCAGCATGCGCGAAAACCCTAGTACACGAATTTTCAGATTTTTTGAGAAAAATTTTGTCAGAGGGCATATCTCACGATGGTTCCACATGCTGGAATTTCCTACCGTAATCCTACAGTAACGAAGAGCGAACGGTGATTCGCTCCATACTGTATGTCTAAATTGAACCTCGCTCTACAGAATGGTGCCTAAAGCTCGTCGAAAGACATGAAATCATGGGAGTTATTAACGATTAAACAGTGCTAACATTTTTCTGGGACACCCTGTATAAAGCTGAGTATTGGTAAATTGTTAGTTAGTGTGTTCATTATAAAAAAATTTCGTATGTGGACCGATTAGCGCTAAACTTTGTACACATATGTTTCCGATACTGGTCCTCTCCGTAGGCTAACTTTTCGCGTAGGCTAACTCCCATCCCTTCTATGGATTTATCCATTTGAAGGAAAATATATTTTTATCAGTTGCTACCAAACTAAAAACCTTTCATGTAAACAATAGTGGTAGAACTGATTTACGTTCCACGATAGGGAGAGTGGTAATTGAATGCAATGGGTCAGTTGGTATCTATTTTGCGCGACTCGAGAAACAGAAGAAAGAAAAAGACCAAAAAAGTTGAGTCTTTTGAGTTGCGCATCATAAGTGTCTTTGTTGTATCAGTTGCATCCACGGCACGAGCGAAGCTGGGCATGCCAACTAGATAGTTTCAAATGATATGTATATCAATTCGATCATAAACGAGTCGAAAACAACTGCTCATTCCTTCAGCAGTTGTTCAAGGGATTCATTTGCTGTAAGATCGGTAACGTAGGGAGAAGCAACTTTCTGCAGAGGAACAAATGCGAAGATGATTCACGTGCCGAATTTATTTTGGTTTGATAATCACCATAAGGAGTAAACCACCGTAGGCTACATCTCTAATTCTCTCAACTACTTGAGTAAAACTTTCGCAAATTGACGACTTACGCAATTCTTCCTTTTTGGTACCATTTTCACATAAAGAAAAGATTTTAAACTACTTGATGAGCTAAAATTAATAAATTGCGGATTGCTTTTTAGACGAATCGTCATCTAAATATTAGGTTGAACCGAAAGTTCTGTCGCACCATTTTCAAAAAATCATAACTTCTTTCGGTCACCACGATTTTGCGCAAATCAAATTTTGTCTGAAAGCGTAAAGCAAGTAGCCTGCAATAGTTTCCTGAGGACTTTCCAAGGTGCTCAGGTTGCAGAGATAAAAATGAAAGAACGAAATCATCCGAAATTCGGAATTTTTAAGCAAGAGTTCTAGAAAATCAGAAACAGCGCGATAAAATCCAGAAAAGCCATTATCCTAATCTTTCTTAGATTTGATTACTATCTGAGTCAAGTTTGCGCTGATCGAGGTCTTCTTTCAGAAGTTATGATTTTTTAAAAAATAATGCCGAAAAATCAATTGCCTAAGAATTCTTAAGAAATGGATTTTTTGGCATTTTTTTTTCAAAAATTCATAACTTCTGAAAGAAGACCTCGATCAGCGCAAACTTGACTCAGATAGTAATCAAATCTAAGAAAGATTAGGATAATGGTTTTTCTGGATTTTATCGCACAGTTTCCGAATTTTTAGAATTCTTGCTTAAAAATTCCGAATTTCGGATGATCTCGTTCTTTCATTTTTATCTCTGAAACTGAGCACCTTGGAAAGTCCTCAGGAAACTGTTGGAAACTACTTGCTTTACGCTTTCAGACAAAATTTGAATTGCGCAAAATCCTTGTGAGGCAAAGAAGTTATGATTTTTTGAAAATGGTGCGACAGAACTTTCGGTTCAACCTAATACTTTTATCACCGCCCAAATCTGAGGTCAAAATCAGGGTGATCCCGTTCAACGCACAATTTTTGAAGGGTTTGCGTAATGGATAGGCACGTCCTTGAAGGTAGCGTCGCGACAAAATGATGGGATGCTGTGGCAAGCCTTCCCCCTTTCCCCCCCCCCCCCAACTAATCTATCAGTGAAGTCTGAAGCGAAAAAGCGCGTCTGGGAGTTTGTAATCTACTTTGGAAGTCTTAGTTCGCCTCCCATTTATACGTATTTTGCAACGAGTGTTGACATGGAGAGCTTCGAAAAGAGCTAATTTTCGCCAATTTCGTGCGCTGCAAAGCCCATATATGGGTTCGGCATGGCAAGGAGGCTCTTAAAACGTGAAATGCCGAAGAATGAGATTTTGGCGGGACACTGCCTATAGTCATCGTAGACTACTAGCAATGTGCGGTACTAGCACGTAGACTACATGCTAGTACCGCACATTACGCAAGATTGTAGCTCTATATGTTGTTTGCAACTCGCTTCGTGAATCTCGTGAAAGAGGACATACACACCAGGATGTTAATGTAATCCTAGGCTTTCTTTTTTCGACCTCCCCCCCCCCCTCCACTCCCTCCACTCCCTCCCCCCGGGAGACGGTCAAGAGGCGCGATCTGTAAAGGTTACTAGTTTAACAGCTCACTTCAGAGCTAAGAAAGTCCTTCAAGAATACCAGACAATGCCCACTGACGATCATATATTATTATTATTATTATTAAAAATTTGAATTGCTCCCCGAGCATCATAAAATGCTGAAAATACGCTGAGTGGTGTTCAATTGGCAATAAAAATCGCCTCTTGACATCCCTCCTCTTCCCTAACCTGCATTAGCGTTCTGATATCAAGATATCCAGCTAATGCAGGTTTGGGAGGAGGGGAGATGTCAAGAGGCACGATTTTTATTGCCAGTTGGACACCAAGCGTTTTTAGTATTTTATGATGTTCTGGGAGCAATTAAAATTCACAACTCAAAGATTGCTTTTCCAAAAATTATACGTAACGGTAAAAAAATGTACTTACAAATTGAGAGATAATGCAAGTAATAGATTGCTCAAAAACCTCCAAAAATCATTCTGTGCAGCTGAAGATTTGGCTGTGCTGTATTGTGGTCGCGAAAAGATGGATGGAAAGGAGATGGACTGACGGAGGACATCAATTTTAGTCTGTACTGACATTTGAACTGTAACTTGCCTAAACGTTGAATTATAAACAGGAAACGAAATAAGATAACGATTAGGAAGCAGGATATAATTGATAATATAATACAGGATATAACTGATTTTCACTACTATAATTGATAATTTTATAATAATTTGTTTCTAATGCTGGTAATAAAAACGCTTTAGGCTGTAACGATAGTCTGGGGTTTAATCCCCGTATGAGACATTATTTTTTGCAGGATGGAAAAATGGTATTTATTGAAACTCATTTTACACTTTTCGCACAGGTTTTCTTGCGAACAAAACCAATTTAACGCCTTCAAAACGATGTCAAAAAGGTGCATGAGCATGGCACTGTGCGTGAGCATGAAACTTCGTAACTAAAGTTAGGGAAGTCTGAGAGGTTGCAATGAGCAGGTTGTATAGTGGAATCCTTACAATTAAGGATAAAAGTTGCAGCCACTCAGCAGTGAGCTCGAAAAAGGAGATGCGACTCCAAACTTAGATGCGACATGAAAACCAAACTGCAGTTTTGAGCTTAAAAGTTAAGCCCAAAATTTTCAGAATAGAAATTAGAAGGACGTTGTTGTAATATTATAAAGTTGTAGGGAACAGGCTTGAATAGCTGCGAAAAAATTTAGATGCGACCCCCTCCCCCTTACTTCATGAGAAAATTCACATGTTATGAAATAAGATTAGGTTTTGCACAAATGAGTAGACATCTCCAAGGTACAGAAAAGGTGTATGAGCTCGTACAAAACACTTACATTGAAGATCCAAAAATTGTTGGTAAAGATATTCGTTCTTGTAGAGTGCGTGAGACTTCAGGAATGGTACGGAAGCAAGATTTCCAATCTGATTTAACATATTTATCAAACATACATTCTATAAAAGTGGTTTGAGCTTTTAAAATGGATTTTTCTCTGAGAATTTCTAGATTTTTTATCTTTGTTAATCTAATTTCTACTTTTTTCATAAATTTATTACGAAGAACATGCAATGATTTTCTGCTCCCCCTCCCCCCCCCCTTCCCCGCCTCCGTTGCAACAAGCGCATCACGCGCTTGACCCTGATACACAAAGATCTACAAAAGACATTCATTATGAATCATGATAGCATCCGGAGAATGGTCGAGTGCTGATATCGTTCCTGCAGCTTGAAAGTGGTTTTGTTTTGCTTTTGGTGAAATTGTGGAGCGAACAGAGCTTCAAGTTGGTTGTAGCTGTGAGATATCTGTCGCAAGCAGAGTGCTGGTTTCTCACGGCAAATTTGTATCGTAGGTGTTATGCTCCTTTCCTTGCTCTGTTCTGGCCGTCTCAAGCGCAGCTACGCGAGGTTTTTTCGCTCACATGGTTGATGCAATCTTTTGAGACTTTGTGGAATGATCCAGTCCTGATACAAGGGAGCGGTGCTTTGGTTGCTTTGTACACGCTTCAAAGTGGTCTTTATGGTGCAATCTCTGCACACTGCGTTTGTTCGCTTCCTCAAAATTAGAATTGTTTAGCACTGGACACAACAAAGGGCTGTAAGCAACCACAGAATGTAAACTTGTTTGGGTTTGCCCAAATTGAGAGAAAGGGATTCATTAAGAGATAATTGAGATTCCTTTTTTCCACTTTGCCGTTCAGGTCAAAATGGTCTGAGTTGGGGAGTTCATGTCTGTCTATAGCAAAATGCAAGCCTGGTTGTAGGCTGGTGGACAGTACCGCGCCTACATTCGCTTATGCATGCTTTTCGTGCACTTTCGAAAACTTGAGTATAGGAAGTTTTCTTCGCAGCCTACACCTCAATTTGAAATACGCAGAGCCAGTCGTATAGATCTGCACTTGCTAATGTGCTCGTTATGTGTCCCTAGAACGGTACCCAAACTTTAGGAGGTAGTAGACAAAGCGGAAATTGTCTATCAGCCTTTCATGGATTAGTTCAGGTATTCAGTCAGAAGTAACCACTGGGAATATGGTTGCTCGTTAGTGGATTTCCGCTCTCTTTAAGGCTACTGTTTTCTGTCAGTAAAGTGTTTTATTCTAACTTCAGTTTCTGTTTCAGAAGTTTTCCCGCATTGTTTCAGCTTCCATCACCCTGGGGCTTAACATCTTTTTTTCGTTCTTTGGAATGCAGAACAAAGCTTTTGCCGTAGTTTATCGGAGGCAAAAATGGAGTTCTTCAATTGTGCAAGGTGCATTCTCAGGCAAATCACCGGAACTTCCGCAGGAAAAGCCAAAAATGCAAAAGTTCCGCAGGACTTTGTTCACTATTGCAAAAATGAAAACGTTGAAAATCGGAACTTCCGCGGGATTTTCATGCCAAACTGGTTGAAATCTGGAACTTCCGCAGGACCTTCAGACCTTCATCAAAATCCTGCGGAAGTTCCGAAACATGCCAGAGGTTCCGCAGCACTTTGCCCTGCCAGAACTTCCGCAGGGTTTTGAGTGTGTTGTCTAACATGATGCTGCCTCGCCAACATCTAGAGTGCATTATTGAACGTGCCAGTCGTAGTGCAGAGGATAGTAGGTGAGTCTCACAGTCAATAGAGTAAGGTTCAAATCTCGCTTCGGTGTTCTCTTTTGCTGTTGTAGTTGGCATTCTTCGGAACTTCCGCAGGACCTCATTTCGGAACTTCCGCAGCACGTTTACGGAACTTCCGCAGGTGATCCGGCGACACTTCCGCAAATGCTCTGCGGAAGTTCCGGTCATTTGTCTGAGTTCTTAGTTGGCCAAACACGCGTTAAGGCGGAGTTCGAGATAAAATGCGCTGCACGGCATAGGAGTAGGTCATTCCAGGCTTTCGTAAGCTGGTGCTCGTCCACCACCCTGTATCGAGGCCTCAGTTGTGTCACACTCATTCACGAAGTCCCTCGGAGGACAAAACAAGTTTTATTATGTCTACGGTTTACATCTGAGTTGAGACGCAGGATTTCATGAAGTTCTATATTCGACGTGGTGGCACCAAGGATGTATTTGGCATGGTTTTGGTCAGTATGGATAGAGCTTACCATCTTTTGACGAGCAAAAAGAATCTTTATTCCCTCAGAAGTTAGCGTAGAATTGCTGGGCTGGATTGCTCAGGATCATTGCCTCAACAGCGCCTACCAGTAGAGTTATACATATGTATCGTTTGCAGTTCGACAAATATCGTTTCGCTGTGTGGGATATCTTGGTCTGTATACTAGTCAGTGAAATTTCATTCAGCCGTCATGTTATGTGCTAAGTGAGGGTTGTGGACCCGCTATGTTATCTTAGACAGTTTTTGCGTATTGTACGGATAGGTTATTAACAATATCTGTGATCTCTGTTTTGTCAAACACAGTTCCGCAGGTTTTAAGCATTGGCACTTGTATTGTCCAACTTTTTGCAGTCCAAAGAGTCCCAACTATTGCTGCACAGCTAACGAATGGACTTCACTCCCTTCATGCTGCGAAATGCAAAACAGATGCTTTGTCGTGGTTTATCAGATGTACGATTTTTGGCTGAGTGTGGACAATGTACTCAGACAAATGACCGGAACTTCCGCGGAGCGCTTTCGGAAGTTCCGCCGGGTCACCTGCGGAAGTCCCGAAATGAGGTCCTGCGGAAGTTCCGAAGAATGCCAACCACAACAGCAAAAGAAAACCGAGAACCGAGAAAAGCGAGATTTGAATCTCACTCTATTGACTGTGAGACCCACCTACTATCTTTTACACTACGGCTGACATGTTCGATAATGCACTCCAGTTGCTGGCGAGGCAACATCACGAGACAACACATTCAAAGTCCTGCGGAAGTTCTGGCAGGCCAAAGTGCTGCGGAACCTCTGGCATATTTCGGAATTTCCGCAGAATTTTGAGGAAGGTTCTGCGGAAGTTCCGCTTTTCAACCCGTTTAGCATGAAAATCCCGCGGAAGTTTCGATTTTCAACGTTTTTATTTTTGCAATAGTGAACAAAGTCCTGCGGAACTTCTACAAATTTGGCTTGTCCTGCAGAAGTTTCGGTGATTTGTCTGAGTAGGAGCGTCTCCTGCAATAAAAAGAGTGATGCTCAAAAATGAACAGTAGTGATAATGAACGTGTTTATCGATATGTTGTCGATAAGTGAATTTCTACAGAGTAGAGTTTTGAATTCTCTTTAACGGTGTATCACTTCTGATTTCGAGATTTATCGAGTTCTTGTGCATTTTGGAGGCATTTTGAGTTTTACTTACCTTCTTGTTGGGTCACACTGTTTTTCATTTAAAAGGTTTGTTCAACTACATAGTGCAGCTCTTTTAGTTGATGACCTTCGCTGCGTTTCCTCAGATGCCAGGAAACTTGTAGTATAGGTGATCTGAGACAACCGTGCTTATTTAATGTTTATTTTGCATTTTACAATAATCTGGGTGAGCATATGAATGCGAGCAATTCATGGAGCGATAAGGTCTTCGAAAGAAGCTAGTGTTTCTAGGAGACTTCATTTTTCCGCATTAGTCTCTGTAGGGGTAAGTAGTGATAGAGAAAAACAAAATACTTTTTTGCATTTTATGAGTTGCCTTCTTTAACTAGGTGATTTGTATATATCTGAGTTAATCTTATTTTGTGATTATTTACACTGCGGTTGTCTCGTTCGTTTATAGCACATCTCAGCACAAGCTCAATCGATGCTCATCTCAGTATATCAATCGACATTGTTTGACTTAGCTTCCAAAGCGTTTTTATGTAGCGTAAAAAGTCTACTGTATAGCGGATAGGTCCGTGCGGCCTATAAAGTAACTTGAAATCTTCAGACGATAATTGTGTGTCCATGGGATTCACGGGCACACCTCTTTTAGGCAATATATGCGGTACAAAGTGTTTTTAGATCCGCACAGGCTAACCATATGGGATAGCCTTTGTGATATCTCTGTGGAAGGCCTGCTGATAGATGTCTTTCATTCTGTTATGAGCCGGACTGCCCCATATGATCTCGTCTTTTCCTTTCCCGCAGCTTCATTATATGCGTACAGCTGATGGTTCCGGTATGCTGTTTCAAGAAATGTGAGTGTTGAAGCATTTATCGATGCGAGGCAGCTACCTGTGTCAACTGGTTTTGCCTGTTACTGAGAGATATAGGTATTAAAGTAATGTTTTATTATGTCGCCTTTACCGGCTTGACACCCTTGCTCAAAGCTTCGTATATAGGCTTTGACGTTGTTCTTCCAAATTGTGTAGGCCGTGCAATCCCTTCGCTTTACCGCCTTAATGATTCGATGTAGAGGATAAAATTAGATTATTTCAAACCTCACCTCACGCAGACTTGTCGGGATATCTTGAAGGATGCCATGGACCAATGTAATCGATCCGATTGCCATGCTTTTTATAAGAAGACTCCATTTCCATTTGAAGGTGCAGCTAATGTCTGTCGATACTGATTGTATAGGCATATGATCTGACCTGAATCACCGCAGCATTTAGTGGTTGCTTCTACCACTAGGCCATCAATTTCTCCCGAAAAGAATGCTTGTTCAAAGAGAATTGACTTTTTTTACCGCGGCGTCTGCGAGCGGTGCACGATATTAGTATGTAGCAGAGTCCGGCCTATCGACACCGAGGACTTTGCAAAGCTCTGCGCTATTCCCCCTGTAGTCATATGCTCCGTCTATGGCAATGTTTCACACATTGAACTGACCTCCTTTCTAACATGTACGGTAGTCTTGGCCGCAGGATGCTTTATGCGTCGTTCACCCCTCATAGGGGTATTCGTCGAGTAGTCCTAGCTTGATTATCATACATCATTTCTATGAAGTATATCAGCTTTGCAAACTGATTGTATAAGTGGTTTGGCAAAGTAGCAGCAGGTTAGCTTCTGTTGCCAAGTGGGTGAGCTTCTAAAAGGTTTTTCTGAAGAATCAATCCTCAAAGTTGTAGGATCGCTCACAATCTAGCGTAAGTTAGTGCTAATGGCTGCTGAACTTGCCGAAGTGGTACCAGCATACAATTTGTTTTATAATGCCCGAAGTTTGTCTTGCCCTTCCCACTTCCTGATCTCAGGTTTCTGCCCCTCCGTTACGTACTCGATAAGTGGGAAGACTCTGAAAAGATGTTGGATAGGGAGCACAACGTCAATTTCACCATCGTTTCGGCATGGCGGCATCTGCTAGGTTTGAAAAGCTCTAAGTTCAGCTGTCCAGCAAAGCTGGATTAATTTCTTGCAGTTCAGACGCTGTTTCACTGTCAGTTGTCGGCAGCATCTTATTAGTAGCAAAACAAGAACCGCTTTGTGATACAAGTGTTTTTCTTTTGAGGAAAATTCGGTTAAATGGTTGCACTCGGCTGCTTTGCGCCACTTTCCGGTATCCTCGTCGTTCTTCTTCTTCATTTTTTTTTGCTTGAGGAATTTTTTGAGCACACCTTTCTAGCACAAATAACGAATGTCCGTCACAGTTAGATCGTCTTAGTGAATTTTATGTACAACATAGAACATTTTTAAACATGCGACATAGGTGAGAAGTCTTATGTGTTCTAAAAACACAGCAATGTGCGCGGGATCTCAGTTTCGTTGAGATGATGTGCCATCTGCAATCGTTGACAATCTCCTCCGCCCGCAAGAACTCCAGCAGATACTGCGCCGAAGATCACATTTTGCATTTTCTCGCGTAATTTCTTGGAGACTTAAAGCGTTTGTGCATTGGCTGATGTAGATATTTCGTGGTTTTGCATTGAAAACAGCAAGACATTGGTCAAAGTGAGGGTATAGATATGAAGCGCTTTCGCTGTAATTTGTTGCTTTTGCTGCCTAGGATGAGTGTTGAATTGCTCCTCGATATTGTTCTTGCAGAGAGCGCATGTATACTCCCTCATGACTGTAGTTTGTATACAAAATTTTTGGTTTGTGGAATTCCAACGGCTTCTTTTATGCGGTAGATCAAATGTAGTATGAATTGGTTTTAAATACACGAAGCGGCTGACATATTTATTGCATATTTTTTCAACGAAGACAAGATTAATAACTTTGTTTCAAAAAGTAATTTGCGATTCATCATGTGGTTCGACGGCGCTTTCACTGCAAAGTTGGCTTAACTAGTGTAAAAACGTTGGATAAATTCGATTTCACGACAGCGTATCATCAGTTTGGCATGTGTTTGTGTCATGTTTGTTTTTAGTCATAATTCTTGTGTGTATTACTCAGACAAATGACCGGAACTTCCGTAGAGCGCTGGCGGAAGTTCCGCGGGTCACCTGCGGAAGTTCCGTAAACGTGCTGCGGAAGTTCCGAAATGAGGTCCTGCGGAAGTTCCGAAGAATGCCAACCACAACAGCAAAAGAGAACACCGAAGCGAGATTTGAACCTCACTCTATTGATTGTGAGACCCACCTACTATCCTCTACGCTACGGCTGACATGTTCGATAATGCACTCTAGTTGTTGGCGAGGCAACATCACGAGACAACACATTCAAAGTCCTGCGGAAGTTCTGGCACGCCAAAGTGCTGCGGAACCTCTGGCATTTTTCGCAATTTCCGCAGAACTCTGGAGAGGGTTCTGCGGAAGTTCCGGTTTTCAACCAGTTTGGCATGAAAATTCTGCGAAGGTTCCGATCTCCAACGTTTTCATTTTTGCAATAGTGAACAAAATCCTGCGGAACTTCTGCAAATTTGGCTTGTCCTGTGGAAGTTCCGGTGATTTGTCTGAGTATATCTCTAGATAAACCTGTACTGTTCATTCAGATCAGTGTTTGTCAGTGTATAAAAGAATCTAGGTTCATCACTATAAAGTCCACACGTGACAAGGAACAACAACATTATA
The DNA here is from genome assembly GCA_958299035.1 of Cylicocyclus nassatus. NCBI lineage: Eukaryota > Metazoa > Nematoda > Chromadorea > Rhabditida > Strongylidae > Cylicocyclus > Cylicocyclus nassatus. Next base: position 56,979,522 of record CATQJL010000223.1, read on the forward strand.
CAGGTTGAAATTAGCGCATTGAGTATGACTGATACGATCAATCGGAGTATATAGTCGTCCTCACCCCACTAGTCGGTCGGTGGACGAATTCAAATTTGAATTAGAGCAGGCCTGTCGCGGCAGAGCGTGGCATCTGACCCCCCCAGTATGATTTTGCGTGTTTCTTTATCGTTTATTGTTCGTTACTTGCTAGTCTCTATACTATAAGTATGTTTGTACAAAGTGCCAATTTTGTTATTGTCGGGAGTTGTTTCGTGTTGCTAAGCTCGTTTCTTCAACTCTGAACTTCTGCAGGTAAGCCTAGAGAAACTATACAGATGGTGAACTTAAACTGCAAAACCTTTCTTAACAAGTAACATGTGCAGAAGTGTTGCTCCAGTGAACTATATGCTCCCTTGCCATTTGTATCGTTTCCGAAACTAGAACAAAATAAGAGCATAGCGGCAGGAGACAACGCTCAGCAATTACAAAAACAACTCGATGTAGGTCAAAAACTTTGATACAATACCAAAAACTTTTGAGCAATGGCGAAGAAAAACGCAAAGTAACTACGTGAATTTGAAAGGAGAGCTAAGGTGCCGTGCCCTGCCGCGACCTGCCTGCTCCAGTTCGAATTCGATATCTCCACCGACCGACTAGTCGGGTGAGGACGACTATAATTGATGCTCCGTGGCATATGGCAGGTCTTTCGTTATCAGCAACGACATCATGTGCTCGAACAATCTGATGAAAGGAGAATCACCATGTCCTCTACTGGAGTAGAAAGTAGAATACTCAGTTATAGTAAACTGAGACAAGCATAGATAATATTAATAGTAATAGGTAATGTTCATAATTATAAAATTAACCTAAGAACTCCGTTTCGTTCCTGTCCATAGACGGAGTATTGTGTTGTTTCTAAGCCATCCCCGGAACTCTTCAGTAAGGAAGGATGGCAAAACTTAAGAATAACTCATTTTTCTATAGAAATTGTTAATAGAATTTATAATTAAACTTTTTTTCTCCAATTTTGATTTTCTAATAATTTTTGACGCGTTTAATTAGGTTATTACCAAGTGTTTTGTAAAAGACATAGTTTTTATCAATTTTTGAATTTGCTTATCTGAGTCCGTTTGATCGTTAAAGTTGTCCTCTTCTTGAATTCTTTTTGCTTCGTCCGTTATGGTCTCCACGTCGAAGTTTCTTCTTTCTGGATTCAATCTTCTTGATGTAGGGTAGTTCCTCGTGGTTTTGATCCATAAATGAATATCTCCGAAGGTGTCGAACTTGTTATTGAATGAATCATTCATGATCATTATCGAAGAGGTATCAATTTATCTCGGTATATGGAAATGAACAATGGATGGTGAGTGTTTATTGTTGTAGACTATTCAACAGAGGATAAAGGACTTGGTGTAACTAACACCTTTGCGGGCATGCGCCGAACGCACACCATTTTATACTAGAAAAGACAAGCATGTGGGCGAGTCCTCAGAACTATTGGGGCCAGTCCATCACAAACTCAGTGCTTTTATCATAGATTACCCTACCAATTCATCGTCTCCGGAGAGTAGTGGGCTTGGCTGACTCAGGGGCAGGATCGAACCTGGGTCCGACTAGGTCATAGCGGTGCACCGTGCCCACTATAAACCTTCCCAATAGATCATTGTCAAACAACTATTACTGTAGGTTCATCATGTTATAGCCAACACAGTAGCTTATTGTTGTCAAACACTATTGTTTATCGACCACTCAGTCTTCAGGTTACCTTTCACCATCGACAATCCAACTGGCGTTATCTTTATGTAGGCAACCCCGACTATATGCGATGCTGTTGTTTGTCAGAAATAAGCTCCAAGCCGACTAGGCTCAAAACAGTGGTATAAAAGGGTAGTACTTAGTCTTGGTGTTGGTCTGACCATTATCACTATCGTTAGCGGTTGTCCTGTATTATTCAGTGTAGTGTCGACAGATAGGCAATGTTCACCTCCATTCTTCAACTGAGAGTTGCGTTATCCCACCAACAAAGAATCTTCCATGTGTCCCACAATTTGGGTAAGGTGTTGTTGCACAACTGCCGATTCCTAATGTTGAAACCTCACATGGTAGGTGGTTTTCGTCGACTTGATTGATGAAAAATGTTCGGTTTTTGCGATGTCAAAGATCATCTCATTGTCCCACACTCCAGGGCGTACAGAGATTTAGTGTAAAATCGCCTCAACGAGTGGTAGGAGTCTTAACGTGCGATACCAGACGGTGTATGGTAATACTCATTGCTATCTCGGAACACCAGTGCTCGATCAACTCTTTATGTCCAAGGTCTTTATATAAGTTGGTAATTCATAGTTCAATCGTACTCTTTGGCTAATAGGGGCCAACTATATGACCAAGAAAAAGGGCTGCCGCTACGCAACTCACATTTTTATCATGCATCTTTTCAGCGGCTACAAATGTTGTCGTGCTATCGGCAAACATGACATTTGATCTCGAAGGAGACCTCAAAGTCGAAAGCATTCCCTACCATAACTTCCTAACAGAACATGAAATATGAACAGAAAGGTCATTGAAAAAATTAGTGATTATAATGTACATAAGCAAGAAACGTAAAATCACGGATCTTGAGTCCTCTCTTCCAGTTTCTCTTTCTTGTTTTCCAGTCTTTTTATGCCGAGATGAAAAAGTTAACCGATAATACAAGCTTCTCAGCTAGCCTCAGATTTCAGATGAAATCTCAATTTAATTTCAAAGAAGAATGACAATGGCGAGTAATAATTCCTTGAAATGAAGTTGTCTTTTCGAATAAAAAACAACACTGCTAACAAAAACGGATAAACAAGACTACACAGTGTCATACCCGCCTGAGTAACGACGGCAGAAAATCTCAAACAAATGTGTATCAATTTATCATAGTCCGCAATGCATAACAGATAGAGGGACCAATGCTACTACGTCGAGATGATAGAAAAAGACACACTCAGTTTAAGGAAAAGGTAAAAATGGTTGAAAAAAGGACATGGCATGACATCCACTTTCTGCCTACGAGAGGTCACTGAAAGCGTCATGCATATACAGTCTTTTTCAACCCGGAGTAGGCGGAACATTTCGAGTGGAGCAGCGCGTCCACGCCGCCACCGGCTCAGCGAGATAGATTAGAATGAAGAGACGCAGACTGCAAAGCGGCGCGAATCGTTGCGAGGCGGACTCCCGTTAGTCCAATTTCCGCTTAAACTGAGCTGGAACGCACTGTGCATGGCGAGTCGAATCGTGCGCAATATCAGCTCTCCGGTCTGCTACGCGTCGCTCAATGGGTGGGACTAACGTCACGCACACTCACTGGGGAGGAGCCAACGTGGCGAATTCGTCTTCCAAAGCGAAAAAATTGCTTCGAAAATCTCGCCACGTTGGCTCCTTTTTTAGAAGGTGTGACATTCGTTCCGCCCATTCGTGCGCGCCCAACCGATCTTCGTTCCGAAGAAATCGCTTTGCGGATTTTGAAAACGGGGTTTTCGTGGTTTTCGATGAGTTCCGACTTTATATTCGGAATCAAGGGTATGAGAAAGCCAACTTCAAAAACATGGAGGTCGGGTGGACGGCGCCTCTAAGGGACGAAAGTTCCGCACTACAATATCTAAGCTCAAGAAAACTCCACGTGGGCGACTTGATTGAGGTATTTGGGAAGATCGCCGATAAGTAAGTTAGCGTGTGTTGAAGCCTATCTACAGGTCGCAGTGCAGCCGAGAATAATTTATTGTTTGTGAACTAGAGTCGTTCGGCTACATCTCATAATAGTAGCTAGCATGCTCGGCTTCGCCCGCACAGTGTTTTCAACTGGCCCTACAAAGAGAAAATGGTGCTCAACTCTAAAGAACTTGTCTGCGTTTCGGCTTTCTTCCACCTCATTAACGCAGGGCAGATACCTTCTGAACCAAATCCCTTTAGATTACCGCCCGCTCTCCCTCGTCGTAGAATGAAACTGACAAGGAAACCGTGTCGAGTCGAAGTGGCCTTTTCAGATGAGACCCATACTGCTTTGAAGGGTATTAAACGGTGATTTCAAATCTGCCTTCCAAATCTGCCAAGCGCCTCTGGACACCGAGTTATGACCGTTCTTCGGAACGAAAAATGAATGCAGAATTTAGGTAAAATTGATTGTTACAATTTTTCCAGCGCTCGGATAAAGCAATGTTAAGTATTAGCATATTGAATAAAATGTATCCATTGCATAAACAGCTCTGATACTTGACACTGGAGCATTTAAGCAAATTTGAGCAATTTTGTTTCAGTTTTGCGTTCAATTTTTTGACCCGAAAAACGCTCATAACTCAGCGTCCAGAGGCGCTTGGCAGATTTGGAAAGCAGATTTGGAATCACCGATTAATGCTCTTCAGAGCAGTATGGGTCTCATCTGGAAAGGCCACTTCGACTCGACACGGTTCCCTTGTGAGTTCTACCATTATTGTTTACTAGCTGGCTTACCCGGCTCCGCCGTATGTTCCGAATAGAAAATTCCATTTCTCAACCGATCCGGACCAAACTTGGCGCACATACCCTTCGGGCCCCGGCGGGTGTCACAGTCCACTTTTCGTTATCGATCGATGTCGATTTTATCGATTTTTTGTAAAATTTGAGCTACGGGGCTGGGAGTTGGCAGAGGGGTGTAATCGAGCATGCTGCTGATCACCCCCACGGGGATGATCAGCATGCTCGATTACCCCCCTGTGCCAAATCCCAGCCCCGTAGCTCAAACTTTGCAAAAAATCGATAAAATCGATAAAAGTAATGCACGATTTTAAAAACTAATATTGTATTCGGAATCCCCATGCTCACTTACCCCCCTGTGCCAAATCCCAGCCCCGTAGCTCAAATTTTGCAAAAAATCGATAAAATCGATATCGATCGATACGAAAAGTAGCCTATGACACCCGCCGGGGCCCGAAGTGTATGTGTGCCAAGTTTGGTCCCGATCGGTTCAGAAATGGAATTTTCTATTCGGAACATACGTACACACATACAGACAGACAGACATACAGACAGACAAACAGACATTCAGCTTTATATATAAGATATGAAACTTAGAAGCGGTTTGATATCAATTGATAAAAATTTATTTCTCTTCAAAATCGATAGATCAATAGAAGGAGTGAGAACTGCGCTGCGAAAAGTAGCCTGCGGGGTGTCGAAAACATATGTGTGCAAAGTTTGACGATGATTGATCCACACATAAAATTTTTTTCAAAAGAACACGTTAACAACAATCTACCAACACTCGTTTTATAAATGTGAAGACAGGCCTCTGTACTCAGAAAATTTTGCATTACTCCAAAATGATTACCCTTTGAACTTCGGGAGTTCATGGGATTTCGAGTAGTACATCTTGGCAACTGGTGTTTCACAGTATATTCACATGCAGCATCTCTACTAGCAACCCGAATCCATGGAACTCGTAATATCGTTACACTTGCGGACCTAAATGTTATAATGATGTAGGTAAAAGTCATCTGAGTTATGCTTTTTCATACCTCAGGTAATTCTCCCAAATCACATCATCGCGGCAAATGATGAAACCCAGAGCCATACATCGCTTGCAGATAACTGCAAGAGCGTTTGATAAGCATATGCAAACGTGTCGGAATAAGAATGAGGTACGATAAATCAAAGGCAGCGTCCAGGCAAATCTGAACGTACGGGGTTCTGATGTGGAAAGTAATTTTGGTGCCCGCCCCAACTAAAACACTGCCCAAGCGGCAGCTCAAATGGTGAGCTTACAGTTGAGATACTCGCCTCTAAACAGGACCCTGGGATCGTAGTCGCATGGATTCATGGCGCGACACATCAGTTCGACACATCGGGGGAACCCACGCGCATTACTTTCCACATCAGAACCCCATATCTTCAGATTTGCCTGGACGCTGCCTCTAAAAGCGATCGGCGCAGCACAAGATCGCGCAATGACGGAATTATGTGGGAAAAACCAATGTTTTACACTATTTCTCGGCCCAACGACAAAATAAGGGGAGTATAACAAGAAGTCATCTACATGACTCGTACAAGAGTACAGTGTGGATTAGCGTTTACAGCCGCATGGAGTCGCCGATCTTTTGCAAAGACGGATGGTTACCAATAAAAAGCTGTCTCTTGTTTTTTTTTCGGTTCTTTGGCTTTCACTGTATTGTTTTGTCTTTTTTTGTCGTTCACCGTACCGCCGTTTTTCACAAGTCTGCGCATCTCTAAGCGAGTGTTTCGCAGGATCACTTTACTTCTTCTAGCTTTCTTTGTGTTTTCAAAAGCAGAATAACTGTTCAGTGTACTCTAACAAAATTCAAACATGCAGTTCGCAATTTCAAGCGGAGAAAGGTATGTCATTACACCTTGCGTACCAAACATCGTTCACCCTCGGGCCGATTCAAACGGTGTCTGGGCTAGACCGGGTCAGTCGCCTGTTTGCTAGATGTTAGACGATGCCATCAGTGTTGGCACATGCACAATCTAAAAGCGACAATAATCGGCAGTGATAAGTGAATCGGCTTAGGCTGATGATGCTTAAAGTTAGAAAAAAATTGTTGCCAGAGTACTCACATTCTGCTTTTAGTAAAGCAACGTCATAACAGTGACATCGCTTGCTATTGCAATTCTTTGATTAAAAGAACTAGCTGGCTTACCCGGCTCCGCCGTATGTTCCGAATAGAAAATTCCATTTCTTGACCGATCCGGACCAAACTTGGCACACATACCCTTCGAGCCCCGGCGGGTGCCACAGTCCACTTTTCGTTATCGATCGATGTCGATTTTATCGATTTTTTGCAAAATCTGAGCTACGGGGCTGGGAGTTGGCAGAGGGGTGTAATCGAGCATGCTAATTACGAATACAATATTAGTTTTCGAAACCGTGCATTACTTTTATCCCATTATCTGGAATTTGGCAGAGGGATTACACCCCTCTGCCAAATTCCAGCCCCCTAGCTCAAATTTTGCAAAAAAATCGATAAAATCGATAAAAATAATGCACGATTTTAAAAACTAATATTGTATTCGGAATCCCCATGCTCACTTACCCCCCTGTGCCAACTCCCAGCCCCGTAGCTTAAATTTTGCAAAAAATCGATAAAATCGATATCGATCGATACGAAAAGTAGCCTATGACACCCGCCGGGGCCCGAAGTGTATGTGTGTCAAGTTTGGTCCCGATCGGTTCAGAAGTGGAATTTTCTATTCGGAACATACGTACACACATACAGACAGACAGACATACAGACAGACAAACAGACATTCAGCTTTATATATAAGATGGCTCAGTATGAGGAAACTAAGGGCCGCATGCACAAACATCCCCGCTGGAATGAAATCGCAGCTTAAGGCCCGGAGAGATTTCACGCGATTTGATCGTCGCGACTCAATCGCCGACATTTCCATTCATTCTCATTTCACATTCAAAAATTTCGGGCTGGAAAAGTATCACAACCGAAATGCAAGCTGATCGGCATGGAATGATGTTGTAACAGTTGTCTCCTCGCGATTCAGCCGCGACGATCAAATCGCGTGAAGTCTGCTCGGGGCCTAAAGGAAAGCTTTATAGTTGGAAGCTCTAAAAGCTTCTGAAATTCACGTTGTCGACCTATCCGTAAGTGCTCCAACCACTTCCTTATGATCATATTGAACGGGAGCGAAACTGTACAGGCCGCACATCTCAGCTTTTTGTATGATCCCCGGTGGCAGACCATCTTTTCTTCAAGTTCATTTTTTTCGAAGCTAACGAAAATCTTTCAAACTGATTATCTAACACAACTGCTAAGCATGATGTTGATAAGAACAAATAATGTCTCAAAGTCATGAAAATTGCAATGTCGAAAAGTGGGGTTTATCGAAAACTTCGATATTACAAAAACTCAATTCTTCTTATCAGCAACATGCGTGGCTTGTACAGCTTCTCGCTCCTGTTCATTATGTTCATAGCGAAGACGGTGGGAACACTTACGGATAGTAGACAGCGTGAAATCCAAATATGTGGAGCTTCAGGCCACCACGCTTTCTTTAGTTTAGACCCGTACGCACGTACATCTCCGCTGGGGAGGGGAGAGGATCTGAGAGGGGATGCGTCATATCTCGCAAATCTAAATTTCTTTTTTTTTTCTTTACCTTGCTTATGAAGGTTCTCATACTCTTATACTGCGCATAGGTGCCAGGTTATTGCCATAAAAGATTGATTTTTTTCCATTTTGTGTGATTCCCAGGGGGTCACACGAAATGGCAGAAAACCAATCTTGTCTGGCAGTAACCTGGCATTATGCGTTATGGGGGCATAAAGGCGTGAGAACGTTTATATGCAAGATAGAGAAAAAAAGAAGAAAGATTTTAGAGTAGCGAGATATGACGCATCCCCTCTCATTGTCAGATCCCCTCCCTAGCGGGTTTACGTGCATATGGGTCTAAAGCTACGATCCTCGGCAGGGAAGTGCATGTGGCCGTGAGTTACCGACTCTTTCGAGTCTTTCGTCAAAAATTGGCAGGGAGTGGGCTACCGCAGAACTTGGTACCTGGGTATGGCGCCAAGCCCCCCGCCTAACGGAGTGGCTACCCCTTTCCCTGTGACGGATTGAAACGGTCACTGCTTTCTATCCAGCTGATAGCATGCTTATCACAGCGACGTACACTTGCATTCACAAGTGACAACGTTCCTCTGGTACAGAGAGCGCTGACGTGAGTAAGTGAGTGTACCCTTTACGCTGTGCTCTTCTGTTCAATCACCTGTGTTTTTTCATATCAACACATTTCAACTCGTAGCTTAGTTGAAGTTATAGGCTCGAAACTGTTTTTCGGACACAATTAAGTATTAAATTTAGACTCGCTTAACAGAGGGATATTATAAAGATATGAATAAACATTTCTAAACCGATCGTTTGCGTGAAATTCAGAAAAATTAACCTACTGGAAATTTAAGCTAGCTCAGCGTTTTCTTATTATAGTAGGTTTGTTAGATTCAAAATATGGAGACACATTTTCCACCAAGTTTGAGCAATATTTATGGTTGCAACTCTTTTCCAATGTTGGCTTATTTAGGCATCAAACACCTATACTGCACACATTTAACACACATTGTACTGCACAGTATCTCCTGCCGCGTAGAGGCTGTGGTCGGTAACAAGCGCTCTCCCTTTGAAGAAGGTAGAAGTTTGTGTGAAACAAAAAAGACAGTGACGGTGACGTGTTCCAAAATTAATTCAACTTTTGCCATTGCACTAGTCACAACACTCGTTCACTTGGTTAATAAGAGCAATCAATGCATAGCATAATCAACAAGATAGGACAGTTGCAAATTTGAAGGGGAAGAAGTCATGTTATTATCACAAGCAGAAGAAATCTGAGCTATAGTGCATGTATGACGTAACAAAGCAGCAAAATAACTGATTCTAATAGTAGGAGCAATAAGTAACTGGACAGCAACATCAAACTAAACGAACGCTTAACAAAAAGAAACATAATAAGCAACAAAATAAATAAATAAACAGTTATGAAAAACTTTAACGTAATGCTCGTATCTCGCATATTGCAGCTTTCTGAACAAAAATAGGGAAGTTATAGAGGAGCGAAGAACTGCACAACTATATTTGGCTTGCACCATGGAAACAGCTAATGATGCAGTGGAGAATTGGAGAATTGGAAAGAAAGTGGAGAATTTGGGATGTGTTTACGAAGAGGATAAAATCCTTCGACAAAATACTGGCTAATTCAGACAACACCAAATCCTCCATCGCAACAATTTTGATCAAGGTAAAAAAATAGACTTCCGCAACATTGAAACCCTCCGCCAAGCGTGATATCCCAACTTTATATGCATCAATCAGTCGTGACTAAGAAACTGGAAAAAGGTGTGCTCACATATTCAAACCGAGCTTGAAAGCACCGTCCATTTGAATTGATTTTGATGCTGCACAATAGACCCTCACTAGGTACCCAACTCCAGCTGCAGAAGTTAAATTTCGAAGCGAAGAAAAAAACGCTCCAAAAGTAGAACGGCTTAGACGTCTCTGCCCATCAGCGTTGGTGAATTGAACATAATGAGCTCGAAAGGGGCTTCAGGGTAAATAAAAATTTCGACAACCAAATGATTATAATGGGATTGATGACAACTCCAAATATTAGGTTGGTGCAAAAGTAATGTGCGTTTTTTAGCCTCGGTTTCAGAACAACTTTTTTCCACAAAACTCCTTCCTTGGAAAAGACTTAGTGTACTGTCAAGAAGTCTTTTCATGCTCTATCCAGCAGTGGTTAAAACAATCTTCTACTCTCTTTTGTTAGAAGTTCGCAGAGCTTCACACAAGCCGCACTCTAAATCAAAATTCCATTGCATTTACTTTTCTGGCTAGAACTCAAGTGAAAGCTTTTTTTTTGAAAGTTCTACTGCTGTATGAAATAGAAATCGGCTACATTACTCACATTTTACTATTTTCTTAGTAATTAATTACCTGGACTGTATACTTGGGTAATTCGAAAATTTTTCATCGAATGAAGGAATATGGAATAAGTTCGAAAAGGAAAAATTTCGAATAAACGAATATCGAATAAATTTGAAAATAAAAAACCTCGAATGAACGAATATCGAATAAAATCGAGGTTCAAAAATTCCCGAATGAATAAATTTCGAATAAATTCCGAAAGTCAAAAATATCGAATGAATGAACATCGAATATATTCGAAGATTGGAAGTCAAATTTCGAATAAATATTCAAATGATCATCGAATAACTAGAGCAACCAAATCTCAAACTTGCCGACATATCTTGCTGAACCCGACAGTATCCTCGTATCTCCTATACCAGCTCCTAGCTCAAAATTTTCCAAGAACCGCTGAAATCGAGAAAATAGATTTCGGTTTTGATCAGCATCCTCTACCCCCCCCCCCCGTACCAACTCCCAATCTCGTGGCTCAAGATTTTCCAAAAATCGACAAAATCGATAAAGTAAATTTTTGTTCATAATCGGCGCCCTCACTTACCCCCTTGTACCAACTCCCACTCCCGCAGCTAGAATTTCTCCACAAATCGATAAAGTAAGTTTTTATCCAATAAAGCACCCTCACTCAGCCCCTTGTGTGGTATGAGCTAGTCGCGGACGAAGGCATGTGGTTTATTCCGCGAAGGAGCACGAATGCTCCTATAGCTCCGGGCATACTGCAGGCATTGCAGTGGCGACGTGGTTTGGCAATAGTCAAATTGTCCAAGACTTATTCTAAAAGTACAGAATGCAGGGCATTTATCTTTTTAGTAGGTTGTACACGCTAAACATTCGAGGTAAGCTGGCATTACATTCGAAGACATCTCGTAACTGGCAAATCGCATACGGCGATCTAAACCGTCTAATCCTGCACTGCAACTGCGATGTTCTTTACTCAAAATACACCAATTCGCAAAAAATCTCTGAGATAACGAACAGAGGCAGTTGTGCAATATAACTTATGCAAGCAAGAGTGCTCACTAGTGTGGGCATTGCGTACCGCAAGCATGAGCAATGCAAAGAAAGTAGAACAGGCATTTCAAAACACTTTCAATAAATAAACTCGGAGCATGAGCTTAAATTTGATAGCTTCTTTGCTGATTTGGTGCCAGTAGCAGTGCGAACAATCTCATTGATCGAAAAAGCATCAATCAAAATCCACATATAATTTCTCTCCTGTCAAGCAGTCGGAAGAATGCGACCCTGCACACAGTGCAAAGATCATAACGGTTGCAAAAGATGCATTACCGAGTTTTGCGAAAAAACGCGGACGATGTGAGCTTGATACTCAGCAATTGGCTCCGCAACAAAGTCGAATAATCTGAATATGGAGTTCATTCGAATACGAATTCGAATAAACATTCGAATAAAACATTCGAATAAAATCTATTCGAAACCCCGTTTTTTGATTATTCGAGTTTTCGAATAATATTCGAAACCCCGTTTTCTCAATTACTCGAGTTTCGAATATTATTCGAAAATGGAAGAACTCCGCATATCGAATTTCGAATACGAATATATTCGAAAGTTTTATTCGAATGATCGAATTTCTATTCGATTCGGACCCAAGTATACTGGACTGAGATATCAGCATCTCGAGGGTAGTCATTTGTTATGCTGTGTCCCATAAATTTCTTTCAAAAAACGCAATCGGGAAAGCTTTGCCCATTTCTACAAGCGTAGGGTAAATCTCCTACTGACAGTTTTTGCAAAAACGTTTAGCTCTTCAGTAAGCAAAAAATCAAAAAACTTCATGTGGTACTTTGAGGCCTGCGAAAAGACGCCGAAAAAAGCTGACAATTTTGGGTTTGGATTTTTTCCTCAAATCTTCTTTGTTTAAACCTTTCCATTTTCGCTTGTACTATTGGCTTACGGCTGCAAGATAGGCTATTTAGCACTGACACTAACAAACTTTGGAGGGAGTTACGATCAGTTATAAACGAGATTTCAGAAAAAAACTTTTTTTGCTTACCCATCGATAATTTTCTGTCCGTTTATGATACGAGTATAAGAGGATGTGCGCTGTATTGCGAAAGGTTTGCTGCCTCTGAGGGCCTTTATAGCATCCAAAAATGTAGATCTTTCAAAAACTTATAGCACGTCAGAGTGAGGACTCGCAAAACGCGCATTACTTTTGCACCAACCTATTACAATGGAGCGCGATCTTGGACTCTCTAACCCTAGACCACCCACGTGATCGGCGGAGCCACCTAGGTTGCTTTTCTTTGTGGGGCGTTTTTTTTGCTTTAAAAAAACCGTAGTCCAATCACAACTTAGTCCAATCACAAAAAACGTAGTCCAATCATACGCTTTCACACGCTCACAGCAACGTCCGGTATAAGTGGCTAAGGAATTTTCAGAAGCCAAGTCCCTTGTATTTTGCATAATGTTCAGAACGTCGTTCTTGAGGTACAGTGCTGGCCATAGCTATAAAGCCACCCTGAAAATCACTGTAATTTGCTCTCTTTTGTTCGAAATTGTCTGAAAAGCCACTATTCTGTGTGCAAACTAACGTTATATCATTGACCAGAACGGCTCCCAATTTCATTAGTTTTGGCCGGAGAAAAACAAAATTTGAAAAGAGGGGTTCCAAGACTGGTCATAGCTATAAAGCCACCTTTCATTTCCAATCACTATTACGTTTTTTGAACCTGAAATTTTTTGTGCATACACAACATCAAAATATTAAACATTTATCACGCTTGGAAGCAGTCGCATTTTCAAAAAGAAGGCTCATCCCACATTTTTTGCTTCAAAATGTATAAAAAGTTATGATGCGGAAAAACTGCCTTTTCACCGAATTCTGAAGCATTTGTTTAACTCGGATGAAGGTCCTAGGCTTCGCCGAGCCTTTACAATGGATATGGTGAAGAGCGCAGGAGTCAACATGGCGTAATCGCTGATACTGATAAATGAGCCTCTACCCCACCTCCAGATAGATGAGTTCTCGAACCGCAGAAGTTGTGTTCTAATGCCCGGAAAGCTCTGTCACGTGCTCAGCACGTCGCCTGTACAACGATAGACTCGTGCGTATAGCTTGAACGTCATCGCAACTCTCAGAATTTTGGTTCCGCCTTAAACGCTTTTCTTCCAAAAATGAGTGGTGCACTCTGCCTGATCATGACACACTCTGACCTCTCCATCGAGGGGAAAACCGCTCAAAACTTCAAAATTCTAGTACTCCTGACAGTTTTGTAAGATTTGACTTGAAGAGGAGTTTAAAGCAGTAAAATTTGAAGCCATTTGGGATACACTGCGCACAACCGAACTGCAGACACAGCGTTTTGCGTTCAATGCTGCAAATACGTCTTTGTAAAAAGCCTGACAGCTTTTGCATGAGTACGTTACCACAAACAAGGTGGTGTCAACTTTCAACCGAAAATTTTCGCGCTTCACAAATCGAGTTTTGCGTCTTCAGAAGCGTGCTTACACCTCGGTAAGATGAGGCTCGTTTATCAAGATCGCGATTACGCAATGTTGAGTCCAGCACTTTTCACCATATCCATTGTAAAGGCTCGGCGAAGCCTAGGATCTTCATTCGAGTCAAACAAATGCTTGAAAATTTGGTGAAAAGGCAGTTTTTCCAAGCATTATAACTTTTTATACACTTTGAAGCAAAAAATGCAGGATGAATCTCCTTTTTGAAAAGGCGACTGCTTCCAAGCGTGTTAAATGTTTAATATTTTGATGTTGTATATGTACAAAAAATTTCAGGTCCAAAAAACGTAGTACTGATTTGAAATGAGAGGTGGCTTTATAGCTGTGACCAGCTTTGAGAACCCCTTTTTACAAAATTTTCAATTTTCTCTGCCCAAAATCATTGAAATTGGGAGCTGTCCTGGTCCATGATATGATATTAGTTTGCACACAGAATAGTGGCTTTTCAGATAATTTCGAACAAAAGAGAGCAAATTACAGTGATTTTCAGGGTGGCTTTATAGCTATGGCCAGCACTGTATTATAGAATGTATGAATCGCGCAAACGGCATGAAAAGTACCACAGTGTGAACAAAGTAGTGATGTTTTTCACTTTCAAAATCCACTTCCACATAGAACTATATAATTCTCATCCACAACGAAATGCAGTCCCGTTGCCTCTTAGAGTAGTTTTGAAGACACATAGCTAACATGTGCAAATGAGATAAGCTTGAGAAGTAATTCAACATGCTAAAAGTTACGCGAGCTACGGTACTATCTGTCAGCGAAGCAAGACCTTTCCCGTCAGATCAAGTGAACTGAACTAAACCCCTGACTTCACATTCAGTTAAAATTACGATTGCTCATCCTCTTTTACAAAAGCCCACCTAAACTGGCAGTTGGTCGTCCGGTCAAATACCGTGGCGACTGTGTCGCTCTGTATGAGAATATATGAATCGGTAGGTCAGCTGTGGTAGATAGTCTGCTAAGGCAGAAAAAATCTGCAAGTTGCTCGTGAGTTATGGAACACGTAAGTGAAGTAACACAACGGACGATAGTGCGCGTACACACTTTCAGGGAGCCTAAGGAGAGCATTTGAACAGCTAAGCTGATCAGAGTCATGGGAAAAGAACATAAGTCAAGCTTTTACTTATTCTATGTATCCTCAAACAATTGCAATCTCCATAAAAGTTCGAAGTAAACAATTGTAATTTTGTTTCTTTTGTTTTATCCCCCCATTTGCTCAGTAAATTCTCGTTTGACGGCCATCATCAAATTGTCCGCAATGACCTTTTAAAGATGGCCAAACCATGCAGAAAATTGTTACCGCTGCCGGTCTCGAACCACTGCTAGTAAGAGTATTATCTATTTGATTTAACCTAAACAAATAGCAAAAATGTTCTTTCGTCAAAAACGCAAATGATATAAAGCGATCCGAATTTAGATCGATGGCACGTCTGATGCTTATTTGTGTTGTGACCCGCAGATCAGGGTTTGGCACGAAGGTGGCGAATGCCAAGCTGAGAATTGGACTTTGAGAAGCAAAGGGATTACCGTAATTACACGTTCATATGCATTACATACTTGTTAGACATATTCAGCTCCAAGAGACTTGATATGTTCAAACATGATCGTGTTCAAGACGCCATTTTGAAACAAAATTTCTTTGCACAAAGTGAGTAAACAAATAATTAGATTACAATGCACATATAAGCTTATACTTCCATATTTGGCAGATTACATATCCACCTAATTTGGGAAAAATCAAGCATGCTCTTTGCTAACTTAAGTTTCTCTTAACCTTTACTCTTTTCCTCAGTCCCACTGCGCATATACAGGGTGTGGCAAAAGTCTGGGAGCCTAGTAGTTTTTCAGATGAAATCAGAAGGAAAGTGCCTAGGAACAAAAACTTCGGTGCACACATAAGTCGAATCCTTACAAATAGCACTGCTCTCAAATTTTGAGATTGCCTCTTCTGGCTTCAGAGCAGCCCTCTGAAATCTTGGCGAGTCCGCTGTCGTGGCCCGCAGACGGTCGTGATGAAATTCGTCCTACCCTTCTGTTTTTTCAACAGGCAAATGTGCGGTGTGAGAGGGCAAGCTTTTGGCTAGGATGTACTACAAAGAAGTTTTCTTTTGCAGTGTTTAGGAAAAAACTTGGGAATTTCAATTGAAGGCAAGTGTACTCGTACACTGGAAATCTGGATGCGATTGCGCGAACGAGAGCGAAAAATCATAATCTGAAAAGTCTTGAAATAGCTTGATCGATCGAACTCAAGTACATGCTTGCATAGAAGACTCATGGAAAGAGTATAGCCCAGAGTTCAGTGCCTGCTGTGCTCCTATAGCTTTCAAATTTATTTTGAAAAAAATGGCCACTGGCACGCAAGTAGTGTTCAGAAATTTTTATTATGCATTTTCGAAAGAATAGTATCTGACAAAAGCAACGACTACGAGTTGATAGCGCAAAGTCTCCTCTACATTGTATGCGTGCTCTAGAATAGCCATTTTTTTAGCTACAAAATAAGTTGTGGAGACCAAAAATTTCGATTTTCTCGCTTTGCAGAGCACTTATTTAATAAATTCGAATCCTATAAAAAATATGTCAAGCATTTTCAGCCAGGCAAAGTGTGATTTATAGAGGATGATCGCAGCAATATGTGGCACAAATTTGGAGTCAAAATCCCAGTAGTTTCTTGTTTTACAGCACTGCAAAGTAGGCTCCTAGACTTTTGCCCCACCCTGTACACATCGAATGAAGCCAAGCCAAACTGCGTTGAAAACGAGCATTTCTTCATTTCTCAATAGTTAGAAAGCTTCAGATAGAAAGGCAAAATTTTTAGTTCACATGGGTTGTACATATTGTTACGCGAATCTGTTCTACACCTATATCACTATTTGTACATTGGTTTCGGAACTCCTCTTATCCTCTTTGCAAGAACAAAACAAACAAAAATGTAACAGCGTGCTCGTGCAAGGGCGCGTATTTGTTGCAAATGCCGCGGGAGCCGTTCCCTTTTCACGACATATAGTCCTCTACCCATAGTTGCGATAGGGGGAGTGATGGATCTTACCCCTTCACTTTGAGGCCAAACTCCCGATGACCCCCTTCACCTGGGCTGAGATTGGTATTGTACTCTGAGAATATGATAAAAATTGTTATTAAAAGGTTTTGCAGGCTAAGTACCTCAAACAACAAGTACACTCATAAATTTACTAAAGAAACGGTATTTATTTTTATTTACATTATTTATTTATCCTCGTAGCATTCATTTGGAGAGCAGAAAGTGAGGAAAAAAAGCAGTTGGTTTTTGGAATACATAAAATCCCTCATATCTCGCGGCACAGAAGACCTAGAAAAAAGTCGACGGTCTACGTCGATTCTTCATGATCTCAGCTTTCGAATGGTATACAGCATGTTAGGGCTTCTTTGCTTCCCGGCTCTAAAAATCATTTGCTCCGGTAACCGATAAAAGCCAATACATTGGTGGAGCTGGGTGAAGCTTCGCTAATAGTAAATATCTCCACCCCATTTTTGAAAACTGGTTAGTTTTTTCGCCCAGCAACCTATATACCATTCGAAAGCTCAGGGAAAGGGGATTCGACCTAGACCGTCGACTTCTTCCTAGGCCCCCCTCTACCGAGAGATACACCGCATTTTATCTGAAAACATGGTCATTTTCAACAGCAGATTTCTGCCAAATGAAGACTTAATCACTGCTGATTATCTATCTGTGTTAAAGAGCAAGTCTTTATTAACAAACGTAGACCGTCGACTTCCTCGTAGCACTCATTTGGAGAGCAGAAAGTGAGGACACAAAATCAGTTAATTTTCGAAGCACATAAAATCCCTCATATCTCGCGGCACAGAAGACCTAGAAAAAAGTCGACGGTCTACGTCGATTCTCCATGATCTCAGCTTTCGAATGGTTTACAGCATGTTAGGGCTTTTTTGCTTCCCGGCTCTAAAAATCATTTGCTTCGGTGACCCATAAAAGCCTACACATTGTATAGGTCGTCCCGAAAGTTTTTGCGCACGATTTTCAAAAATTCATAACTTCTGATTTTTCCAGCCGATTTGACTGCTTTTACTTTTGTGTGAAAGGGTAAGTCATGCTCTTTATAATGACATCTCAGCTGCTTAGAATGGTCATCTGTTGCATAGATAGAAACTCAAAACCAAAATTACTCAAAATTTGAATTTTTGTGTAGGGTCATAAAAAATCAGAAACGTGCAACAAAAATCGGAGCAGACGGTATTTTAGGTTTTTTCACCAGCTCTTTCTAATAGTGCAAAGTTTGCTCCGATTGAGCGTCTCCATGAAAAGTTATGATTTCCGAGCAAGCAATACAAAAAGGCGAATTTGATTTATTTTGGCATTTTTCAGGGAAATCATAACTTTTCATGGAGACGCTCAATCGGCGCAAACTTTGAACTGTTAAAGAGAGCTGGTGAAAAAACCTAAAATACCGTCTGCTCCGATTTTTGTTGCACGTTTCTGATTTTTTATGACCCTACACGGAAAATTCAAATTTTGACCATTTTTCTTCTATCGCTCCTATCTATGCAACAGACGACCATTACTAAGCACTGAGATGTCGTTATAAAGAGGATGACTTACCCTTTCACATAAAAGTGAAAGCAGTCGAATCGGTTGGAAAAATCAGAAGTTATGAATTGAAATTCATGCCCAAAAACTTTCTGGACGACCTAATAAGAGCGAGGTGGAGCAAGTTAATAGTAAAAAATGTGCTGTGGATTGACATCGTTATCAGCACTAACGGGAACGTGAGCGAACGCGTCTATTTAAGCGTGATTATCGTTGTTATATGTTTATGTTTTTTTGGTAAAAAATGCGCTTTTGATTGACAGTATGCCATCATGATTAGCACACACTCAAAAAACTATGGGAGATTGGTGAATTTCCACACCTTCACACAATAACCCGCTTGGTTCTGGAATCTATACTCTGTAAACCTAGTGCTGAAGAAGGTCACTTTTGTGAAAACGCTCTAGACTCACCTTACCTAATTTGTAGAGAATGGTTGGTTTCAATGAATCAAAAACTTTAATACATTCAGAAGAATAACATGTTATTAAAATATCCCTCAATGTTTTGGAAAGGTTGGCAGTTTGAAGAGGAAACGGCAGGCAGAAGACTTTACAAAATTGCAGATGACTCGCATGTGTTCCAGTTCAACAGCGAGACAGAAGGAGAATCTTACGCCGATGAAAATGTTGTCGCCATATACAGAGTTGGCAATTGAGCGAAACTCTCTGATTTCCTGCATAAGGAATCCAAGCAGATTGTCTAGTTTCAATGAGGAAATGTCCAGGAAGTCCATTGCTGATCTTCAGGTTGCTGAAGAATTCAAGGCTGCTAGATTCACAAACATGGATACAAACAAAAGGAAGGTGTTAGTACAAGCATAGTTACTGCACTTAGATCCCGATGCGAACCCAACTCTGTGCTTTATGCTTTTGGAAGTTATTCGCCTTGTGTCATTATGACCTATGATATTGAAAAAAACCAACGCGCAACATAGTACCTCCTTTTTTCGGCTTTTCCATAGATACTGTTAAAGAAGAAGTTGAGCAGCTTTCTAATCAGCTAACAAGACGTATGCCAGAGGAGGTGAAGCCAGAGTTCGACAAGGCCCAAAAAAGTATGCACTATTTCCTTCCCGTGTTGCGAAAGCATACGCGATCTGGCTCTTTTCCCATTACTTACCGCAAAAATCTGATGAACTTACTAGCAAAGCTAGTTTCCATTCCGGCTAGCACGGCAGAGGTGGAGAAAGAAATTTTCTATCTACTCTGTTATCAGAACACAACGCAGAAGTCGTACAACGATAGAGCATCTAGGCAAATACTTAAGATTTGTCAACCTTCTTCTAAACACATTGTCATCTAAATACTTCATTTAAAGGATTGCCATGAGTGGTCCAGACAGGCTGTTACCGTACGACTTTTTGAAATATCCTAAAAGATGGTATGAAGAAACTGGTCACTTACCTGCTGGCTTCCTGGTGCTACCAGAGGGCCAGGAAAAAAATCACAAAAGCGCTTAAAAGAAGAAGAAAGTTTCAAATCCATTTTCGACTCAGAACACTTTAGCACGCAATTCTACTTCTACTCCGATGACCTTTTGGAGGAAGAAGAAGATTTTTCAGGCAGCTAACTTGTTGTCTTTGACGTTAGCGATAGTGATATTGTTGATGATAAGTGCAGGAAATGAAGCTGTTCCTAACTTGTACATCTTTTGGGATAAACTATTGCTTTCGTTTTTTGTTGATGCAGTGAAACGGGAGCATCATAATCAATTTTTTGAAATTTTTTAAATTTTTGAAAATTTTTAAATTTTTTTTTTCAATTTGTGCCTAAATAAGGTACAAATTAGAGCTCTTCATACCACGCTTTTTTACCTTTTTTCTCATCCTCCCCCCCCCCCTCCCCTTATACTCACATACCCCCTTCACCCTGGAAGGTCGGGAACAGCCGACACCCCCTTCACCTGGGGAGACCCCGGCTCCCCCTATCGCACCTATGCCTCTATCTATATCTATATATGTTTTTGAATCAGAGAGCAAGACATTTCTAAGCACCGCATGCATCAACATCCCCGCCGGGAAGGGGATTGCAGCTCAAAAAGCTTCATATCCTAAAGCTTCAGATGTCTGGATTTCATGCTGTCTATCCATCCATAACAGTCCTATATACTTCATTACATATCGAAAAGGAGCGAGAAGTTGTCAAGCCGCATTTTCCAACTTTTTTATTGTCTCCTCTTGATCCCCCAGCCGACCGTCTTTTCTTCGAAGTCATTTTTCTTTCCTTAAAAATTAACGAAAACACTCCAAAGTTGCGCTGATTCATCTAATCCAACAGGGTAAGCATGTTTCAAACAAGAACAATGAGTTGTTGAAATATCGAAATTTTCGACAGGCTACAACTTACGACTCATGCTTCATCGCAATTTTCATGACTTCGATACAGCATTTGTTCTTATGAAAAACATGTTTATGTTCAGCACTTTTGAGTCAGATAATCAGTACAACTTGGAATAAAATGTTTTCATTAAATACGACAAAAGAAAAATGGCTTCGATACAAAAAGGCTGGAAAATGTGGCTTGTATAACTTGCTCCCTTTTTCATGTTTATAGTGAACGGTGACAGGATTATGGATGAATAGACAGCGTGAAATCCATACGTCCGGACATCAGAATATAAAGAATGTAAAGATATCTTTTGATTGCGATTTACCTCGGCGGGGATGTTAATGCAAGCGGCCCTAAGACTCAATAGTAGCTGAAGCTACGCGAAAAGACATACTCTGAATCATGAATAGTGTGTGAAACAGTGACAGCGTTCAGTATGCACAAACTAATTCCATAAGCAAAAGAGGAACTTACATAAAACGCATATCGCAATTAACAGTATTCGATTGTGAATAGAGACTTTAATCGTTTCATCACAGCGGAAAGAGATGTACGATTTCCGGAAAAGTGATATGGCGATCCCTGGATATTCCCTAGGGAGAGATTGTACAAACCGTCGGAAATCGCAGTTTGTACATTATCTCGTCACCTCTGCTTCGCCTCGCAGAGCCTCGCACAAATTTCAATCTATGGCCCGTAGTAAGGCTAACTCATCTCAGGGGCGGTATGTATCAATCGCCCGTCCGGATGAGGGTTACTCAGGTAATGTCCGCTTTGTAGTTCGGTGCTCTGAGGATCTGTGTCCTTCCCTGTTTGTCCATCTTTTAGAGGCTCTACTACCCTAAAATTGTAGCATAATGAACAGCAGCACTTTGCTGTATATGCTGAGATAATTCGTTATTTGTATGATCCCGAACGGGACCCCATGGGATCACGGCTTATTTTCAAAGTCATTTACCTTTGCAAAAACTCAATGAAAACGTCGTTAAGCTGCGCTGACAACCTATCAAAACAGTGCTAAGCATGTTTGTGAAAGGAATAAGTGAAAAATCAAATGGACGAAAGCTTCGATGAACTTCTGCTTGTGAGTTGGGGTTTATCAAAAAAAAAAAAAGACGCAGAACCTCCCCATTTCATCTGTGCTGCTAAAACATGCAAACAACAGCACTGTCTCAATAGATCGACAGTAAAATTTACGACGTTTTTATTGAGATTTTGCAAATATAAATAACTTTGAAAATGAGCGTGAGCCTGTGGGTGTTCGGTATCATACAAAATGAAGAAAATCTCAGCCTATACAGCAGAGTGCTGCTGTTTATTATGCTGCAATTAGGGTAGTAGAGCCTCCAAAAGATGAATAAGCGAGAAAGAACCAGATTCCCAGAGCACCGAGCTTTGAGGCGGATTATCTGAATGAGAACCCTTACCCGAAAGGGCGATCGATACATACTGCCCCAGGTGAACTGAACTGAGGCCCTCAACCAAGATTCCTCAAGGTGAAATGATGACCGCCCCTTTCCATGCTGTAAGAATGCAAAATGAAGGTTCAGTTAATCGTCTTTCTACCTGACGAGGCCGTCTACCTTACTTAAATCACTTCAGATCCAGTTAGACGATGAATTGACTTGAATAGTGTTTTAATGATGAACTTTCCGTAAGTTACTCCTGAGTAAGTTACATGTCGAAGGAATATTGAGTGAGAAGCTACAGTGCAGGCTGACGATACTCAAAGATCTAACAAGTGGGCCACATCTCCGCCTCTAATACCAACCACTTGGTATGAATGTTTTGCGGACGAGTTGCCACATTTGCATGGACGTGGCGTTCATAATCACATCATCGTGGATGGTTGCAATCATCAATCGATGGCTCGACTGAGGACAAGCTGACTCGTCAAAACCTCAGCTTTACTGAGGTTTTTTTTATTCAGTTAAGAACGGATGAGGCAGCTCTACTACGAGCCTATATGTCTGTTTCGCGATCCCAAGTTAGATAATTATGCGCCATGCTTCAAGTTTGAGTTGCATACAACTAATCATTTCAGAAGCATTTCATGTTAATTTAATTTGGGAGGATGACTTTATCCTAGAAGAGGCAAATTTTGAATTACCTACTGGATTTATTTTGGCTTAATGGCATAAGGGGGGACGAGTGGCGTAGTGGTATGAGGCGCCGCCATGACCAGATCGGACACAGGTTCGATCTCCGCCCCTGGGCCAACCAAGCCCTCTACCCTCCGGGGCCGGCAAATTGGTATAGTGTGGACCCCGGCCAGCTTCCCACATGTACCTCCGCGCCGCGAACGCAGCGCATGCCTTCAGTGCTCTTTTCGTCCCAGGACCTATTGGTTTCTATGCGTTCCTCTCTTTATTGAGTTGTTTTTTTCTATAATCTCTTTCTTTCAGGGTCAAACGAACCACACCAGCTGATGATGACAAGTTTTTACGAGCCTCAAAAGTCTTGAGAGCTTCTGTCAAAAGCTCTCGTTTCTTTCCTCGAGGATTAAGTATAGTTTGAAGAGATTTCTTCAGGGTTTCTATCACGGACCAAACGTATCTATTCGATTGAATTTGTTTTGTATAGAAACGTATCTATCCGACTGAGTTTGTTTTGTCTAAATCTTTTAGTTGCTTTTCAATGCGGCAGTGAAGCTTCAGCTTGTTAAATTACGCTCTCCACCTTATGCTTCTAGTTTTTCAATGATTGCAGAAGAGTAACGTTCCAAAAGTAATCCTCTTTCCGCTATTTCTCGATTTTCACCCATCAGTGGTAGTTTTATACTAGTATAAAACTAAACATGAGAATGACAAAGAACCAAGTGTTAGTGGAGGTTGGAAAAGTTTTTTCTTCTGCTTAAGCTTTTCTGGAGGTGAGAATAGAGGGTTCCACTTCTTGTCTCACTCCTATCTTAAGTTAGAGATGATTTCTCGTTCATATGGAATAAGAAGCGTCAACAGTGCGCGCGTTGCGTATGCGCTGCGGAGGTACATATGGGAACCTGGCCGGGGTCCACACTATACCAGAATAATCTGGGAGGATAAAAGCACTGATTTGGAAACGGATGGCCCCCGCAAGACACTTTAATAGGCCCGCACGCATACAATTGCCTCTTCGACTATGAAGTTAGTGTGTGCGTTCGGCGCATACCCTCAGAGGGTATTGAAGACGCAGGATCCTTTATCCTTTATCCTTTAATGGCCTAAGCAAGATGATCATCATAAGCTACATATCTTAGCAAAACTTTTCTCAAGTACTCTTTCAAAGCTTGGCAAATTGACTATCTACGCAGTCACCCCTTTTGCGCTGTTTACGTAGAAAATAAATCCTGATCACTTTTTTCGGCTAGAGCCCATGGCTTGCGAATCTACTTTTTCCAACAAACCCGTGACTTCGCAAAGAGTTCAAGCACCGACTAGTTTTGCGGGGCGAAGCAGCGTGGATCATTATCGCATGCCTTATTGGCCCGGCCTCGTGCATAGTGAACCTACATGCTGGATTGTGCGAAAATTCGGCGTGAACGCTTGGCTGTATCTCGCTCTATTGATTTCGTGACAGACAGACATACCCAGACATAAGCGCTTTATTATGGTTGGATCAGAGCACTTTATGAAACATGGTTATGAGGATAAGTGCTAGGACCACAAAAAATAAACAGGTGACCGAGAATTGAAAACTCGTAAGAGCAGGATGTGGAGCTCAGCTTCGCAGGTGTGCGGTTTTCCTCAGACTTCACTGACTTCGAGAGGAAATTATTTCTATTTTATTTACTAAAACGCTCACGGTCCGTCAAAGAGCAAAAGAAAAAGGTCAACTCAAACAAACCTTCGAACAGAACATGATAACAGATTGTCCAAGGTTTAGGAAGATAAATCATAAACGTATAGCCAAAAACCACGAACCTAAGGCCCAATAGGATATAACAATATCAAGCGTGTGATGAGTGTACGCGGTATTGGATTGAGGAAAAATTTAAATTGTGCATCCCCCAAAATAATTTATTATACCATTTTGGAGTGCCAGCGAGCTTATGGGCGGAAACTATCTGACTAGACACTGATGAAGATACATTCTTATCGATAACGAGTTAAACCGAACGCGTGTTTGGTTCCATCATAGTAAATAGCGAAAACTGAAGGAACACTCAAAAGCTTTGATGCACAAGGGCATGACCTGCCACTAGGCTGGCAGTGGCAGAATATGATCAACTGAAACAGTGGAAACTTTTTCTTTGTTCAATTGAAGAGATGATGAACCACACTCTCGTCTATAAGTTGACCAAAGAAATGTATTGATGTCAGGGCCCGGCACCGATGGTTTGGGGTCAAACTGGACTTCGTTTTTGGAGTTAAAAGCAACGGGGACATCGTTTTTATGAGGTCCTGGAGGAAGCGCCAAAAAACACGACGAACATGTCAGGTTTCACGAGTTGAACGTGTTCTTTCGCAGACGCGCGAATTTCAAATGCAAGACTCAAACAAACAAATGGCTTGTTTACAGCGCACAAACAATCACATAGCTCCGAATTTGGGCTATGAGTATACAATATTACTCCAAACTATGTTATGTAAAAAGTTCCCAAAACTTATGTGTCCTAATATCCGTTCTCGAATTTGTTGGTTTCTAGACCAACTACCAAACCAACCAACTTGGTTGGTTCGGAGCATAAATATCCGTGAGTTCAATAAGTTTCCGACCTTTTTGATTTGGACGATTAGAACGGTCAAAAATCTATCATATAGTGAAGAGAGCGGATCAAACCGTTGCCTCTCCTTTTTTTGAGTCAAAACTAGTATAATTCTACGCGTTGATAGATGTCGCGCTCCAATCACTTGCGGTGTCCTTTGAAATATGTGGCGAAAAATGCATCGCAGGATTATTGAGGCTACAGATTTAGTTGGCTTAGGAGATTCTCGGCATTCCCAGCATCAAATTGGTACTATACCCAATGTCAGAGCCTTTAACCGACTCGAAATGTTTTCTTTTTGCTTTTTTGTTATATTACATACCTCAAAATGCGCTTTTTTCGCTTTTTTGTTACTATTTTGGTTGAATAAAGGTTTCCCTACTGATTTTCACGTCGAGAGGGACTTCGTGAATTTTCGCGAAGTCATGGGGGACTTCGTTTCCTAAAAAGCTCCAAACCAACGCGTGCCGGGCCCTGATTGATGTGTATTGTTTGTATGTATGTTGTGTATGTTGTGTTTGTGTATGTTTGTTTGTTTGTATTGTGTTTCTTGTATTGATCACTTTATTGGTCTCAAGAAACTACTTTTTTCACACAAACCTTCACTCATTCAATCATAAATGTCAAATAAATCAATATTTTTTTTACTTTTCATTGGTTTTCTAATCTGTGGAACAACGGCGACTAAGGCTCATTAGGCAGAAATTTCATCGTTTTCGTGAGATAAGCGATAGCATTAGCGTGCAAAGATAATAAAACTACTGTGATGGCGCTCCTCAAGCTCTGTGGTCTTGTTTTACTGGGTTTGTTGATTAACAAATATTTTTATATCTTTCGCACAGCTCTGTTGCTGTGTTTTTCTTTTTGATCAACAACAGGACAAAAATTAAATTTTACTTGAGTTTTTGCCAAGGTTTGTAATTTTACATATGCTGAATTCTACGCTGTATGCAGCTGCACGTTGTACATGAAAGTCTTGCAGTTGTGTGGGCCAGCTACGAGAAAATGCAATGCAGGTTTTCAAAAAGTAACTCAATTTGAAGGTACTCCTTGTTCCAGGCCTTGCTCTGCTAGCCCAATGTGCTCCTCAGAAGAAATTCCGACGACACATGATTCGTGGGCGACCGATGGGCGGACTCGTTCCAAAGCCGACTGTAAATAATTAGGCACTGTTTTCTTAGGAGTAAATTTCTGTATAGAGGAACGAAAAGTATGTCTCGAATGATGCTGTGGTGCAGGACTGGTTCGAAAACAGCGTAGATCATTTCAATAGCTCAAACACGGCTACATACCAACAGGTAAGCTTGATAAGGGGGATTTAGCAGACTACTTTTGGAGTCGAGCTATCTCAAAGTGCCAATTTCAGAGATACTGGTACAATCAACAGTGGTACAAGCAAAATGGACCAGTGTTTTTGATGTTGGGAGGAGAATCAGCCGAGGATCCGTACTGGGTACAAGACGGTGAGTTAAAGATGCGTTATAAGATAAAGTGATCACGAACATTGTCTGACAACAAAGATTATTATTCTCATGTGGTACTTGCTGCCGTTCAAGCACTGCTCAAGTAATTTTGTAAGTCTTTCAGTTGCATAAGGCAGGCGTTGCTTTTTCTTTAGGAGTTGCAAATTCTGACTTCCTTTTACGTTATAAAAACCTCTATATAATGGAGCTCTTAGGTACTTTTGAAGGCAGTGTCCCAGTAGATTTTGCAATTCCATCTTTTTGCATGTTTTGGCACTTCTTGACCCGTAGACCCCGAATCTGACTTTTGAAACGGGTGAAAAGACTTTTTCCGGGGCGTTTATCCCAAAGACAGCACGGACGAGAATTTCGATGGAAAGTTGGGAGGCCCTGGCACGAAGACCCTGCTGCCTGTAATTTTTGCTTTGGATAGCATGCACAATGCGGGGGGGGGGCACGCGGAAGGCGACGATGCGGTCGTGGGGTCCCGCGCCGAATGGTGTAAGCGAAGTCGTCCGAGTGCGCGCCGATTGGGGTTGCGCGGAGCGGAGGAACGGACACCTCAATCCGCCTCCGCGGGCTGCTGGTCCTTTCGTCCTACTGTTATGCATCGTGTTGGGACCAATAGTCCGCGGAGGCGGTACCTAATTGAGGTGTTCGTTCCTCCACCCGGTTGCGCGCGCCGGTTCAAGGGAGATTTTCTCGGCCCAGGGGGAACATCAACCAGCCGGACTGCGTCTGGAAGTCAGGGGATGACCAGGAACCCACCATGGCAATATCCTCCAGGGTGCGAATCTGCCGGGACACTGTCTTCAAGGGAAATAGAAGTGGAGAAAGCTGCATAACTCTGGCTTTTCTTCGTTACTCAAATTCGGTGGGATAATATTCGTAGAAATTATTTAAGATGGAAAACAGCAAGCATGATATAATACCGCTTCTAATTGTAAAGAAAATCACCGCACTCTGCCGAAGTTCGCTGTATTCTGGGTTGCATGGCCATACCTTGCTTCAGGATGGACAAATTCTGAATCCAAAAACACCATTCAACTCTTGACGAGATGCATCTTTTGGAATAAAAAGGGCCTGTTTGAGCACAATAGTCGGTCAAAATTCAACGATGTTTCCAAATTTTTGCTTACGGTAGAGTGATCGCTGTGCTGACTGAACACTATGAGCAGCACAATATGAAAGAATCGGGAGAGTTCGTAAAATTTGACCGACTATCGTGCCAAAACAGGCGCTTCTGCACATCAGAAAATGATCTCGTCGAGCTGAGTTGAACGGTGCTTTTGAATTCAAAATTGTTTCGATCTGAGGCAAGATATGGCAGTGCAACGCAAAATCCGGTGAACTCCGGCATTGATTTTTCACAAATTACAAGCGGTATTGTACTTCTGATAATATTTTTATTATAGCAACGCTCGAATGGACAAAAATGGCAGCTGATAATGGTGCTTTTGTTTTCCTCCTCGAGCACCGATATTACGGTGAAAGCAAACCCACAAAGTAAGTTTTATCATGTTATTGTGAAAAGGTTCGAGAAAATCTCAAGAAAAGATAGATTTCCCAGGTGACTCGGCATATATGAAAACAAAATCATTGTAGAAACTACCAAAAAACTATAACTGAGTAGATCAGCTTAGAAAATTATCGTAATAAATAAAAGAGAACTCTCATAACATCACGTCAACCTTTTCGGGTTTTTTTTTTGGAATAAATTGATTCGTCGTCCAGTTCTCTTCTGCAAAATTTTACTAGAGCCTGACCAAATGCAGCACTACTTCTAGAGATATGTCCACTTCGAATCTGGTCTACCTAAGTTCTGCTCAAGCCCTTGAAGATATGGCTGCGTTCATAGTCGGCATGAAGCAGAAGTTCCCACAACTTGCCGCTGCTCCTTGGGTCACTTTTGGAGGGTCCTATTCAGGTATTTGAAGCAGGAGGCCATATTGATCAATTTTAAAAATCGGGCCATTGGGCGCTATTTTGCCATTGTGGAACATACATCATCGTTATCGTTGCATCCGATCCGACATGGCGATTGGGGATTCTTTCGCATCGCCTGATAGGGCAGAAGCTCCTAATCCTGACCGATTGGGAGGTATGGCCGATTAAGCGATGCGCACGAAAACTGAACCATAGTAAGGCGCCATTCACCGATCAGGAGCTTCATAGCCGCAAAACAGCGCCCGATCATGCCCGATTCGGAAAAGATAGCACCGCCCTTAGTTACTTTGTAAAGAAACCATGAAACTACTAATATTGTAGGAGCTTTGGCCGCCTGGGCTCGTGTCAAGCATCCCGAACTTGTTGCAATGGCTGTTGGAAGCAGCGGTCCTGTACAAGCTGAAGTCGACTTTGTTGGTGGGTACTTTTGCGAGAAAAATTGAGCGAAAAAAGAAAAATTTTGTTTTAGAGTATCTCGAAGTGGTGCAAAACTCTATCACTCGCAATTCTCAACAATGCGCCCAGTCTGTGACTACCGCATTCAACCTCGTCGCTTCTCTTCTCACAACAGCTTCTGGACGACAAAGTCTAAAAACCACATTCAAGTATGGCTGCAACAAAAAAATTTGCCTGAACTTTTTTGAAAACGTCCTTTTAGCCTTTGCGAAGATTTGGACCCAACGAATGCACAACAGATAGAGACATTCTGGCAAACCGTATACAGTCCTTACATGGAAGTTGTGCAATATTCTGGAGACAACGCAGTAAGTTTTCTCGCAAAGAAAAATTTCTGCAAGCCATGATTTTTGTAAATAT
Source organism: Cylicocyclus nassatus (assembly GCA_958299035.1). Taxonomy (NCBI): domain Eukaryota; kingdom Metazoa; phylum Nematoda; class Chromadorea; order Rhabditida; family Strongylidae; genus Cylicocyclus; species Cylicocyclus nassatus. Next base: position 57,009,254 of record CATQJL010000223.1, read on the forward strand.
GACGATTTTGCTATGTATAAGTGAAAGCAGGCCAGAGAAATTCACATCAATAAAACGACGGTCCTCGAATTTTTTTGAGAGGTTTCACAGTTTTCAAAGAGCTGTATTCACTTCCCCAGAAAGTTTTTTTTAAGGAGCTAATCTTAATTGAAATTTGAGTAGCCATGTAAAAAGCAAATTTCAGTTTGATCATTTTCAAGTAAAGATTTCACTTGCCAATGTTATAACAAAATCCCTCCCCCTTCCCCTCTCATGCGCCATATGTGTGCACGTAAAATCTTTCTTATCAAAGTGAATCACAGTGAATCGCTTTATTAACAAATATTCTTGAATACATCAGAATGGTAGGGTAAATTTCTTCGTGAGGTCCTGTAGAATTCCGGAAAAATTCAAAAATTGTTTGCACGTTTCCCTATAATGAAATTTCATAATTGGAAGCGCAGCGGCGACTAATGAATTGACTTGAACGTTTGATTACACAATGTTCGAATTATCTGAGAGTGCAAATTACTTGCATAATTGTATGACTCATCATTGCGGTCATAGAGGTTTGACCAAATATTAATATTGCCTTACCACTCAAAATCATTTTAACTTCCTTCCAAGTGAGTGTGTTCAAAAATTAATAGGGTTTGATGCGACGTCCAACATAATTCTTAATATAAAACTCGTTATAGGGTCTATTCCACAACTTGCTCACTATCCAAAACGCAGTTTGCCGCTTCCATGATAGTAACGCAAATTCGCTGACAAAACTGAAACAGGTAATTGTGATGGCAATACCCTAGCTCCACTATACATTTACATCACAGGTAAACAACTATTTTAACCAGCTGGAAGGCTACACTGGATGTGAAGATATTGACTACCAAAGTTTCATTCAGTTCATGCAGGATACTTCCTATGGCGATGCTCAAGAAAGTGAGACGAGGCTCCAACCCATTTTGTGGACTTAAATAACTCTTCCAGTTCGCGCTTGGGTATGGCAAACATGCACTGAGTTCGGTTACTACCAGTCGACAGACTCTGACACAGCCGGACCATTCTTTGGAGGAAAACCAGCTTTACCTGTCCAGTGAGTGCACAAAGCCGCAGAAACTATACCATCAATTTAGTGATTTTCAAAAGAAAAACGGTAATTTTCAATGGAGAAGAAGCTAACAATAACGTTTTCTATAGCATTCAAAAAACATGACGCTCGATGGAGCGAAATCAACCAGAAAGAAATACATGCTAGAAGAGGCTTATGCTATGAAAATATTTTCGCCTCTGAGAAATGAAAGATGCCTTACTAAATAGTAGGTATTCTTTCGCTTTGCTCTATATCCACGATAACCGCGGGTAAATGACGGATTGATGGTCATCAAAACATTTTGAACCTAAAAAACTTTGGCGTGAACGATGTTACAGTCATTTCCTGTCACAAAAAAAAATCACGAGCGTAGGGTGACTACTATACTTTCGCTATACGAAACACAACACGATTCACCCAGTGTTATCTGAGCTCACACTGGAACATAACCCAAAAACCAAATTCTATCAAAATAAAGATTATCCCATTTTAGGAAAACAAAAAACCTTCTCAATTCTCAGGAGCGAAAAGAAATGAAAACCTCCAATAGTGAGGTTCCTGACATACAAAAAGAGCAAGTAATCAATTCCGTTTGAATTTTTTTGCAATTTCATGTCAACAAATTTAATGAAATCCAAAGCTTAGCAGGAAATGGTCAGAGGTTAACCCAGCCATCCCAAACAAACTAATATCGTCAGAGTCGCTTCAAAATGCTGATTTCAAATATATGTCCATTATCTGCCAAGCGTTTGTTTAAAAGGAGTTATGAGTGTTTAAATGTGCGATCTGTCAGGTGTTCTGTGACGCATGTTCCACGAAATACGTTTTAGAAACATATGCTTAGGTTTTCGGTGAATGTGTTTCTTCCTTGTAATCAAAATGCCCGTAACCACTGTAAATCCGCACCATCAGGCTGCTTTCCAACGAACTGCAATTGTTGAAACTCGAATACTTTCTCATATCTGAAAACTCATGACTCCGTCCAGATAGTTGCTTGACAGACAGTAAACATATATGTATTGAAATCAGCGTTTTAAGGCGAGTCCGACGATATGCAGCTGGTTTGGAATGGTGGGTTCAGTTCTGACCATTTCCTACTTGGTGTTTTGCCCAGCCCAGAATTACCAACTAATTATTCATTGAACAGAGATTGTGCTACATCGCTCCTCAGATTGAGTTAATGATTCTCAAAGTGGAGGTCCACAAAATAAGTTCTGGCGTAATGCAAAAAAATCTTTGTCGTTGCTGTTGCGATAAGCACGGCTCGTTTTTTTCTAAAGATGCAAAGTCGCCCGATTCATGTGACATCATCGCAGCATAGCCATATCTCGCTTCAGAGTGTGGGCTAATATTCTATCCAAGGCACCATTCGACAGCTCGGCGCGGCAAAGCTTATGATATACTAGCTGGCTTACCCGGCTCCGCCGTATCCGGACCAAACTTGGCACACATACACTTCGGGCCCCGGCGGGTGTCACAGTCCACTTTTCGTTATCGATCGATGTCGATTTTACCGATTTTTATCGATTTTTTTGCAGAGTTCACCTACAGGGCTAGGAGTTGGCACAGGGGGGGGGGGAAGTGAGCATGGGGATTCCGAATACAATATTAGATTTCAGGATCGTCCATTACTTTTATCGATTTTATCGATTTTTTTTGTAAAGTTTGACCTGCGGGGCTGGAAGTTTGCACAGGGGGGTAATCGAGCATGCTGATTACGAACACAGTATTAGTTTTCAGGATCGTCCATTACTTTTATCGATTTTATCGATTTTTTTGTAAAGTTTGACCTGCGGGGCTGGGAGTTTGCACAGGGGGGTAATCGAGCATGCAGATTACGAACACAATATTAGTTTTCAGGATCGTCCATTACTTTTATCGATTTTATCGATAATCCAGAAAACCAATATTGTATTCGGAATCCCCATGCTCGATTACCCCCCTGTGCGAACTCCCAGCCCCGTAGCTCAAACTTTGCAAAAAAATCGATAAAATCGATAAAAGTAATCGATAATCCTGAAAACCAATATTGTATTCGGAATCCCCATGCTCGATTACCCCCCTGTGCCAACTCCCAGCCCCGTAGCTCAAACTTTGCAAAAAAATCGATAAAATCGATAAAAGTAATCGATAATCCTGAAAACCAATATTGTATTCGGAATCCCCATGCTCGATTACCCCCCTATGCCAACTCCCAGCCCCGTAGGTGAACTCAGCGAAAAAATCGATAAAAATCGATAAAATCGATATCGATCGATGACGAAAAGTAGCCTATGACACCCGCCGGGGCCCGTAGTGTATGTGTGCCAAGTTTGGTCCGGATCGGTTCAGAAATGGAATTTTCTATTCGGAACATACGTACACACAGACATACATACAGACAGACAGACAGACATACAGACAAACAGACATTCAGCTTTATATATAAGATTAGTGCAGCGTGGACACGGTAGGAGGTCGGATTCCACGAATCCTTCCAGAGTTTTGCTTACAGTAGGTTATTCAGTGTGCTTATTCATTGCACTCACTTGGCAACCTACCGTAAGCGTAATCGATTCGTGAAATCTTCCTACTGTGTCCAAGCACGCACTTCTATATGTCAGAAAATGCACTGCGCCAAGCGGAATCGAGTGGCGCTTTTGGATTGAGAATTCCTCCGCTCTAAAGCGATATATGACACGCTGTGGTGATGTCACATGAATCAAACGACTTTGCATTTTTTTTCAGAAAGTAGTATGAGTATTGTTATTTGTGCATGCTTAGAATTCCGCAGTTCAAGTTGAACTCTAAAACCGGATAGAACTTTGGAGACCTCAAACATATTCTAGGCACTAATTTCCATTTTCATTTAGATACTATATCGATGAGTGCACAAACATCTACGGAAGCGAGTACAATTCAGCCAGTGTAGCTGATGCTGTTGCGAAAGTGAATGCCTATTATGGTGGTCGCGATAACATGCAGGTGATTTGTGTTCCTCTAATAAAGCTGCTGAAGAATTCGGAAGAAAACATGCAAATCTATGAACAAGCGTGAACAAAATTGTTCGATGATGTTTTACGCCCCGAGCATAATTCACGCGATTTAATCACTTGGTTTGGCAATACTCCAGTTGTTTACAGCTCATTGTGAGCGATTTTGTGTACACACAACTTATAGCGTTTGATCAGTTTTCCATAGTTCGCACACTCGCATTTCTAGCCCGCTAAGGATGGGCCAAAACATTTGGCACACTGCCGAATCGCGGGTTGACTAAAATCGGGTGAAGTATGTCCTCGGCCCTAGGCCTGGGCATGCTTCACGCGATTTGGCAATACTCCAAACGTTCATAATTCATCATAAGGGGTTTCTGAATGTACGGAAGATAGGTCATTTCATCAACCTACGAAAGTTCTACACTCTGTGCATTTGGGGTCCGCCAGTATTGAATTTGAAGGCATCTGGCAAATTTCCAGATCGCTTGGCGACTAAAATAGTGTGAGGTATGTCCACGACCTTGCACGACTTCAAATAGAATACCTCGAGCTTTTCCCATCACATACAGACAACATTTTCTGCACTTCCATAAAGACTTGGCAATTGGCCTACTACTTCTTTCCTTGTTGATACAGAAGTATGAAAGTAAGCATCTACTGCCTTTTCTAGTCATCATACATCATACTTCCAAACGGTAATATCGACCCATGGCATGCACTTGGAAAACTGAACAGCAGCATCTCTACAATCATCCCTGTGGTCATTGATGGTGAGCTGATTGGTTTTCATCTTCACAGAAATAACTCAAGAATATGTCTAGACTAGTTTTTGAATTTTAACATCAAATGAATATCATTCAGGAACCGCTCACTGCGCTGACATGTATGCAACATCGCTAAACGACTCTTCCGAAGTGACTGCTGCACGAGAAAAAATTGCCAACCAGATCAAGCAATGGCTGCAGCAAATCAACTAATTTGGACTGGGATACAGATTTATAGAGAGAATAAATAGCAGAGCACTGTCTACATTAAAGCATTTGTTGCTAATTGCTTGCGACGACTGCTTCGCACTTTTACCTTTACGCTATACTTGCCTTGATTGACCAGGCGATAGTAGGGATGATCATTTTCAAAACGTAAAAAGTAGTCACGTCACTACCACAGCAGATGGATCTGTCAAACACTTCGATGTGCTGCCCACTTTTCCATTTACTCTTTATCCGTTCTCAGATTTTTTTCCATCTATTGATTCCCATGCGCGAACTTAATGGACCAAGATTTGAAATTCCACCTCAAATTCAAAGTTTGTAATAACTTTCGGGCTTGGGCGCGATAGGTAGGAATAGCTCTGTATCCTTCTTGCCACAAAAAGTACAAAAAAAATCAAGGAGCAGTTTAGTTCAATGAATGAAAATCAATAGCAACAAGAGAAAAAATGAAATAAATGATTGACGAATGAGGAAGAAGGAAAAAATTCCGGAGCTAACAAGTGAATGGTCAGAAGTCGAAGTCGCCAATCTAGACAAGCTGCATAACAATGCAGCATAGAACGCCGACTTCAAATCTGTCTTCCGTATCTGCTGAGCGGCTCTGTAGTCAAAGTTGCAAATAGTGCAAAATAAGCACATCATTGCCCTACTAGCTCATCTTTGGGTATGGGCCATTTGAAGTAACCTAGCCGCATGTTTCGGTCCATCAATGTCGAACATGGCTCTGTACGTCTAAATTTGCCCTTTACACGCACGATTTCCTAGTAAAATAATGGCCTCTAATGGCTTATAACTTCATCCACAAAGTATATAGCAGATAAGGAAGAGAGATTTGAAGTCAGGGTTTTATGCGGCATCTAATGCTATGCAGCTTGCTTGGATTGGCCCCCTCGATTTCTAACCATTCTTTTACAAAATTTCTGAATGCTCAAGGCTGCTCTATTTATCTCTGAAATACGCGCTGGAAGATCGTGTGGCGACCCGCTCGTAGTGGTCGAAACGGCTGATCCCCACGGCAAGTTTCGAAATAACCTGAGATAATATGGATTAGTATAGTATGGTAGACTTCGTACAGCGTTGCACAAGTTCTACAAAAATCGTTGTAGCAATGCATCGAAGTGGCAATCATGATTTTTCTTGAGAGAGTGGAGTGACAGAGATATTTTTCGTAAGGGTGGCTTCAGGCGCTTCCTTCGAAAAATTTTAGAAAAATTTCTGACATGATTTTAAAAATTTTGCAAGCTTATTTTCCTTGTCCCAGCACGTATCAAGCCAATGCAGAATCTCTTAAAGTCAGTGTCGGCCAGTATATGCTTCGGTCTAAAGTAAATTGTTTACCTTTTCCGAAGCCTCGCAAATCGGCCTTGATCCTGTCCGTCCACTTTATCTTGCGTCTACTCTTGAGTCTTCCAATTGGCGTCTCTACCGCCGAGGCTAACTTCGTGATGTGGCTTTCCTTGCTTCTGCGCACATGCCCGTACCATCATAATCTCTTTTTCTTAATTTTCTGGGCAGGAGGAGCTTTTTGGAGCTACTTTCATTTATGCGCCAGTGTCATTGCAGATGTGCTCTCAGTATGACATCTAAGGTAGCATCTTTGATTCCATGATAATGAGCTTTCGCTCCTCATTCGGTGTACATGGCCGGCACTCACTGCCATAGAGTGGTGCTGTACAGATAAGGTCTAGTACAGCTGGGACTTCACCTGCACTAGCATACGTCTGTCGCACAGAATTCGTTTTGAGGTCCTCCACTTTACTCAGAACAGACTTGTTCAATCTGTCTGCCTCCTCCAGTTGTGAACGCTCTGCTGAAGCGCTACTCAGGGCACGGCAAATGTTGGTTTAGAGCATTTTTGAGAACCAAGTCCTTATGAATTGGCGAATCCTTTTTACAACGCCCCCTTTGACGTCAAAATCGGTAGGAAAACCTTTGTTCACTCAACATAACAACACAAAGGCAAAAAAGTATAATTTGAGGCTGTTGATACAATAAACGAGCAAAATAACATTCTGAGGCATTTGATTGGAGTTGTTGGAGAAGGTTCTGTTGGAGTTCGGTTGTCGAGAACCCTCGGCTAACATTCACCAGATCTGGGGCCTATGTCAATTTGGTGATGCAGTTGTCGTCGCATAGTTCAAGCAACGGCGTGACATGCATGTGATTGGAGCGCGTTTTCTTCAGTGCGTATGTTTATGCAATTTTTGTGTCAAAAGAATTAAAGAGGCAATGGTTCGATTCGGTCTCTCCTTATATGACAGATTATGAGCGTTCTAATCCAAATCAAGAGTTATGCTAAACCAAAATAGTTGGTTTGATGTTCATGTGGAGACCAACAAATTCGGGAACGGATATTGGGACACGTAAGTTTTTGAAAGTATTTACATATTGTAGTGAGTAATATAACACACGTAGTCTAGATTCAGTGCCTTGTGATCGTTCTTGAGCAGTAGGCAAGCCATTTGTTTGTTTGTGCGTTTAGAATTCGCGCGCTTGCAAAAGAACACGTTCAACGAGTAAAACCTGACATGTTTGTCAATCTTCTTCCGGCGTTTCTCTCCGGACCGTGCAAAAACGATCCTCCTTGCTTTTTATCCCATAAACGAAGTCCACTATGACCCCGGGCCATCCGTGCCGGGCCTGAAGCTACTTCCAGTGGCGTACCGAGAGGGGGGGGGCGCCCCTTCCCGAGAATGGTCACGAAATTTTTGGAAGTCACCTATATGAGCTATAAAAATGTGCAAGTGACTTGTTTATACTTGTAATCAACTAAAACAATTTTTTAAATCTTTCAAAAATTCACCTTAGCCTTTAAAAAAATATTTGGGGGCGTGGCTGACGCCACGCCCCCTTTCTCTGGAATTTTGGGGTTATGGGCCCGTGAAATTTTTATAAAGTATACCAAAAATTCTTTCGAAGCGCGTGGCTAAGCCACGCACTTTCATCAGAAGAAAATTCTTGTCGCCCCCCCCTCACCGAACGGATCCTGGGTACGCCACTGGCAACTTCCTGTATGATACTGCATGGAAATTTTTTCTCTTCACCACCAATCCCATGATTGCTAAAGCTTTCCCATGTCCATTACTTCGCCTTTATGTTGCTTTCGGCTTCACCCTATACAATTCTGATCTGGTCATCCATTTTTCTACCTTATCCTCCTCTTTCTGCTATTACCTTCAAGAATACATCAGCGTACAGAAGTGTTCCTGCGAAGAGTTGTTAAGGTGTGAATAACTTTGATGAAGAAGCAGAGAAAACCAAATCAAGTTTGGAGTACATCATATTTTGGTAGTACGCAAACTCGAATTCTTGCAACCTGCAGCCGTTTGTTTCCGCCATTCAAAATCTCAAAGACAAGCGTGTGGTAGATTACTTATTCATTGACTCCTCCGCCACCTTCCCCTTTTTGGAAGGGACAGAATTTAAGAGGTACCTTGTCGAGATCTTTCTTTAGAAAAAAAAGCTGGGTGCAACTCCCTCTGTTACTCTCTAGCAGGGCACGGCAGGAGTCCGTTTCTAGGCTTTTTGAAAACGAAGTCCCCTGACTTTCGCAAAATTTTACTAAGTCCCCTATGACCCTTATCGGAAACGTTGATTAGGACTTTGGCCATACTTTACTCGCATACCCGTATTACCGGTGTTACTAGTGTTACTCGTGTTACTGGTGTTGCTAGTGTTAGCGCTTTTAATTTGTTGAATAACAAAATGATCACAATACAGTCTCTTTTCAAAGCGTAATATCAGACTGGTGAGTAACACTCGAAACCCTAGTAACATGGGTAACACCGGTAACACGGCTAATAAACTATGGCCAAAGCCTAAAAAACCTAACCTAACTTGTGTTTTTTGGGCCCACAAAGACATTATACCTTTTGCTTTTTTGCCCGGATATTGAACTCCAGCCTGTTTCCAGACGATCTGTGCCAGGGCCCTGCACGAGTCGGTTTCTAGGGTTTCTGAAAACGAAGTCTCCCCTGACTTTCGGAAGTTTTACGAAGTCCCGTTTGACCTACCTGCTTAGGAGAAGATGAAAACAAGAAAAATTGACTAGTCTGAAAGAAAAGACGTAAGACAAGAGTGAAAATCCAAATTGGAGCTGAATACTACGCACGCACAAGATTTTGGCATTAGAGCGCTATATCTAACAAAGCGAGAAGAAATGAAGGCAAAAAACAAAGGAAAGGCAATGATATGAAAATGTCTTCATGCTCAGGGATAGATTTTTGACCGGGAAATCCTTCCATGCTAAAAAGATCCGAAACTTATGTGAGTGAAGAAAATATATGCTCCAGACGATCTCAGATCGTCTGGTGGCCGTCTGGAGACGATCTAATTTTGGAAAAGGTGCTCTTCACATAAGTTTTCAAATCTTTTTACATAATACTTTCGCAAATAATTTTCTATACATACAGTTCAATTTTGGTGTCATATGCTTCTGCGTGCGCTGCAAACAAGCAACTTGTTTATTATAGCCTTGTTTTCAACTCGCGCGCACTTTTCGCCATGCACGATAGAGCATGTCAGTCGTGTAATAACCTGTCCGAAATGCTTGTGTTCGACTAAATGGCGCTTATTTTTTTGCTCGGTTCCGACTAATCAAAAACGATATCCCCTTTGCTGTTTGCTTCAAAAACGAAGTTCAGCCTGCTTCCAGACGATCTGTGCCGGGCCCTGATCTATGCCCGGCCCTGCTCACCAGATCTCTCCATCAACCCAAGCAGAGTGGCGGCATATATAGCCAAGGTCAAACGTGGGGTGTGGCATGCCACTCCTGAGGGGTGGGGGTCGTATTGAGGGATCGGGGAGGAGAGGAGTCGTTATCGAGGTGAGCTGATGTTAGCAATAACATGATATTAGCTAACAATGACGAGCACATTGATGTTTTACCCTACCATCTACGTACAGTAAGGTGAAAGAAGCACTATAAGCATTAGACCATCATTTTCGTAACTAGAATATCAAATAACCCCTGTGGGCCAAGTTTCAACGAATTCTGAAGTTTGCAAATATTGGTCCATCCAAGTGAGATAGTCATTTTCAAACATATTGTAAGCATGTCTACGCATGCTTCTTCGTCGGACGCTGATTCATATATTTAGGGCGTGACGACGACATTCAAGCGATGCTTTCGAGGAGATTCTCTGATGCGAGTGAACGGGTGAACGCTCAAGAATCCTCTTCTCTTAACCTCTTTGGGCCGTCGCCGTACCAGTGTCCATACTGATCTCTCCCTTATCTCATTGGTGCTATAACAGATAAAATATATTAGTACGGATCGGTGTTTCTACCAGTTTGGCAGCCGTTTCCGCGGCACTACCCTTACCGGTAGCAGCAAGTGGTTCCGCCGAGAGGAGAATAGGTGAGTGGTAAAATCATAAATAAAGCCCTGATGGGCATCCACCGGTGACTTGGCAGCTCGTCGTCTGAGAATAGTTTATCGTTGTGGTTTTGAAATTTCTTTGACACCTTTCAGTTATTTTCGATGACCTAGGGCCCAGGTCCCACGGAACTTTAACACCATTTCTGGAATTAAAAAGAGTAAAATACAATTTTCTTTTCTCAGGCGTAATTCCCTGGGTTTCCAGCAGTTTTATGCTGGTAGTTAGTGTGCACACCTGATAGTGGACGTCCAGAGGAAAACAGAACGCCAAGAAAGTTTTGGACCCAGCGTTTTAAATTGAATTTTGTGAGGTTAAAAGATGTTCTCCCGGCCGGTTGGGTTGAAGTGCGGACCTATGTTTTTCATATCTAGGTGTTGTTGGCTCAAGCGTTCGCCCCTTATTGATAGTTGAAGTTATAGCGCGCGCAGGTAATTTAGCTGGGTGGTAATAATGGTTATTTGTCCGCACGGTGGTTTCAGCAGTTTTATGCTAATTTAAATGTTTGCTCGAGCGTAATTGCTCATGAAGAATCCTCAGCTATATCTGAGTGTAAGATGGTATTATTTTAACGATCGATCGCATTCATCCTTACCAATACTCGAATGTAAGGAACATCTGGCGACCCAAACTTGGGGTATCACTTTCAAACGCAGCAGTCTCGCCAGAAGCTCGGCTAATAACGCCATACACAGCCGTTAGTCCGATATTATTAGGGTTGCCCCATAACTGAGGCACCTACTGAGTATACAAATACATGATTGTACTTCTGAATGTATGGGCAATATGATCACATGCGTGAAAGGAGCTCAGGACGTCTAGCGGCGGAGTTTGCCGTTTTACCTCACTCATTCTTTTCTTTATTTCCACCCATGAAAAAAACCCAGAGTGTACAATTGAATACGCGATGTATCAAGCATATGCAAGGATAAATGGGAAATTTTTTAGATGATTTAGGACGCAGATACGATTTTTGACAGCAAAGTCGAGTTGGGCGGACTTTTGACAGCCATCTTGTAGAGCTTGCTTTGCCCTGTCGAATGATTACTCAAACCACATCAGATGATGGAAGGATGCAAAAATACGGCGGTTGTAGTAAAAACGGTAAAAAAAATTATGAGACACCCTAATAGAACCTTCTAAGGGCCGCATGCACTAACATTTCCGCTGGGGGAGGGGATCGCAGCTTCAGAAGAAAGCTTCATATCCTGAAGCTCCGGATATCTGGATTTCACGCTGTCTACCTATCCGTAAGTACTCCCACCATCCTTCACTATGAACATATCGAGTAGAAGCGAGAAGCTGTACAAGCCGCATTTCCCAGCTTTTTGTAGGATCCCCTAATGATTCCTGGGGGACGAACATCTATTCTGCAAAGTCAATTTTCTTTCTCCGAGGTTAACGAAAACCTTCCAAAGTTGTACTAAACATCTAACACAACAGTGCTAAGCATGTTGCTGATGAGAACAAATGAATTTTTGAAAAATCGAATTTTTCGGTAAACCCCGAATTTCGACCTGTGGATCATCGAAAATTTCATGACTTCAAAACATCATTTGTTCTTATAAGCAACATGCTTAACACTGTTGGGTTAGATAATCTGCACAACTTTGGAAATTTTTCGTTAACTTCGGAGAAAGAAAAATGCCTTTAAAGAAAAGAGCCGGGGATCATCAGGGATCATACAAAAGCTGGAAAATGCGGTTTGTATAGCTTCTCGCTCCTGTTCAACATGTTCATAGTGAAGGATAGTAGGAATACTTACGGCTAGGTACACAACGTGAAATCCAGGTATCTAGAGTTTCGAAATATGAAGCTTTCTTTTAAGCTGCGATCCCCTCCCCGCGGCCGTGTTAGTGCATGCGGCCCTAAGATGGTCGCCTTTTCTGACTATACTTGGGTAAATTCGAAATTTTTCATCGAATGATTGAATATCGAATAAATTCGAAAAGGAAAAATTTCGAATAAATGAATATCAAATAAATTCGAAAATAAAAAATCTCGAATAAACGAATATCGAATAAATTCTAGGTTCAAAAATTCTCGAATGAATGAATTCCGATTAAATTCGGAAAATCAAAATTATCGAATGAATGAATATCGAATATATTCGAACATTGGAAGTCGAATTTCGAATAAATGTTCGAATGATTTATCGAATAACTAGAGCAACCATACCTCAAACTTGCCGACATATCTGGCTAAAGCCGATCCAATCATAATTTGCACCCTCGTATCCCCTATACCAACTCCTAGCTCAAATTTTCCAAAAATCGCTGAAATCGATAAAATAAACTTTGGCTTTGATCAGCATCCTCATTTGCCCCCTCCCCCCCCCCCCTCCCCCCTGCACCAACTCCCAACCTCGTAGCTCAAGATTTTCCAAAAAGCGACAAAATCGATAAAGTAAATTTTTATCCATAATCAGCACCCTCACTTACCCCCTTGTACGAACTCCCAGCCCCGTAGCACGAAGGCAGATAGCTAGGAAGCCAAGGTAGGAAGGCATGTGGTTTATTCCGCGAAGCGAGCACAAATGCCCCTATAGCTTTGAGGATACTGCAGGCATTTCAGTGGCGACGTGGTTTGGCAATAGTCAAATTCTCCAAAACTTGTTTTAAAAGTACAGAATGCAGAGCTTTTTAGTAAGTTGTACACGCTAAACATTTGTGGTGAGCTGGCGTTACATTTGAAGACATCTCGTAACTGGCAAATCGCATACGGCGATCTAAACCGTCTAATCCTGCACTACAACTGCGATGTTCTTTACGCAAAAACACCAATTCGCAAAAAATCTTTAAGATAACGAACAGAGACAGTTGTGCAATATAACTTATGCAAGCAAGAGTGCTCACTAGTGTGGCATTGCGTACCGCAAGCATGAGCAATGCAAAGAAAGTAGAACAGGCATTTCAAAACACTTTCAACATATGAACTCGGAACATGAGCTTAAATTTGATAGCTTCTTTGCTGATTTGGTGCCAATATCAGTGCGAACAATCTCATTGGTCGAAAAAGCATCAATTAAAATCTACATATGGTTTTCTTACTGTCGCAAGCAGTCGGAAGAATGCGACTTTCCATACAGTTCAAAGGCCGTAACGTTGCAAAAGATGCATTACCAAGTTTTGCGGAAAAAAAACGCTGACGAAGTGAGCTTAATACTCAGCACTTGGGTCTGCAACAAAGTCGAATAATCTGAACACAGAGTTATTCGAATACGAATTCGAATAAACATTCGAATAAAACATTCGAATAAAATCTATTCGAAACCTCGTTTTTTGATTATTCGAGTTTTCGAATATTATTCGAATCCTCGTTTTTTGATTATTCGAGTTTTCGAATTTCATTCGAAATCCTGTGTTTTGATTATTCGAGTTTCGAATTTTATTCGAAACCCCGTTTTCTCACTTATTCGAGTTTCGAATATTATTCGAAAATGGAAGAACTCCGAATATCGAATTTTAAATACGAATATATTCGTATTATATATATTATTAATATATACAGGGTGTCCCAAAAGTAAGTACACACTTTTCGATCGTTAATATCTCTCTTCCTAATGTGTCTTTTTCCACCGTTTAAGCACCATCGTGTAGAGGAGGCTTCAACTTAGATTTACAAAATCGAGCGAATCATCGGTCTCTCTTCATTACTGTAGGATTACTGTAGGAACTCTCGGCAAGGATTTTAGGCCATTGGGAGTCATATTCTGCCTCGCAACAAGACCAAACAAGCCAAAAACTCTCATACTATGGTAGTGGAAGCCGCTGATTTCAAATATGAACTTTCACTTTTCTGTGTTCCTCCTTTCAAAGTTATCCCAGGTAAACCGTAATAACCGATGTCCCAGTATTTGTCAGAGTTGTGATTACACCGTCAAAAAGCTGAAAACACTTGTAAAAAGTTGTGTAGTGGAATCAGAGTGTGCGAAAACCCTAGTATGCGATTTTTCAGATTTTTTGAAAAAAAATTTTCAGATGGCGTATTTCACAATAGTTCTACTTGCTGGAAGTTCTTACCGTAATCCTACAGTAACAAGAAGCAATCGGTGATTCGATCGATACTGCAAATCTAAGTTGAGGCCTCCTCTACAGAATGGTACTTAAATAGCAAAAAAAGACCCAACGGGAAGAGAGATATTGACGATTGAAAAGTGTGTACTTACTTTTGGGACACCCTGTATTTATATTATATTTTTTATTCGAATGATCGAATTTCTATTCGATTCGGACCCAAGTATACTGTAAACTCGTGTAACGCTTTCGATACTTTTGCTTTTATATTTTCCCTCTAGTGCAAGCAAGTATGTGGTGTCGTATATCTTATTGTTGCGTGACTCGCACCCCTCCAGTGATCCCGATCCTAGAAGAAAATTATCTTTCTTCATTCCTTCGGTAAAGTACTAATGAGTGAAAACGGTCTTGCGCAATTACTATTCATTCATGACTAAAGCGAATCCAATTCCAATTTGTTGCGTTTTCGCTGCCTTTGGTTCAAAGCGTTCTCATGCGTATAGAACTCGGCGGTGCCTTGCGCAAATGTGTTGAACGGTTTGGTTTGCTCCTTTTCTTTGTCTTATGAAATCAAGCGAAGCCCTCAGGTTCATTCAAACTTAACTATTTGAAATCGTAAACTTTTTGTGTGCCTACAGTAACCCCGTTGCTTTCGAAACGTTGCGTCATGAGTTCTCCCAAATAGGGAATGAGTAAGATTTGAATCAGTTCTCGCTCGCTCGTTCTCAGATTCGTACTTGATCAAAAACAAAGATGTTATTCATATCAAAGGTTATAGCAGCGCACTTTTTCTCCTCAGCAAAATCAGAAACAAAGATAGCGCCGCTGAGAAAATACCAAGAAGTCGAGAAAGCTCACATTTCTTGGATGTTTTGCTACAGTATATCCCGATAAGAAACATAGCTACAGAACAACTAAGATAAATGTAAAATCTGTTATTTATTCACTTCATTCTCCTCCTTTATACATCCATAGATTTAGCGTCTGGCTATATGCAACTATAGTGCTGGCCATAGCTATAAAACCACCCTAAAAATCGCTGTAATTTGCTCTCTCTTGTTCGAAATTGTCTGAAAAAACCACTATATTGTGTGCAAACTGACGTTATACCATTGACCAGGACGGCTCACAATTTCATTGGTTTTGGCCGGAGAAAAATTGAAAAATTTGAAAAAAGGGGTTCCCAAGGCTGATCACAGCTATAAAGCCACCTCTCATTTCCAATCAGTACTACGTTTTTTAAACTTGAAATTTTTTTGTACATCTACAACATCAAAATATGAAACTTTTGTTACACTTGGAAGCAGTCGCCTCTTCAAAAAGGAGATCTGCTTTTTTTGCTTCAAAATATATAAAAAGTTATAATGCTTGGAAAAACTGCCTTTTCGCCAAATTCTCAAGCATTTGTTTGACTCGAATGAAGGTCCTAGGCTTCGCCGAGCCTTTGCAATGAGTACGGTGAAAAAGTGCTGTACCTCAACATTGCGTAATCGCTGATCTTGATAAACGAGCCTCATCTTACCGAGGTGTAAGCACGCTTCTGAGACGCAAAACTCGATTTCTGAAGCGCGAAAATCTTCGGTTGAACGTTGACACCTTGTTTGCATGGCGACGTACTCATGCAGAAGCTGTCAGGCTTTTTACAAAGACGTACTTGCAACATTGAACTCAGAACGCTTTGTATGCAGTTCGGTTGTGCGCAGTGTATCTCACATGACTTCAAATGTTACTGCTTTAGGGTCCTCTTCAAGTCAAATCTTACTTAACTGTCAGGAATACTAGAATTTTGAAGTTCTGAGCGGTTTCCCGCTCGATTGAGAGGTCAGAGTGTGTCATGATCAGGCAGAGTGCACCACTCATTTTTGAAAAGAAAGCGTCCAAGGCGGAACCAAAATTCTGCGAGTTGCGATGACGTTCAAGCTATGCGCACGAGTCTATCGCTGTACGGGAGACGCGCTGAGCACGTGACAGAGCTTTTCGGGCATTAGAACTCAATTTCTGCGGTGTGAAAAGTCTATCTGGTTGAGGTAGAGGCTCGTTTATCGGTTCAGCGATTACGCAATGTTGAGTCCAGCACTTTTCACCGTACTCATTGCTAAACACTCGGCGAAGCCTAAGATCTTCATTCGAGTCAAACAAATGCTTGAGATTTTGGCGAAAAGGCAGTTTTTCAAGGCATTATAACTTTTTATATATTTTGAAGCAAAAAATGCAGGATGAATCTCCTTTTTGAAAAGGCGACTGCTTCCAAGTATAACAAATGTTTCATATTTTGATGTTGTGTATGTACGAAAAATTTCAGGTTCAAAAAACGTAGTACTGGTTGGAAATGAGAGGTGGCTTTATAGCTATGACCAGCCTTGGGAACCCCTTATTTCAAATTTTTCAATTTTTCTCCGGCCAAAACCAATGAAATTGGGAGGCGTCCTGGTCAACGATATGGCGTCAGTTTGCACAAAGAATAGTGGTTTTTCAGACAATGTCGAGCAAAAGAGAGCAAATTACAGTGATTTTTAGGGTGGCTTTATAGCTATGGCCAGCACTGTATTATTATCGCCCGAAAGCCAAGCTAATTGCGGGTGGGCAACGCATGGGGGGATCTATCAGTTTGTTTATTTGTCGTTTGATTTGAAGGATGCTGGCGCAAATTTCTCTCGCGCTATGCCTAGATGGCCGGCTTAGAAGAAAACTGTTTAGCTTACCTTGATGACATTGTGATTTTTGGCAAAGATTTCTCTAGTCACCTAAATTCTTTGTGAAAAGTATCTCAAAGATTTCTTGATTTCAATATCAAGGTATCCGGCAAGAAGTTAGTTTATATTGCCCGTTCTCGGGTCACCTTTTTGAGCCATGAGATTTCGGGAGACAACTACTATCCCTCGGAACGACATCCAAGCCATCAAGAATCTCGCAATCCCAGCGGCTAAGGAGGTCAAACGCTATATTGGTATGGTGAATTTCTTCCCTAAATTCATACCAAGTTTTGCAACAATAGCAGCACCTCTTTATGAACTCACAAAAGATAAGGTCAAGTTTGTGTGGACAGCTAAACAACAAGACGCGTTTCAAGAACTTCGCGATAAACTGATTGCCAAACCCTGCTTAGCATTCCCGCAAAACAAAGACTTCCTCATGCATATCGACGGTATCAGGTAGCGGTAGGAGCTGCCCCTTTCCAACAGGCCCCGCATGATGAAAAATCATTCGTAGCGGTCGGATACTATAGCAAGGCTTTATCTGAGTCACAGCAGAAATGGAGTCCTACACATATCGAACTTTTTGCAATGATTAGCGCCTTATGTTTTTTTCAAAGCAACCATATATGGTCATCTCACGAGAATATTTTCGGATCACCGCCCCTCACATTTCTGCTCAAGCACAACAAAACCCACGACAACCTAACACAATCGGTCATGGAACTACAAAGCTATAATGTAACTATTAAGTACTTAAAAAGGATCATCTAATGTAGTAGCAGATTGTCTCTCTCGATCTGTGAATCCTCTCATTCGTTCTCAAGATAATACTACAAAAACCGATGATATCGTTGAAATTCCCAATTGTCTCACTTTGCAAACTCTCCCTCCTTCTTCTATTCGCTCAACTCCCGTGTTTATCACAACTCACGGCCCGCTACCCACGTCAGAATCAGGAAACAAGTATGCGCTCGCGTTAATAGACCATTTCTCCAAGTATGTCATTGTGGCGCCCCTGCCCAATTGTACAGCGCTGTTACAATAGCACATGCAATTCTTACGGAATGCATACTCAAATTCGGCGTAATGACACACTCATTTCCGACAACGCCTTCTACTTTAAGGATGAACTTGTGTCCGAGATAGGCCGCCTTCTATGCATAGGTAGATATTTCGCAACACCATATCACCACGAAGGCAACGGCGCTTGTGAACGCATCTTCGTTACCTTTCACCCCATGCTACGCACCTATATCAATGAAGATCGAAAATTGAAAGGGATAAATTCATTTTTGCTTGTGCATTCATGTACAACACTTCAGTGCATTCCAGCACCGATAACACACCTTCTTTTCTCGTTTTTGGCCGTGATTCACTTTTCAATATCGATCTTATTATCAATCATGATAACGAGCGGTATATCCCTTCCGATCTCGATTCTAGTATATATTTAGAAAACCTTGTTTCCACTTTGCACGCAGCATGGCCCATGGCAGCCAAATATAACGCAATTCAGCGAGCCAAATTTAAGACTCAATGACTCGCATTCAAGACCTCTTTCTGTCAAGGTCGGTGATCGCGTTTATTTGCGAGACTTCGCTCCTAAAGTAGGCTTATCCACCAAGCTCTCGCTCCCTTGGTTAGGTCAATACCGCGTACTTGAAGTAAACCATCCTCACCTTACAATTCTTAATGTCACAATCAAAACCTAAGCGAGTACACATGAATCAGGTCAAGAAAGGCTTTGAGCTTAGCTTGCTTTTACCACTCCATGGCAACCTGAACCGGAGCAGCTAGCGTTGATCCACCACCAAGCTGCAGATCAGGATCTAGTAGGTTATGGCTACGGCAGCCTCCCTGAGCAGCCATCTGCCGTGACTCACGCCATATCATCGCATCCATATAACACTTGCTTCCGCTCACAACGCACTTCCCTTTAACTTAGAACCTGTTTGCGTATAGCCAACACAGAATCGTTCACAATTCACTCAGATTTCTTTGTGTACATAGTATTTGCTCCATTACCGGATCCTTGCGTATTCCTTTGCCTTGCACTATCGTTCGTAGTCCGGCATTTCGTATGTGCAACTCTTCGATCGCTCGCCTCGTCGCGCTTACAGACGCCAGCAGAATGCAATTTTCCATCGTTTGAGAAACTTGGCAAAAAGCCCATAATTGCCCAATGCTAATTCTGATGATGATGAGGAGACATCCAACCACCACCCCAGCCCCGTTGAGCCTCTACCAGTGAACTCATCTACTTCTCTCACTAACCCTGTTGGGCCTCAGCCAGTGGAAATTGCAGTTGTCGCATCCGACGATCCTATGGAACGATCATCCATTCTCTCTGAATCGGTTGAGGGAGCTTTCGAACAGTCTCTATCTCTTGCTCGAATGTCTCTCGACGGACCAACCATGTCCCCCGGAAGTCATGGACATCATACCCGCTTCGACACCAATGCAGCCCTCGCCTCCGGGTCAGTCTCTTTAGTTCCTTTTCAGTTTTTCTTTTTTCTTTGAGTTATTTTGCGTTTGTGTAGTGTTCTTTGGTTCAGAGCTTCTCAGTCCTCCTCCCGTGTCTCTAAGAGGGACTCTGATACGCCCGCAGCCCAACGTCGGGAAATTGTTTGGGAACCCTTGCCTCAGCCCCGTGCTCGCCCTTTTCCCCAGGTTCCCCCTGATGCACCGGACAACTTTTCGCACCCGTTGATTAACTCCCACCCATGGGCTGCTCTAGTTAAGCCTCGTCTGTTACCCCTTGTTCCCTGACGGAACACGACATCACCAACGAGATGCCCGTAGAAGACTATCACCGTATACCGCCATCCGGTTATCAAACCTATAAGTTCACCAAGTGGCTCCTCCCTTACGTCAACCCAGAGCGCGTAGGACGGACGGAACGCATTCCCCTCATTGAACTGCAGACCCTCGAAGCAGCCATACGCTTCTGGCGCGAATGTAATTCCATCAAGGACCAGCTTCTGTCTGGAGCCTTACCCTTGTTTAGAATACCCGCCAGCAGACCCCGAAGGGCAAGAATTCTACGCTGTCGGGACCCCTTTCTTTTATCCGTGGCCGACGTCCGCTCCTGCACCAAGTTTTTGCCACGAATCGAGGCGCAGGATTGATCCTCGAAACGAAGGACTTCCTTGTACCGGGCCCCGACCAAAAGGAACTCCATTGCCTCACTCTGGACCAGTTCGCCACCAACATCCAGTCAACCTTCGCGGTTTCGACAAGTCGATGGTCTCCGTTAAGGACTTTGTCTGGATTTGGACCGTGGAGCTCACCCTTAGGGGATTAGAGATCCACAAATGATCCTGGAGCGCCCGTTCACCGCGTACTTACAGGCTGCATAACGATGCAGTGTTCTTCTTCTGCGCAGCCACATTTGCTTTCGCGGCACCTCAGTCTCGCTAGAACATCCTCGGTAACGCCATTCACATTTACCGTAAGGACAACGTGGTTCCGCATAAGTTTTCTGCTGGTTCTGCGGGAGCTTCGGAGTCGGCCATCATCACGGCTGCCCTCACGGACTTCAACATCGCCGATATTCGGGAGGACAAGATGTGTCGTCATCGACCACGTGATACCAATTGTGTGTTGTGTTGTAATTCAAAGTTTTGCTCGTGTATTGTACTACAACATCCATTACTTGATTTAAAACCGTTCCCATGCTTATCTGCTGTAAAAATGCCTTTGCCATTGACGCGCAGCATAGCTCAATGCCACCGTATTATCAAGGCTTTTAATCGCGCTTAAGCTTTTAACATCCAACAACCTTTTAACAGTATTGTGGGAACGGTGTAGAATGCGCTGTTATCTGATTTCTGTTCATATAAAAGTAGAGCTAAGAAATGCACAAATGTCGCTTGTATCGTTGGGTTCAATTGTCCATCCGCCCCAAGTACTCCTCGCGCTCAAGTTTGCCGGCTCCAATACAATCTGCCCTGTGTGAGTGTACATATCATCTGCATATACTGTAAATAAATTGATAGTTTATACACGTTTCTAACCACAAAAGCAAGTTCCGCGTGGCGTGAAAAGCAACTAAACCTCGATCATCTTACAACGAGCACACAAGTTAGCCAATCGTCCACATGATGTTGTCGGACAGGCACGTTACAACGTCTTCACGCAATCCTGTTCTCCGCCGCCGGTGTCGCTAACGGCCAGGAAGAGGCTCTGTGATCACCACCCCCTCACTCGCCAAGCTAGGTATGGCGCACCTCTTCAATATGGCATGCTCCACATTGACCGCCGTCAAATCGAACAGTGATGACCGCCTAACGCATTGGGTAGACAGCGATGACCTACGCATATACCCGCTCCAGATCGTTTTCACCATCCCAGGAATGTCATCCGAGAGAGGTTGGAAGCGCGGTTGCCCGGTCGAATTCTGGATCGATGGAGCTCCTCACACCATCATTTTGGCAGTACACCACGTCGATATCATCCTGGAAAGAAACACGTGAGCTCCGCGCCACCCTCGTGGCCGACTCCCTCATGGAAGCCACCCAACGCTTCGGTACCTTCGTCGACAACGTGTACCATCTCATCGCCACCGTACGCTGGGGCAATTCACCAGTAGCATCCGAGCCAGCGTACGAAGCGATTTCGCGCATGGAAATCTTGACATCAGTCGGATTTACAACCTTGTTCTTTTGGAATGTTCTCCTACGCCCCGTGTAGGTGTTCCTCAGCTGTCCGAATCTGACCAGCTTGTCTTTCGCACTAATACCAACCCTTTTCGGCTATCCCCAGACCAGTGCGAGGCAGTCGAATTAGGATGCTCGGATTACTCCGTCGTAGCCATCTAAGCGTACGGAAATGGGAAAACGATGATAGGGGCAGTTGTTGCTAGCCCTCTCGCGATCAGCCAGCGCCAACGAGGGATCGTAACGGCTTCAACTAACAACGTCGTGGTACAATTCTCGAAGACATTGGTGGACATTCGCAACGAACCAGCTATCAACATCGTACGATACGTCTCGGACACAGCGGCTGCCGAAGACCAGACTCCATTAGCTGTTGACATGAACAAAGTTCCGAAGACCCTCGGCGATGCCTTCGCGTCGACTTTGAAACAACAGCAAAATATCTGCCGTCGCTTCAAGGAAGGACGCCTCCGGTTTGAACACTACCAAGGACAGGTCAACCAGGAGCTCACAGAGCAACAGCGAGGCGAATACACACTCGCCGAGAAGGATGTTTTCTAGAAAATTGCCCCTAAAGCCGAGCGCGCAAGCCATTGTTACACGCGCTCGGACGAGCTCGCGATATCCCCCACGCCGTCAGAGGCGGCATGCCGCAATGCTATAAACATGAGGATCCCATAACGACTCTGCGTCTTAACCATGGGGGGGGGTAGCGTTCCACTCGTCCAAATTCAAAATAAGGGAGCTTGAAGAATGCTGGTTTTCGCCATTTTCGCGCTCTGAATAGTGGATTTTCGGAAGCAGCGCGTCGAATTACCCCAGGTAAGCGAAAAGAACCAAAAGTCGAGGATTTCATTTCATTTCATTTCCTTAAATACGCTCGAGGCGTTCCATAAAGAAAAAAAAACAATCAATGTAAATTGTTAGTTTCAACACAAAACACAATAGCAACAGAACATCATATGCTTCAAGCCCAGACTTCATACAAACTAAAGAATAACGATTTACCTTGCAAGAAGACTGCTGCATATTACGAATGTCAATAATGAGTTATATCCACAGAGATGGAACCCATGCCCCCCGCGTTAGCCAGCAAACGATCTTAAAGTATTCAAACAAGCAAACGACGGCGGGTAAGCACCCACCGGCCTGCCGAGGAGAGCCCAAAACTCCATGAGCATTGCTACATGTGCGAAACAGAATACTGTATCGTAACTGCACATCGAGTATGAATTTAAACGAATTGCAATCTAAGGATATGGTACCCATGCCCCTTCATTTGCTAGCCACTATCTAAAAGATTTCCAAGAAAAAACCGGAGATAGCCCAACCAGTCTGCCGTGGAAAGCGGGAGAAGGCCCTTCTGAACCAACCGTCTACTACAGTAATCTAGAACTAGGGCGCGGGCGCATGCGCTGCGCTGGGTGCGAACGAGTGTTCCGCCGAGTCGAATATTTTCGAAAATCACCAGCTCTTTTCATTTGGGTCCAGTACCTGAAGTGCTAACTGCAAACGCATTTATTCAAAAGAGCTATCTGTCAATCGCTGAATTTTGATATTCTGTGCCCCTGTTTCACATTCCTCCAAGTATGTACCTTGATATGAAATACATTTTTTTGGTTTTTTTGAATTCTAGAACTGTAAAACAATCGATTTTCAGCTCTAGATCAATTCTCATTTATTTCGTTGTTTTTCCACTACTGCTTTCTCATGTGCGCGATCCTTATGGCGTCATGCATGATCACATCTTTGTGCTAATGTGAATTGCTTGATGTCTTCGAGGAAAGCCCGCGCAGTTAAATCAATACAGCAAATTTTTAGAGACATATCTAACGAGTGTTCCGTAGTGATTGATCTTTATCAGAACGTGCAAATGCGCGATGTTACAAAAGCTTATTCAAAAAATCGTTATTCGGCTAATAATTATGGACATACGTCTTAGTTTTCATATAAAACACATTATGCATGCTGGAAACTTACGTCGCTGCCAGAATCAAACTTGTTGACCAAATTATCGAATAAATATGACCATGCATGTGCGTCAAGAATTAGAAACATGAGAAAAATAAATTTTTGAGTCTGTGAAAAACTCTGTAGCTTTCGTGTAGGAAAAATCGTATGCTTTCCTTACAGGCATCCATGTAGTGCGCATTTCAATTAAATGTGACTGCTCTAGTCTACGTCTGCCATCCTTGCATGATACTACAAGGATGGCAGACGTAGGCTAGAGCATGTAAGTGAATGTTTGAAAAAAGGGAAAAATAGCTGTCCAATTTCGGAGGCAAAAAATACATTGAAAATGTTTCATACCTTAGGAATACCAGATTATGAAGTGGCAAGCGATATTACAAGGGGTAGCAGAATGATGGACTTTTCTTCAGTACTTTGTGGGAGTAGGTCATTACCGTAATGCAACTCGTCCACTTTGCGACGCGCCTTCTTGAGTCAGCCGAACGCAACCGTGAAGCAACCAATCACGGAGTGACCCCTAATTAGCGCTGACCTCTTACAACAGTCGAGATTGGAGCAGGTTCAGAAGGGCCTACACCCAAGGAGAGCCCATACCTGCCGATTTTCCGAGCCACTGCCTTTAAATGACATATGCATCTGCTGTGTACTACTATTTTGTTTTAACTCACAACACATGTAAGATATCTGAAAAGAATTCTGATGATCGATCAAAAAGCTGCAAATTTTATGACTGCTTACAAGAGAATGATCAAAAGTCGAAGGGCCAATCCACACAAGCTGTGTACCATTCGATGTAGCACAGAACGCTAACTTCAAATCTGTCTTCCTTATGTGCAGAACGCCTTAGTAGGCGAAGTTATGAGCAATTTTACTGCAAAAAAAATCGTGCATAAAAATTGCGAATTCAAGCTTAGCATTGTCCGTTTGGCTACTCTTAGGTATGGGCTATCGAGTAACCTAGTTGGATGTTTCGGTTTGAAATTAAGCCGAACATGGCCTTCTACGGCCAATCCTTTCCATGCATGATTTCTTAGCAAAATGGTGGTCTTCAATGGCTTATAGCTTCATTCACAAAAGTGTCCTGCAAATAGGGAAGACAAATTTAGAGTCAGCGTTTTATGCTGCATCTAATGTTATGCAGCTTGCTTGGATTGGCCACTTCGAATTCTGACCATTCCCTAGTTAGCTCCTATCTTCACATGTGACACAAAACAATGGAAAAAAAGAATTTATTGTCTCTTTAGTAGTGAGAGAAGCACACGCATCACATCACGACCCGCATCATCACGTAACCGTTTTTGCTATGCATATACCCGATCGATGCACCTGAAAATGTTGAGAGGAAAGAACGTAAAACAAGAACGTGATATAACAATATATACAACGTAACAAAGAAAAACGAGAAATAAAAACCATGTGCTTCTCTTCTATTTCCATCTTGGGCTCTTTTCACGCCTCTTCAATCTTTTTCTCTTTTTTTATCTTCTTTCATTTTTTCTTGGCCCAACACTTTCTTGTGAACATATATTTTATTACCTGATGGAGCATTTTCGCTCTCTTTTACCATAAAAACTGACAGAAACTATAGGAAATATAAAACACTTGTGGAATACGAATTATAATCTAGAAAGTCTACGCGGAGAGGACAAGTTATGAGTTGAAGTATGACAAAGACATGATAAACAACGGGATCACAACCTACAACCGCAAACGAAATTTAAATGAGGATCAGATATATCGTTCCGGGAAGACGGGAATCGTTGATGACGCCATATATATCGCACACTATAACCTCCCATAGTAGAATACCTCGTAGAATAGGTGAAACGAGCACTTGCAACCGACAGAATCACGACTCATCATCTGACTGAAAAAGACGATTCCTTTATCATGTGCTCATCTCGCGAACTGTCAAGGGTGCTTAGTAGACGCCTTGGACACGGCAATTCTGCACAATCCCTACTAGACTTTTTACTTGACATTAGGTATGAGCGGCTCATCAACTTTGGCGAGGCGGAGCTGCGCTAGCGGCTCTTGCGTTGCGGTTGCCCTGTGCTGAGGCATACCTGATCCATTGATTTTAGTTTATCATCACGGATCCACCTCGCCACAGTTGGGGAGTCGACAATAGTGCCAAGATTCTGCGATTACACAGACACGTGAACATTTGCTGCGCCTATCGTACCGAGCACTGGCATCCTTATGCCAAAATTACTTACATGACGGTTTGCTCACGTGCGAACTTGAGCAAAATCTCGGCACCGCAAGCACACGATATTGAGCGGAAATTATAATAGATTATAAAATGAACGAAGCTATTGAATGCGATGATCAAAACATTTCTCAAAGAACTAGTATAATCTGATTTTGTAAAAAAAAAAGGTCAGAACAACCTTGAAAAGCACCGAATCATGGAAATAATATAAATAATGACTTGTCAGGGCAACTTTTCAAGCTAGACCAATCCAATCCAATCTCGCTCACCTCACTCTGTGGAATGCCGGCCAGCACTTTATCTGCGCTCAGTGGCGAGTTCTCTTCGTTGCTGCTGGTGTGTCGAAGCCAGGTCACATCCAACATCCGACCTTTGAACATGGCGCCATCGACAACAGCCTGAAATATGCAATAGATCAGATTAATGACGCTACATTCAGGAATCATGGTAACTACTTGATCAGCATTTTCACGACTTCGGAACGTGAGCAGAACCATGGGCTCATCATCTTTGGTTATTTCAACGTTCAACACATCCCCATAACGGCCCATGTGCTCCACAAGCGCGTCGGTCTCATCAGTCTGGAATCAAAATTAGTAAAGATAATGTAGACGTTGATGTCATTGTACCTTCACTCCTTTGACTGAGATAATAGCCGAACCACGCTTTGCATCATTACCGTATCCTGAAAAGCAAGATGTGATTAATAAAACAAAACACTACGCAAAACACAAAACATACCATCATCAGCTTTTCTTTTAAGTAAATTCTGAGTTGAAATCACGTTGACTTGTCCCTCCTGGGTAGGAGAGGAAGGACTAGCACTATCTCGGCCATCACTATCCGAGCCTTTTCTAATCTCCTTCTCGGTTGAGATCACTTTCTCTAATTCGGTAATGTTTTCCATGCATGCTTTTAATTTAGCAGACAGCTCATCTATCTGTAAAAACAACTCATCACTCAGAAAAATAAGCGAACAATCAATCTGTCAATATCAATCTGTAGGGCCTTGAGCATCATGGCAAAGTAATTACCTCTTTCTTGCCTACTGTAATCTTTTCCATGAGCTGTTTGACAAGAGTGAGAAGTTTTTTCTTTTCTGTGGATTCCATATTTTCTCCTTCTGCTTTCAACTGAAACATCAGCGAAAATTCAAAAAATTCCTCCAAGCTTCAAAAGAATTTACCTTCTTAACGATTATTTTTTGGCGATCCATCAACTTCTGTAGCAAGTCGGTCTGCCTCTTATGTACGTTGAAGATCGAAATTTGATTTGACTAAACAAAAAAAAAATCAATGGCAAATTACCACTTTTTGAGTCTATACAACGAACTTTTTCAACTTTCAGCTTACGACGAGCTTCCATAATTTTCTCACGGCTTTCCTTCAACTCTTGATTCACGAACTTTGACATTTCGATAGTTGCAACCTTCGTGGGAGGTTGAGCAGGTGGAGGAGCATTTTCAGATCCTGGCTTATCCACATTCACACCAGAATTGAGCACTGAGCGCTGGAAAATGCTATTACTTAGCAACTACAAAACTCAGACAAGATCAAACTTACATCCTGTCCTGCTGTTGCCCCAGCAACGATATCAGGGTTATAGAAGAACACCTTGATGAAGCGATTGTTCAACACAGGTTGGGGTGACTTATAAGCAGCCATGGCTTCGCCACGCGATGCGTAGGTGATAAGTGCAGCATCCGCTTCGCCATTGAATCGAACCTAGAGTCTTGGGTTTAAGGAAAATATTCAACTTATAAGAAACGATAATTACCTGCATATTGACGATGCTTCCAAACGCTGCAAAATGCTCATTCAGTTTAGCTATGTTGTTGAGCTCAGGCGGAATCTTCTTCACCTGAACAGAAATGGCTTAGCTGCAAAAATTGACGCTACCTTTCCCAACTCTTTCTTCAAATCTTGTCACCGATTACCCCACCACACTCACTAATTCATCCCTGTCCCGAAACTAAAACCAACCTGCAACGTTTTCCCATCACCGCGATTGTTTGACACCTGTGGGAAACCGCCTCTTCCCTGAGCGCCGCGACCTCGTCCACGCATGCCACCTCGCATCATTGGTGGTCTTGAAATAGCACCAGCAGAAGACGGATCAACCGGGATGCCACCAGATGGATCGTAACCAACCTAAATGACCAGCACGTCTTTATATTTTGCACAGAGTTCCCTTTCCACTGGCCTCCCTCCAAAACGGAAAAATAAACTAACCGTAGGTACAACAACATTGGCAGTGGTCGGCACTGCATAAGGGCTTGGACGCCATGGGCCAGCGTTTATCGTAACTGGAATTGGAGGTGGTGGCATAGAAAAATCTGGGCCGCTCAATGACGGTGCTTCAGGATTGTATCCTTAAATGGAGCCATCGGGTCCAAAGAATGCAACATTGCACAAAATCTTATCTTACCTTCAACAGGTCTCGGTCCAGGAGGTGGAGCCGTAAAGATCGGCTCCACTCCAGGTGGTGGAGGATTGGGTGGTTGATAGCCAGGAGGTGGGATACTGTAACTTTAGTGATACGCGACACTTTTTTGTTGAAAGCGATTCCATTTTATGTTTATCGTCACTCACCTGAAATTATGCGCTGACGGTTTATCCGGAATTTTCACCATTTTTTCAAGCGCAGAGTCATCGACTACAACCGGATCAGGGCCGTGATCGAACAGACACATGTCTCCTCGCATGCAATATCCTTTTTCTGTAAAAATGGTACGTCTGCGATGAAGGAAGCACTAGCGGAAAAAGTTGCTGACCTTCATAATCACGGCAGCGTCTTTTTCTGCGTTCATCGGACCGAGGTGAGCGTCGGTCACGACGCTCTGGAGATCTGCTGCGACCTTCACTACGAGACCTCAAAAAAATATATTCGTTGAAATATCAAAACTAGCAGTTCTTGATCATTACATTAGGTACGGACCATTCAAACTTCAAGATACATACCTGCTTCTCCTCCGCTCGCCTCGGAAACGCTCATTTGGCGAACGACGAGCTCCAATCCTTCCACGTCGATCGCGAGGCGAACGCGAGCGAGAACGTCGCCGCGGGTCTCGTAACGGTTCTCGAACGTCTCGAACGTTTTCTCGAATGTCCCTCTACAAAAACAGAACATAACACCCATAAAACTGGAAGCTGTTGAATTAAAGATTACCCTTGTGGTATCCACAGGTGGAGGGCTGATACGCTTTCGTGCAGGGCGTTCATTTCTTGTGGGAGGGGGCACATCTTCCTTCTTTGGAGCTCTTTCAACTTTTTCTAGAGGAGGTTTGCGACGATCTTCGTTGTGATCACCATTCCTTGCAGATTCTCGGCTTGGCTAAATCGTAACAGTTAATCAATATTATGCGATGAAGAGAAAAGGATCTGCATACCTTTGCTTCGACTGGTTCCCTTTCCTTCTTCTTTGTATCTTCACGTTTTGCAACTCTTTCCTTAACCGCTTCCTCAGGAATAGGTGATGGCTCTCTCTTAGGCACATAAGAACCGTCCTGGAGCACGGCGAACATCTTGTCCACAAATTTTTTCGTGTCTAAATGATTCTAGTTGACGTTTCTGTCGTGATTTATTGATGATTCTACAGTTTATGGTGCACTAGGAATACTGATTCGAGAAAAGAACATGATTGAATACCATCGTGCTGGAAAGGCCGCAAAAAAACCAAGAAAAAAACATGGGAGATTTCCAAACAATTGGATTTTACTGCTTCACAGTACGCCGATCATTCGATCAAAGAAAGCGCAAGAAAATTTGAGCGATTATGATCGTTGAAAACATGTTTCAATTTTGGTGAAGATACGTATTTATTACTAAAGGCAGTGCTATGTATAAATCTTTGCCAGTGAAAAAGTCACTTCTTCAAATCCCTTACTAGCCCGATAGCTGACTTCCTTGAGAAATCGCGATTTACTCCACAAGATAAACACCCAGTCAACACTTCGTAAACGCCCAATCGCATTATCGCCAAGAAAACCCACTTCCTTGCAAGAAAACCTCCAATTGATCTGTGCTAAACGCTTTCATCTCTTCATCAGACTTGTTCGGTTTCCGCAAGAGAGCCAGAACGTATTTTGCTAGCGCACCTGGTTCGGCATCGCAGCTGAAAAAACAATCGATACAATCCATGAAAGTTCAAAAAAGTATTATAATTCTTCATAAGGCAGATAAAATTACTCACATCGGTGTTAATTCTGTGATTAGCCAGGTTGTGAACTCCTCAACGTGTTCGATATGCATTTTATGATAAAAATCTGGGCAGTAGATAAGAATTACAGCGAGATAGATTGTAACTCTCTCTTCTTGTCAGCGTCTGGATAACCAGGAAAGAACTTCTGCAATGCTAGAATTACGGGCCGATATCGTAGCGAATCAAAGAATACAATGCGAGATACAATATAAAAGTACGGGCAAACCAGTTTGTCGAAACGACAGCGAACAAATGATGCCCACGCTAGTGCAAATGAGCAAACAAATAAGAGTGATTTAGTATTCATGAAAACAATCAATGATGTCGCGAAAAAATGCTGTGATGGCAGCGATTGGAAAAAGCACGGTATACGAGGCTTTTGATGACGAAAAATGCTAAGAACGAGAACCGCTTTTGGGAGTGACGTGAATCTCCGCACATACACACACGCACACCCCCAAGTCAGACGTGAGAGAAACCGGAGACCAGCGACGGGACGAGCGCGGTAGGGACGCAGGCGGGCGGCCGCGGAGGCGGTCGTCTACGGGCGTTTGTGTACACGGGTAATGGCCTGAATGTGTCGCGACCATTGCCCTGTCGAACGATCGTTTACCGATAGCCGCGGCTAGCAGTGTCAATGCTCAGCGCAAGCGTTAAAATATCAATGATCCAAAACTGCTCTTTGATTCTAACAGAAAAAAATCTTTACTATATTTTACAGTCCAGTCATTTCATGCGATCACATCGTCTTTGCCATCCCATCCTGGGTTTTTGCCTGTACGAGTGAATGTCCACTCATTTTGAGGAAGTTTGGCCTTAGATGGACAGAAAACATCAAGAACACCGACGGACAACAACCTAGAAGGAAGAATTCTCAGTCTATGGCCAGAAAATTCAGATATAGACGGTAAACAAACTTTGTAACAATCAGAACACAGTAACAATATGATCATTTGATAGACACCAGACTTGCCGATCGTCCTGCTTCAACAAGATGTGGCGCAGTCACTGTCATTTGGTGTCACGTTGGGGGCAAATTACGTCGAAGTCCGCGATTTCGATACAACAAAATTTTTTCAAAGATAAGGACTTTTCACTTCATACTGCGGCTTATTCATAATCTCTCCAAAACTACAATTGTTGCAAACATCGCAGCTTCGATTTCCGTCCAATGTGACGTCAAAAGACATCAGTTTACTAAATGCGCCGCGTCCTGCTGAAGCAGGCAATCGGCTAGTCTGGCGCCTTGCTATGAGACGACTGGACTATAGACGGTACAACCACAAGCCGAAGTTTCAACAGCATCATGCGACTTCGGATATGTGCTGTATTTATTAGTCGATTGCATCTTTAAACGTCGAATGCCTAGACTGGCAAACTTGAAGGCAGATCGGCAAAATGGACCGCTATCAGATTTTGGTAGTGTTAGGTACTATACCCCCAAGTACACCGTAGCCCCACCTCCTCCCTCCAATTCATGCGCTGAGTCCTGAAAAGAAGCTTCAAAACCACCAGCCCCGCTCATTTCCACTGGGTGGGCGTCACTGATGGAGTTTTGAAGCGCTTTTTTCAGGACTTAGCCCATGAATTGCAGAGTGGGATGGGGGCTATGATGTAGTTGAGGGGTATACTACCTGATACCAAAAGACAGAGGTCCATTTTGCCGATCTACTGCCTATATGGTCGACAACAATTGATGGTGCCAAAAGCACTGCGCGTTGATGGTGCCAAAAGCACTGCGCGTCCAAAATGAGAGACAAACAAGACGCATTTTTTCCGGCTTTCTCCAACACAAAAGTCTAGTTCAGTACTATGCGAGAATTCGAAAAAAAAAGACAAATTGCTTTCGCCTCTACCTGTTTGAAGCTGGTGATGCTGATTTTGACGGCTTTCACTGGGAAACTGACAAGATATTTATAGAGTTCAGCCTTCAGCTGCATTCTAAGATCTTCGACAACTAACATTTGTTTCTGATTCCAAGATAGTAAGAGTGAAGAACTCCATACATATCGTTTAGACATTAAACTTCTAGAACGTCATGAAATACTAAATATGTACTATTTGATGTAAGTCAAGCGATAAAAATTGCGCATCTACACATGCACCATTCAAAATTAACGCATAGTACATATTTTCTAAAGCTGCCTTCCATCATTTTTAGCGCAAGTGTTGTCGGCGATGCAAGCACATCATTAAACACTAGATTCTAATAGAATGCCTCACAACCACCGTCCGCACCACGGTAAGACCTCGGTCATGATGCACGCGATTTCATCGCCTCGCGATTCTCGCGACAAGACAACTGTTATGGGTCTATTGCATGTCAATCACTTTGCATTTCGGTTGAGTTTGCCACGATTAGTCGTGTCAAAAAAAATGCAGGAGGGACGGTATGCAATAGACTTGTAACAGTCGTCTTATTGGGAGAATCGCGAGGCAATGAAATCGCGTCGACTATGCTCGGGGCCTAAAGCTGAATGTCGCACTCAGGCTCAATCAGCACAAATCTGAGTTAGAAAACGCAACGAAACATTTTCCCTTTCATCTTTTTTGCTTTAGCACCGTCGCCTCTTAAAAGCGTTTGATAGCGTATACGCTTGGATTTTGATAGCCGGATAGTGGGAGAAGTGATGCTTTGCAATGGATGTTCAACAAATTATTCGACGTGTTTAGATATCTAAAATACCTCCCCCCCCCCCTCCCCTCCCGCTTTACTCGTGGGACTTTCTTAAACTATAGCTCTCAGCCCCCATCACACGCAGACTCAACAATTTTTTATGCCAGAATTCAGCCAACAGCGAAGCGATTTATTGTGTAAACTGTCGAAACCCCCAAAAATGTCTCAAAAATCATGTATGACCGTTCCGGCGTAGCAGAACTGACATTGAAATGATTGCTGACCAAAGGTAAACGAACTCCGACTTAGAATCAAAGCAAACCGGCATTTTATGGCCTAACATGACATGACGGAATGTCAATATTACTTAGGCAGTATAGGTTGCTCTAGATAATTCAAGAAATCATGACTAAACAGTATAGGTTGCAATTTGGCCTTTCCCAACTACTCGATATGGGGAAGTAGGCCGCACTTAGGTATAAAAACAGAAAAAAAACAATTCAATTCAACAAGTCATTCCTATGCAAGTCAAATAGAAAAAAACCCTCAGACAGAAAGGAAACCAAAGAAAGAAAAAAGCTTGCAGGAAAAGTTCCAGACAAAAATACATACATTACTTAAAACTTCACAGAATGGAACTGCGGTACTGAACTCACAAACAAAGAAAGATGTGTAGATAACAGAGCTGATAACTGCAGCGGAAAGGAGGGCAACGTAGAAAATAGAATAAAAAGAAAGGGTTGTAAAAGCACTCGACGCACGTACACACACAAGAACGTTGACAGCCTCACAATTGGCCATGATAAAAAAAATACTTCCATCTGCATTGTGACTAAAGATGATGCCTAAATTTATCTCATGCAATCTGAGAATCCAGTGCACAGAATTTGGAAAAAGCGTGGGATCTTCTCAGAGCGGTGTAAAAACATATACGCATCTGAAAGAGACTATGGCTTCACTCTGTTTTTGATATTGGGCAACCTTTCCGTTCGTAAATCACCGAAAGTAGATACAAACCAGCAGTACTTAGCTCAAAACACAAAATGGTACTTTTTGCCTCGGACATTCTGGGGCGAAACCTCTGTTTTGCAAATCACAACAGTGAGTTTGATAGCTGTACGGTAGATGAGCCAAAATGTCGAACTTGTTGAATAGTTTGTCTAGAAGTTGTCCAGCATGCTGCTACGAAGACTATGACATCGTCAATGATTTCTTTTTCGGGCTGATATCATAATTGCCATTGGCCTGAGGAATAAATTTGAAATTTCGACACACAGTAAACCTAGCGTAACCCCAAGAAACGACGCTGTGCGATTGATAAGGCATCCGCACAAATTGCAATTGCCCCTCTACTCTAAGGGCCGCATGCATCAACTTCCCTGCTGAGGAAGGCAACGCAGCTTAAAACAAAGCTAAGCTCTGGACGTCTGGATTTCTCGGTGTCTATCCATCTGCAAGAGTTCCTACTAGCCTTTAGTATAGTCGCCCTCACCCCACTAGTTGGTCGGTGGACGAATTTAAATTTGATTGAAGCAGGCCTGTCACGACAGAGCGTGGCAGGAGACAACGCTCAGCAATTACAAAAAAACTCAATATAGATCAAAAACGTTGTAACAATACAAAAACTGCTAAGCAATGGCTAAGAAATACGCAAAGTGAATGCGCGAATTTGAACGGATAGCTAATTTGCCGTGCTCTGCCGCGACCTGCTTGCTCCAGTTCGAATTCGAATTCGTTCACCGACCGACTAGTGGGGTGAGGACGACTATATGAACAAATTAAACAGGGGCGATATGTTGCACAAGCCTCATTCTCCGCTTTTTGTATGCTTCCCTGATGCTCCCAAGCAGCCGAAACGTTGTTTCTTCCAAATTATTTCCTCTCTTTGAATCAAAGAAGACATTCCAAAACTGTGTATTCAACTAGTTTAAAGATGCTAAACATATTGGTATGAACGAATGAGCCATCAAAATACTAGAAGTTTAGATAAACCCATGCCTTGGGTTCACGCAATTTGTCGTTTTCGGTACATCTTTTGTATTTATCCGAAAACAGAAAAGCTGCCGGGAATCATCAGGCATACAAAGCTGGAAAATGAGTCTTGCATAAATTTTGCTCCTGTTCTTTATATTTATAGTAAAGCTCAAAAACACTTGCAGATGGGACAGCGAGAAATCCAAACGTCCAGAGCTTAGGATATGAAGCCCTACTTTTAGCTGTGCTCCCCTCCCCAATGGGGATGTTAATGCAAGCATCCCCAGGCGAAACCCATGAGTTTGGTTTATTATGGCGCAACCGCAAAATAGTGCTCAAAATTAGAGGTTCCTCATAAGACTCACAAACTTAGCACAAAAAGTATGTGCAACAGACTATTCAACATTGATATCGATGCGTGCATAAACGTCCCAATAGCAATATAATATTCGAAAGCTGATCTTCACGGAGATAAGACAGTAAGGGACCCGTCATACTTCGCCGAAAAAACCCCAAAAGCGACTGGAAAAGCCGAAAAGAGCCGGAACGCCCCCTTCCATTTTGACGCTAAGGCATGGCGTTGATTTCGCAATAGAGTCTTTTTGCTTCATTTTCTGTCGTCTGCCATCAAAATAATGTCAGAGTTCTACCATAATTTCGTTCCTACGTTCCGGCTCTTTCGGGCTTTTTTTGGGTTTTTTTCGTCGAAGTATGACGGGTCCTTAAGGATTGTAATCTGATGATCATGTATCTGCTACTAAGTGAAAGCTTCAGGTAAGAGTACGAACGGAAGGATGGAAATCTTCTCAAGCTTTGACGCCA
Source organism: Cylicocyclus nassatus (assembly GCA_958299035.1). Taxonomy (NCBI): domain Eukaryota; kingdom Metazoa; phylum Nematoda; class Chromadorea; order Rhabditida; family Strongylidae; genus Cylicocyclus; species Cylicocyclus nassatus. The sequence continues at coordinate 57,044,840 of CATQJL010000223.1, forward strand.
TTCCAAATGATTTGAGCGTGGGCATGATGGGTCAGAAAAATAGGATGTGGGATAACAACGATGACATTCTGAACATAATAGAATAGACATAATATGCGCAATGCACCATCAAATTATGCAATTCTCATGACAGCAGCTTTGTAGAATATTAATGAGAAAATGATACTGTTTGGGGCTTCAGAGAAAAAAACTTCAATGATAAGATTCTTACATTTGGAGAATTTGAATCAGGATAATTCAAAACATCTACGTTCATTGACAGATTTCTGATACAGCTTGTATTAAGATAATTGGTCAAGATTTGTGGGACTACCATGTTCTTTTACAGCAGAATATGTACAGATAGGTCAAAATAATATGCAAAACAAGGAATAAAACACAGCTGGTTGGGAGGAAACAACTAGAGACTTCTAGCAATACCCTCAAGAAAGACCAGAAATGCTGGGAAGTCAAAGCAGAGGTACCACGATAAGCTAACTAGATGAAGAGGTATCAAAATACTAGTGCAAATGCAGTGCTTTTCGCAAACAAATGTGACGAAATCAGTCGATACCGACTCAGACACTCGCACCGGCCGGCGACCGTCCGACGAGCGTCTGGAACATCACCGATATTTCGGCCGAGCCGGTCGCGGGCCGGACGCCAGCCGGTCAGAAATTCGCACCGGCCGGCGACCGTCCGACGACCGTCTGGCGGGACAGCGTGATCGTCTCAGCCGTTCTTGGCGCGCTCGCCAGCCGGTCATGGAACGGTCGTCGGCCGGTCAGACATTCGCACCGGCCGGCGACCGTTCCATGACCGGCTGGCGGGACAGCGTGATCCGTCTCAGCCGTACGTGCTCGCTCGCCAGCCGGTCATGGAACGGTCGTCGGCCGGAGATGGCTAGATCGCCAGCCGGCAGAGAAAATGTCGCGCGCGGCAATTCGACACTGCTTTCACGCTCTAGGCTACCCAACCACTTCTGGACCATACTTTTTGCTTATTCATTCTCTAATTTGCATGTTTTCTGTTTGATCGTTCTGTCTGTTCACCAAATTTCTCAAATTAAAATGATAATGTCTTCATTTGAATCCTTATCTAAACAGTAGCAATTGAAATGCAACAATTATGAGAAATACAACACACAATACATCTAAAATCATACAAATGAACAAAACAGGGAAACAACTTGACTGCGCAATACGCATTGACATCAATTCACAAGTTTTCGAGTCCACCTATATGATGAGATCAAATGTGGAATCGAGAGGATAAGGCAAAGTAGGAATCATTGGTATGAGGCAACATAGAGTGAGGCATGCCTGCTAACGGTCATATAGCCTGTTTCTCTTGGATCAAAAAAGCCCGTAATAGTTTTTCTTTGGCTCAAGGCATATCCAGGCTAAAATTTCGAGAAAAAGTGTGCTTTATACCGGAATTCAACATGAACACGTCTATAAATACGGCTGTTTCTGCGTTTACATCAAGCCAAAACCACTGAAGTCAATTCCTTCCGAAACTTTCCCTCGAGCGACAGAGAACAAACATACACCGCGGCTGCTGTCACATATGCATCTACATACCTAAATAGAAATAAATCTAGATGTCATCAATATGGTACTATCAAAAACCTACTTTTCCAAGGCCACTGATGTTTCGAGAGCATCATTAGTTTCAATAAATAGGAGCTTCGATTTCATCAACTCGTCGATAACATGCTAGAAGTACTTGATTAAAAGCAGTACAGAAATAGCACATTGTTCACACACAAAGCAATTCGCCCAACATGAAGACAAATCTAGCGCAAGCAAAAGAAAAGGCTGTTTTAACCTAACCTCTTCATTCGCACTTTTAAGTGAACTGTACCGAAAAATATGCAAACCTTACCTGATCATTACCCCTTGCCACTACTAATGGACTCAAGCAAGGCCGAGCTAACGTCATTGGAAGGCTAGCCATAACAGCTGGCTCAAAGTCCAAAATTTTTGGATACGACTCCAATGGTGATAGCGTTTCGGAGGTGATTACTACCTACAAAAACCATAAAAGGATATGCTCACGATCACTTGTATTTTGCCTACACCGTACCGTTTGAAAACGTTCCATTAGTGGTCAGATAGCGATCGAAACATCCATGTATGATAAGGTCAACTGTCCAGGTGTGCTTCCCTCGCTCGCTTCAATAATGATAGAAAAACCTAAAGTTACTGTGTACTAATTTTCGACAACAACTTAGTTATTGATAGCTTTTAAAGGTGAGGCACCTTCAAATCAGTGCTGACTAGCGTAAAAAGGATGGAGATTTGCATCAAACCGTGGAAGGTCGAGACATTTGCTAGCTCAAGGGTTCGCATCAAATTATCAAGTCGCTCAACACACAACCTTTACAAATGCTACTGTGTAACTAATAAAAGAAATGTAAATGAACTCAATGGTCTACCTCAAAGGCTTTCCTTTCCATCAACGTACAGCGAGTTCAGGCAATAAAACAAACAGTAAACAGTCCTAAATCAAGATATATAAAGCAAAGATACAAAAATCAAACGTATTTGCAGCTCACTCTTTCAACACAGCAAATACTTCAGCTAGTGAATTGTTCATTAGCTTGAAGGGATCTTAGGATGTATCACAAGCAGATTATCACAAGTAAAAATTGCGGTCTAGCCTTGCTCCAAACACGACGCCGCCATGCTTTGGGGTCACTCTAGAAGTTTGGGGTATGAGTTTATTGTAAAAACATGAAGCATAAAGCATAAACAGCATAACATAACGGCGAGACAAGGCGAGACATACGTAAACACGGCACAAATAAGTGGAAAACCGGAACATTAATAGAGGAAGTGACAACTTCGATAATAAGGGAGAATTAGTTGAAGGGAGGCTGGAGTTTGGCGGGCTCAATCATGTGATGTTTGAATTTATTTTCTTAGGGTTCCTTCATACTACGCCGCGTACGCCACGTACGCCGCGCACGCCGCGTACGCCACCTACGCCGCGTACGCCGCGTACGCCACCTACGCCGCGCACGCCGCTGCAGCGCAATGGAAATATGGAAATATGAAGAAGAGAAATCCTTTTAATCCAGTGATGTGTTTGTAAGGAGATGTTAACAGCGCAAATGTACAACCAGATACAACATACAACCATACAACCATATACAGGCGCCGTAAAACCTAATTGCCCGCGCCGTGCCTTGAACACCAGCGTAAGAGAGCGGTCGTCGCGAACGACTGTCGACGTTCACTATATTCCAAAAATTCTTTTATTAATTTTCATGTTGTTATCGTCAATGCAAGGTATATCTCGACGAAAGCCCCCCTCAAAAGTTTAAAAAAATATGTGTGGAAAGGACGCGCGCTCATTGTCGCTCGAAAAAAGCCTGTAGCGCTTCGGGACCAAACGTTTCCAGCCGCGCCGCGCGTTGGTGTTCAAAGCGACGCGTGGGCAATTGGGTTTTACGGGGCCTGTACCACCACTATACAACCAGATGACGCAATGTGCAGTCAGTTACGATTCAAAATGTGAAACTCAGTAGAGGGAGCACAACAACCTAAGTCATTCCATCAATCATTCATATAGACAAAGGATAGACAGGATAAACAAAGCAAAAGTGAAGAAGAAATGCATAATGTAAAGGAACACTATTGAGGGGTACGAATGTACAGCAAATATAGAGATACATAGAAAAAAGTGGAGTTCTGCTGCCGTGAGCATATTTCCATTGCGCTGCAGCGGCGTACGCGGCGTACGCTGCGTGCGCGGCGTACGTGGCGTACGTGGCGTACGCGGCGTAGTATGAAGGAACCCTTACTGTATGCGCAGTCCTTCGCGCTGCTTGTGTTTTTGCACACTCGAACGGCCGCCGGCCGGCCCGATCACATCGTCCGCTCGCCGGCCGGTCTTTAGCCCCGCCCTAAAAGTTGGCGCGGCCGCCGGCCGGAAGGCCGTCGTCGGACGGTCGCCGGCCGGTGCGAGTGTCTGAGAGAGACTGACGCGTTCTGAAAACGCACGTCTTTAGTGGGGCAAGATGTGGCGCTGGAGCGCGCTCTTGCGGCGCTATTGCTGGATGCATGAACGCCCGCCCTGTCTCTTCCAGACTACTTTGATGTAGATGCCTGAGGGAAACTGACGTGACTCCTAAATGGCAGTCCGCAAAGAGAGGCTGGATAGCAGTTTAAAGGAGCTATGTGCTCTCACGGTGCCGACAAAACTTGCGCGTAAAATGCCCACGGACAGGCTCAGCTTTACGCACAAGTGTTGTTAATGCCGCAGTCACATATATCGACCCCCAAATAGATCAGACCACATGTATTGTAGATAATCTCTTTGAAATGAAAATAAACTTTTTTGCCATTACATCCGGCAAACTGATGTACACAAAAGGCGCTTGAAGCATAGAAAAGGAGCTCGAGCTTTGACAAAAAAAAAACAAATTGTCTGAGATAGGCTTTCTGCATAGTCGTACATTTATAATAGAATATCCACTAGGAAAAGGATTTGCAGAAAACAGGTTTTCCGCAAATAAATTATGTATCCCAGCGAAAGATTCATGAGTGGAGCGGATTGAAGAAACTGATAGAAGGAGGAATCCGCCTCTGTAGAGTTGTAAGAAGACACAACGGTGATCGTGAAAAAATTTGTTTGAAAGTACAGCACTATCAGCCAAAAAATTTCCTAAGAAAAGAAAAGAATATTTTTTCGAGCGCGCACGTTCATGAAGAAACACAGTCTGAGACAAGCAATAATTTCTGAGGGTTCAACAAAATCTGCGCAAGGCTCAGTTTCTTCATAGCCGATGATAGGGGAGATTAGAAAAAGAGATGATCAAAGACCATTTGTCAACATCGCCGCCGTCGGCATAGTTTCGTGTTTTACACAATATGAAGAATGAGCATTACTCAGCTATGTTCAAAGATCAGTAATTTAGATAAAACTGGTATCCTTGCATAATTAAATTTTCCACAATCTATCAGTTAGCTGATCTTCTTTCTGTTCATTTTACATCGATTTTTGAAAGACCACGAAAATAGGGGTTTGCTTTGCCATGATACTGAAGTAAATAGAGTAAGTTTTGAGCACTTATTCAGTAGTTGGTTCAGTCTCGGTAAAAAGTTTTCCCAGAGTGTGGCGCAAATTATTTGGATGATGGTGAGTAGCGTAAGCCGCGCACTCCGAATATTTTTTGGAGTGTTTCACAAATTTTTGCGGGCTCAGGACCCCGAAATTTCTGGAAAAGGGGGCGTGGCTGTAGCCACACTTCCGAAAAAATTTCTTTTACAAAGATAAAGGAATTTTGAATTCAAAAAGTCATTTTAGTTACTTGGAAGCATAGAGCAGTCATTTGCACATTTTTTAACTCATGTAAATAACTTTTAAAAATTTTGCGGCCCATTCGGGAGGAGAGAGAGCGGGGGGGGGGGGAGACACAAAGTTTAAACCGCTTGAACGAACGTGATCGCCTCCGCTCTTCTTGAAATCGCTTCAAGTGTTGACAGTTGACATTTGCTGGCAAAAAAGGTGTGAGAAAAAAAAAGAAAAGGAGGAAGTTCTGCTGACTGTGTGCGTGAGCAATGGCCGCAAACTGATCTTCGCGATCAAGCACACATACCATGGAATGTTAGCCTGTTGAACCATGAATGCACTTATGATACAAGCAAAAAATGTGACTTACCATATGATGTAAACCGAGACCAATGTTCAAAGCTCCACTTGAATGACAACATAAGCCTTTAGCAATATAGTATTGTGAAAGGTTACGCAATAATACACACAGCGTTATCAATGCATTAGCTGGTCTCTTATCAGCGTATGCGCTGCAAAGAGGGCACATACATAAAACTCAGCACAGGCTCTCTCTGATTGGGAATTATTGTATTAATGCAATCGCCAAGAAAATGGAAAAAAGGGAAGGGGAAGGTACTTGCGCATAAAATAACCAATCACGCAATTTTCAAGTTTCCACCTCCAATGGGATTTCCGACGCGCAAGTGTTGTCAGCGACGCAATTGCATATTACTTATCAAATCCACTGAACAATGTGTTCTCACTTCTTATTTTGAGTCACTGCGTAGTATATAATGAATTCGTTGTTCACCGCTTGGCCACCCCTGATCCGTGGAACACGGCAACCGAGGAGACAGCAGACGGAGAAATTATGATGAAATGTACCGTTCATTCTTGGATGGCTGCCAAGTGGCATGTGTTTTGGAATGCTGCCAAATATCATGAGTGACCAAGTATATTTTCGTAAAAGGGTCATACGTATTTCGAAAGGCAATCATGAGTGTCGCAATGATTTTGAGACTGGGTCGCCAGTGTCCGGGTGTATTATTTGTACCTGCTTTTTTCGAGCTTGTTATCCCAGAATGTTTCTTTCAAATATGTTGTACTCCTATTAGTTGCTTTTGATGATGCCAAATTGCGTAACAGCGTGACTTGAGCTACATTCATCTATGTTTTCAACTCTTGGTAAAAATGCTCTAACTAAGAACAGTCACTTTAGGATTATCTTGCTTCCACGTGCAGACAAGAGTGAGTGAGTAACTTGGTCTCGCTGGTACCTTTAGAAGCGTTTCTCTAACAACAGCCTTGCTTTTGCTTGTGTAAATGGGTCCCGCTGGTGCTTTTAACCAAGTATCGGTGTGTAAGTGGCAGGTAGGGCAATTCCATACGTGAGATTAAATTGTCTATTTGCGTCAAGTTTCTTTTTCTTGATTCTAACATTTATTGGTTTATTTCCAAGAATCAAAAAATCTCAATGTACGCATCTATGCCTGTGCCTGTGCTTCCCTAGAAAGTAATAGCGTTTAGATCCTTCCACTCCTCTAGATATAATTTGCAAAAAGCTGACTTAATACCAGTACTTTTGAACAATAACGGTGAAACTGAGGAAAACAGCAAGATACTTAGACATAGATAAAAATGTCATGATTAAGAGACTCAATAAATTATGATTTGTTCCCCTCGATGATTGTGAATTCTTTTTTCTATTCAACATCAGTTCCAGGCAAAATGATATATGATGCACCATTGTAAACGAAAAAAATGAATGCCAAACTCAAACCACACCCATATATTTGGTAAAGCGTAATAAACTGCAGACTATCGAACGTATAGGGGAGCACAAAACCGTTGGATTTTGTGAAGCAAACAATGCTACAAAATAAATATTTTCTTCTTCAGTCAGGTCCCATGTTAAATTTTGTAAGCGCAAATTTCAAATTTAGATGTACTTTCTGAACCAGGGAAATTGTGGGTGGGTGAAAAAGTTTGATGCTCGCAAGGAAACTCTAATAAGACATTTTTAAGCAAGATTCGACAGTCTTAAATACCATTCGCAACGTCCAACACTTCTTTTAAAAGTCATTGTACATAAGTCAACACTCATCTTGGACTGACGTAAATCTTCCACAAAACTACAAATCTGTGAAAATTTTTGAACAAAGTTTCCCACTAATGTTAATTAATTCTTATAATATGTGATAGTTGTTTTGTTCAACCATTATCAGGTTCTTTGAGATCAGATTTGGAGAATTTGACGAAAAATTCTGAAATAAGTCTTAGAGACATCCGACCAACACGAATTTTTCTCAGATAGAAAAGCAAGTCATACCAAAACCAAAACGAATTTGATTTACGCATTTTTCTGCAATTTTGACGACAAAAAAAAAGAATTTCCGAGTGTTTCTCATCATCAGCATGTTGTCGTCGCGATATCTAACAACTACTTCTCAGTCAGGATACTGAGAAGTGCGAGATGTTTTCTCTAAAATGTGTCGGATTGAATGACTTTGTTGAGGCTGGAGGAAGTTATGAATTTTCAGATATTTGATACAAAGCAAATGTATCAAACCAATAGAATGTGTTGTAGATACAAGGGGATGAAAAGCGTAAGCATTTGATTTCCTGTTTTTATTGCAACAGTCTTAGAAGTTTTATACATTTGAGTGAAGATTTCCCCGTTTTCATTGTATTTGTGTTCCATCTGTATCGGTCGACATCTTGATGCTTGATGAGGAACTAGGACGAGAAAGGAAAAAAGCTACACTAACGGTATTGTTCCAGCCTCGAAGCTGGTTGGTGGACAAGCAGAATCACAGAAAAAAAAACTGTTCAGTTAGGTCATGGCATAATTCTGAGATCATTACGCAATTATTGAGTTGTCCCAAAATAAATCGTATTTCTAAATAAATCAAACTGTTTTTGTTCTCCTAGTAGACTTAGGGTACTCCTCGATAGAGCGAAGCAAGCTCTACAAAATGACCGCAAAAGATCCACTCATGTCGCAATCTAGGTAATGTTTGGCTCAAAAATCGAAAAAATTTATTACCTAAAATTACAAAAGTTATTAATTCAAATAGCAACAAATACATTTGTTAGGACAAGAAATGACCAGTTTGGGGTATGGATTTTTGTCATAGCCTATAAGCATTGCCACGAAAACTTCCAGTAGATCAAAACCTGGACGAAATTATTCGATCGTGCACTTGAAAATAGTTGGACATTGGATGACTGACGCACTGAAAACGATTTGAGTACACAACATATAAAATCGCTTGGCAGTCGATGTCGGCTGAGCAAAGATCGCGAAAACAGCGAGTGTTGCGACGGCGCTGACTGCTGGAATATTCTACGAGAGAATGTGTGCGAGCGGAGGGGACCGGCGGGGAAAACCCCCGCAGCCGGTTGTTCTGGACTCTTCGTCTCATAATTTCTTCCCGTCTAAGGCAAGGCACGGTGACATATCTCGTTTTTTTTTAGTGGAAAGGTAGGGGGACTGAATGGCCAGCATGAAACTTATGAGCTGAGACTTTTCCATGCATTAGGTTTTCCCAAAAGTAAACTCCACTTTCAAATAATTTGAACTGTTTTTGTTTTCCTAACAGACCTAGGTTACCATTTGATAGAGCGGAGCAAGCTCTGCAGAATGTCCACCAAGGATTCGCATAAGTCGTAAATTAGACAAAATTTGAGCCGAAAATTAAAATTCAAGCTACAAAAACCGGATCTCCTTCCAGAGATTTCCTACGGACTTCCAAATTGGTCTTTATATAGTAGACTCATAGTAGTACCCAAAAATATATTGGGTTTTTTGCGGGGCTCAAAACTGAGAAATTGCGAATTGAATATTGATTGTTATTGGATATCGGTGCAGAATAATCAAGCTTGATTTGCATTAAAAAATCAGTTTTCAGGACTTTCTCTGCCCTTATGCGCCACCAAAAAGCTGGGATTTCCCCTAAGAATAATTGCAACAATTATAAACTTGGTTTAGATCATGTAAAAGAAGTGAAATGCAGCACGATTTGCTCTAGTAGCACAATCCTTGCTCTACAATTACCTACAGCGTTCTTTTGGTGCTAGGAAAAATTTTTTTCTCAAACTTAGGGATTTTGGAGCCAGTGTTAAATGTTAGCGATAGTATCACATTGCATTGCTTAGAATCGGATGAAATGAAGCTTCAGAAAGAGGATAAAGATTTAAGTCGAACGATACACAAATCGTCCTTTAATCATGTCCAATGGTTTTTGACAGCCGATCAAAAAAGAGCAAAACTTTTGGGACAACCTAGTATAACATACCTTGTACAAGAACAATATAGATTTACGTGACATTGAAATTAAGTTTGAGCTGAACGTCTCATTCAATCTAGGCAGCTTCACTTAAAAACGAAGATTCGATCTTTTTGCTTTCATCATAACAGGCGGGGAACAACTATAGCCAGGAAAGGCAAATATGTGGTTAGTCATGCTGATCAAGGGACCAACATGAAAGTTTAGTGACCATATCTTAGTAGATGTTTGTCTGTCGATTTTAGGCTAATCTGAGCCAGTTTTGCTTCCGTTTTTTACAATGATTCTTAATAGGTTGGCGACCGAGCCATTTTGGACCACATCAAAATGGGTTGAATTTCTAGTTCTGCGGTTCAGGCTGCTGCCAGTTAGCTACTGCGATATGTCCTGTGATCTATATGATAGTCAGACCACCAGCATTAATACTGCAAAAAAGTTACCTCAGAAATTCCGTTTACACATGAAAGAGTGATGGAAACTGCCAAACGCAAGTCAAGGCGTGCATGTGCATGTATGCACATGGTCGTCAACGTGTTAAATCTCGGAGACGCGTGCAACTGAAGTATTTCTGTGACTTGTGTTACTTTCTACCAGTTTTATAACTGAGATCACAGAGGATAGTATCGTGAGTGGCATATCGCGCAACGGCCAAAATCTCCATTTTTTTTCCAATGTTCGCTGGATCAAGGAGCTTTAAGAAAGCAAGTAAATTGAACTTTTCGGCTTTTGTACTCAAGCTTGGTAAAAGTTGAGCACCAGAAGTTTAACGTATGCAGCTTATTCGAAATCAAGTCATAGAAGAAAAGCCTAACTTCTGCGCGCCAGCGTGAATTTGCAATGAGATGATGTTGTAAACTTTCATCAAGTATGAGTGCAATATATGGAGTCTTACAAAAATTATACTGACCTTGACGGTGAGTGTCTGCTTGACTCATTTTCGTAATATTTCGGGCACTATACTGAAGGGCTATTGCCGTTGCTCATGTCTGAAGACTTATGCAAGAATATTTTACGATTTTTGCAGCTAGCAAACTGCTCTTGCAAAATGACTTCGGGTGACGAAACTCTACTGGTGTAGTCAAGACCCCCTTGATAATACCTAATTGGAAATGGCTTTGTGTTTCTTAATATCTCGTTCAAAGTCCTTCAGGCTCAGGCAGCAATGACGGTCCCACAAATTCTGTCTTAAGGCCGCCTGCGTTAACGTCCCCGCCGGGGATGGGATCGCAGCTTAAGAGAAAGCTTCGTATCCTGAAGCTCTAAACTTCTGGATTCCACGCTGTCTACCTCCCCACAAGTATGCTTACCATCCTTCACTACGAACGTGTCGGACAGGAACGAAAAGCTGTACAAGCCGCATTTTCCAGCTTTTTGTACGGCTCCCCGATAATCCCCGGCGGCCGCCGTCTTCCCTTCAGGGCCATTTTTCTTTCTTCGAAGTTAACGAATACCTTCCAAAGTTGTACAGATCATCTAACTTAACAGTGCTAAGCATGTTGCTGATAAGAACGAACGATGTTTTGCAGTCATGAAATTTGCGATGAACCGCAAGTCGGAAGTTAGGGTATCAAAAATCTCATTTCAGTAAATTATTTGTTCTTTTCAGCAACATGCCTAGCACTCTTGAATTAAGTAATCAGTATAATTGATTCGTTGACCTCACAGACCTCATCGCTGCGAAGCACGCGCCGGGAGTAGAATGCTTGCCCCAATGCAAATTCGCCATTGTACAAATCGTGCTCTCGCGAAAATTAGCCGCGCGCGTCGCGCATGGTCCGCAGGGTTTGAGCAGTACGTGCGGTCAACGAATCGACGAGACCACTTTGGAAGGTTTTTGTTGACTATGAAGAAAGAAAAAGGTCTTGAAGAAAAGTCGTCGGCCACCGGAAATCGTCAAGGGATCATACAAAAGCTGAACGATGTGGCTCGTACAGTTTCTCGCTCCCGTTTAATATGTTCGTAGTGAAGGATGGTAGAATACTTGCAGAATAGGTAGACAGTGTAAGCTTTCTTTTAAGCTGCGCAATACTGAATATATTTCGATCTTTCCGCTACTTTGAGTATATGGAAACAGCGATGCCTGAGATAATGAAGCCAATCTGATCTATAGTATACGAGCTTTTTTTCGAATATGAAAGCATGATTTCCGTGGGGTCCACCGAATTTCTAAAAAGCTAGAGCAAAATTTTGTAGCCATAGCTTGGAACTTGGAAAATTCCATTGCTGTCGCAGCTGCGAATAGCAGCAAACATAAAACAATGTGTCTCATAATCAGATAGCTCAAAAGCGCTTTTATGGGACTGCAGCAAAATCTTCAAATCATGATGATACAAGAAGATAAGAGTTCAATCCTGAACTGTGAGTTCAGGTTGCATTTGCCTTTACTTTCAAAACGAATATTTTCCGCATCATAAAAAAGCTGAAAATTCGTTATGCACAAAAAAGTTCACGTTGTCTGAAATACAACAATCCTTATGACTTATCTTTAGCCACCATAGTTTCTGGGCCTGTTCTGTGCTCTCTTTGGCTTCCTTCGAGATTTTTGAAAATCATTCAGAGCCCGATGCTCATGGTGACTTTGTATTGAACGTAGCACGGAGCTTCAAGCAGCGACCTTTGAGTTTTTTAGTCTATGGTCGTCTTATGTGGTAAAGGGCCTTATTAAATCAGCATAAAAGGTAATTCGTCACCAACTCAAAGTACGCCGACATACAGTAAACGCCAAAAGGTTGCGGACAAGCCGCCTTCCTGTTTCCATCGCTCATTTTCAGATAGAAACAGAGATGAAAAGATGATCAAATTGCATGGATGACAGAGCTCTTCAAGAAGTACAACCCACATATTACGCTTGCTGGAAAACATGGGATCTAAATAAGTTAGAAATGTTTTACCAAAAAAAGTCCAAGATTAGCCGCGTCACAAAGTCGCGGACAACAATTCTTCGAAGCGAAGCTATAACCTGATTATGGCTACTTTCTGAAAAAGCACAAGCTAGGATTTCATTTCGCATTTTTTTGAAATTAACTTTTAATCCCGTCTTCCAAACCAAATTTTACCTAAAAAATGATGCAAACATCCTAACAAAGCTTTCTGGATAAAATGGATGTTCTCTACTCTTCTTTATGCAACGGACATGTGCTAGCGAGTTTCCTTGTTGAAGGCTCTTGGAAGTGCGTGTACAGGAACTCGCCTGCACCTCATCACTGACTTGCACTGATTTGCAGGCTTGTAGCTCGGCCAGCAGCCACTCTCGAGCCTGCAAGTAGGCTCAGTCGAAAGAGCGTGACTTCCTCGACACGATTTATGCAAAGGAGTTGAGTTTGGGAAGTCGCGTAAATCTTACGGATGGGGTGAAAAAGCGAACTTCAGTGGTAGGCTAAGGATATTTCAGCTAAAGTTTAACAGAGCTTTTTTCGCTATTAGTTCCATACTAGAAGTTTGAAGCTGTCAATTTTATTGTAACAAATCCATTTCGAAACTCTAAGACTGTTCTGTTGATAAGAGCTTTCACTCCAATTACTTTTAAGGCTGCGCTTTTTACCTCATCCGTAAAATTTCCGGAATTGCTCAAACTCAACTGATTTGCACACCTTCGTGTCGAGGAAGTCACGCTCTTTCGAATGAGTCAACTTGCAGGCTCGTAAAATGACTGTTGGCCGAGCTACAAGCCTGCAAAGCGGTGAGTCAGTGGTGAGGTGCAGATGGGGACATGCGCACGCACTGTCAAGAGGCAATTTCAGCAGAAAGAAAAGAAATTAAAGACGAAGAAATTTGGCTTGAAAAAGGTAATTAGAAGTTATTTTGTTGGTAGTTATAGTTCTTGGTTTGTTATTCATAATTTTGTTGTTGTTGTTGTTGTTGTTGGCATAGGTTGATCCCAGTGGCGTACCCAGGACTTCGGCTCGGGGGGGGGGGGGGGCGACAAAAATTTTTTCCAATGAAGGTGCGTGGCGTCAGCCACTCACTCCGTAAAATTTTTTGGGATGTTTCCCAAAATTTTTCCGGGCCCCTGACCCCAAAATTTCGTAAAAAGGGGGCGTGGCGGCAGCCACGCCCCCGGAAAATTTTTTTTACAAGCTAATTTGAATTTTTAAAATTTTTTAAAAATTATTTTAATTATTTACAAGTAAAAACAAGTCCTCTCCACATTTTTATAATACATTTAAGTGACTTTCAAAAACTTCGCGACCCATTCTCGGGTGGGGGGGGGGGGCCCGCCCCTGGTACGCCAGTGGTTGATCATTCTATAATAAAGAATGGCAAGGTTTTGCACTTAAGTGTTGACAAGTTGCAGAGTGAGGCGAGTGGTTGCCGTGGGGGAGGGTTCAGATTTGTCAACAAGGTAGCGTGTTTTCTTAGGGGGTGAGCATCGTCCCTCCTCGAGGAATGTTTTCGAAAGGGCTGCGACTACTAAGTGCAAAAGGCCATGGTTTGGGGAGGTGCCGACACTCTCGTAAGGTTGCTAACAGTACCCCCCCCCCCCTTCTCTCCCCTCTTTCGCAAGTTTCAAATCGCGGGTGACGGAATCAAACTGTTGTTTCGACCTTTTGCACTGGCGCCCCGCCAGTTTGGTGTTCGACATGCTGCAGTGTTGCTTACTGTTCATGTAATGTTGTAATCTGTTCACATCTTTCTCCTAAGTATCCATGGTTGTCTATGAGTTTTGAAAAGGTCGATGGTGTTTATGAGGACAGTGTTCTTTCTCGAAATTGGTTTGTGAACGGCCCAGGGCAGTTTGAGTCTCTAAGCAGCTGGTGGGCCTTTATTTTTTCTCATAATTCCGGTTTGACTTTTCATAGAGCAGATAATCCGTAAGGAGGTGCTAGGGAGTACAATTTGTATATTTTTGTAGGGCAGTTCTTACTTACAACGACGGCTGCGGGCTCCTCATAGGGCACGTTTTCCATTAGGTCTGTGGGTGTTAGTAGTACAGCTATTTCTCGGAATATATCGGTTTACATGCATTCCATAGAGCATTCCTTTTGTTAACAGGTCTTGGTGTTCCATAGGGCTGCTTTTTCTCAAAATGTTTGTGGGGGGGGGATTCTAGGGCGTATTCTAAAAGTTGTTCTGTGGAACTTCCTCTTTCACAAGTTTGTGTTTGGAGTATGACTGATTTTGGAGCTCATTGTTTTGCGTAAACATTCTGTAGTAGTTTCTCAACGTTTACGCCTTCAACTGCTCACATTCTCATTTTCCTGCTAAAGTTCATGGCTGCCCATAATTGATGAGGACTGATGAGAACAGTTCTTTGTTTTTCTCGAAATAGAAGTCGGTATGCTGCCAGTGTAGCGATTCTTGTAGGTCTCTAAGGCTCATAGGGCAATTCTCAAAATCGACCTGTTCGCTATCCGGTTCGCACTTGATTACTTTTTCAGAAGACTGCTTTTTAAGGGGCTCCCAGAGCGTTTTTTTTTTCAAATTTCCTTTGAGCGGCTTAGGGCAGTTCTTAGGGCAGTTTTTTTCGAGATATTGGTTTAAGGATTTGCAGCTCAGTTCTTTTTGATATGTTGGTCTGTAAGCGGTGCATAGGGCAGTTCTTTCCCACAAGAATGGTCTGCAAGAGCCCATGGGGCACTTCTTCACCAAATATCGGTTTGCAGGTCTTTGCCATCTCCCCAAAAGGCGGCTCCTTCAAGTAATTATCAATTTGCAAGCGGCCCATACGGCGCTTTTTTTGGGTATCGGTCTGTAGAATCCCATACAATAGTTCTTTCTCAGAATATTGTTTGTAGGTGGTGTAGAGCAGTTTTATCACAATATGCTGTGGTTTGTATGGATTTCAAGGCACTTCTTCCTCAAAATATCATTGTGTAGGCCTCTAAGTAGCTGGTAGCTTCGTTTTTTCTCAAAACTTTGGCCTGCTGATAGAGCAGATCATACGTGAGCGCCTCGTAGGCGAACAGTTTGTAGGGTAGGGTTTAGAATATCGGGCTGATGGCCATAGGGCAGTGCTTTCTCATAATTAAGAACCATGAGGGTCTGCAAGCGGCCCATAAAGCATTTCCTTCTAATAACTAACAAGGGAGGGATACATCGAAGTGGAGCCTCCATATGAGATGTTTACTGTCTTATAGAGCATGGAACGCTGATTTCAATCTGCCTTCGGTATTTACAAAGCGCTTTTGAGAGTGGAGTTATGGCGATTTCTGATGCAAAAATTTTAAATCATCGCTATAATAAAATCATTCAGAATTTGAGTTTGTAAGTTCAGATGAGGCCATGATTACTACCGGGGCGTTCCATACGATAAATATCTTTAGTTTAATAAACTCATGTCAGTCATTACTCTTTCCAGCGCCGAAAAGACCTCAACACATTTTTTTTTTACCTTAGCCGAATCATTGAATTTTTACCTCAAAAAACTCCCAGAACTCCAATCCCAAAAGCGCTTTGCAGATACCGCAAGCAGATTTGAGATCAGCGTTCCATGCTCTATAAGATAGTATACATCTCATATTGAGACGCCACTTTGACTACCTATTATCCCTTCCTTGTAAGTAGCGTTCGTGGGCGGCCCTTTGGGCAGGTTTTTCCGTCTGTTAGCAGCCCATACGGTTTCCTTGCAATATTAGTTTGTAAGGGGGGGGGGGGAGGGCGTATGGCAGATTTATCCCAGAATATGATGCATTTGTAGGGATTGAAGGGTTTGTTATGTTTCCAGATTCCCTCTCTGTAGGAAGCCGTGGGAAAGATTTTTTTCTTGTAATTACGTTCTGGAGGACCAAAGGGCAGCTGTCACATATATCGCTTTGTAGGCGTATGCGGAGCACTGTTTATTTACAAAAACTATTATCGGTCTATAAGTGGTCCATAAGGCACATCATTCCTACAATTATTGGTCTGTAGGCGGCGCAGCAGCTTCTCTTCACGATATTATCTGTATGTAGCTTGATATATGGTTTTGTAAGGGCTTACACATTTTTCTTCAGTGGTTCGCAGAGTACTTGTAAAGAGGGCGGTTCGAATTGATAATTTCGGTCTTGAAGCGGCTCCTAGGGTCTTCTCAGAATATTGGCTTGAGTGTTTGTAGGGCAGTTCTTCCTCAAAATTTCGGTTAAAGGCGGCCCGTAGGGCATTTTTTTTTTGAAATATTGCTTTGTATGAAGCTCAGAATGTAGTTGAATTATAGGTCTATATACCCATATAGCATTTCTTTCTCAGGATATCGGTTTGTAAGCGGACGGGTTTGTAGGGGCTCGAAGGGCAATTCTTCCAGAATTCTTTGTAGGAGGCCCCCATAGGAAAGTTTATTATTCAAAATTGGTTTGTAGTTTATTACAGGGTAGTTCTCTTCGAAAATATCGATTTTATGAGTAACCCTTTTTTATTTTGAAAATCTCAATAAATTTCGGCCTGTAAGCGGCTCTTATGGCTATGTCTCTTGAATATGATCTTAGGGCAGTTCCTGATATTGCTCTGTAGGTTCGTTGGCAGCTCTTTTTCAAATTGGTTTTTAGGGCGGCACGTAGGGCATAAAATCTCAATAAGTGCGATAGGTAAGCTGCGCCCTTGGGCACCTCTTTTCAAAATATGGGTTTTGAAGGCTTACAGTTCAGTTCTTTCCATAATTATTGGTCTGCAGCCCACAACCGTGCTTCTTACAAATTATATGTGTGAGTGACCCGCAGAGAGCCTTTGCGAATAACATTTTGTTGGAAGAGGGGAGGAAGGGGGGAGGGAGGCAGTAGGACAGTCCTTATTTAGAATACTGGTCTATGAGCGACCCACTGTGTTTCATAGGGACATCCTAAAACCGGCCCGCAGGGCAGTCCTTATATATAATATCAGTTCGGAAGGTATGGTTTGTAGGATATTGTACAGTACTTTTATTTTTATGGACATAGGAATGCTTTTTTTAGTTAAAAGTTCGTAATGTGAGTGACTAATCTTTTGTACCCAAATGAATTTGCCTTACCAGCTGTAAGCGGCCCTTAGGGTCGCTAGTCCTATGGAATACATAATAATAATAATTTTTTGGAGAAAAGCAATAAAATTCAAGCTTGGATTTTTTTTGGAAGTAACCACTACCTAATTATTGTCCTCGATGAGCTCTATACTATAATGCGCTTATCTGTAAGAAAAACTTCTGTTTTTGCTCCAAACAAAGACCTAAAGGAAATTTTCGCGTTCGAAGAATTAATGTCCGCGACATTGCGACGCGGCCATTTTCGGATTTTTTTGGAAGAAGATTTTTAAAATTTTTAGAATACATATTTTCCAGAAAGCGCATTTTGCGGATTGTAGCTCTTGAAGAGCTCTATCACATTTTGCAAACCAATCATTTTTTCGCTTTTGTTTTCCATCGAAAATGAGCGATGAAGAAAGGAAGGCGGCATCCGCAACTTTTTGGCGGTCACTGTATATGGAGCGCGAAATGCTGGAAGTACAAGCTCTCTTCTGCAGAAGGATTTCTCTGTTTGGCTACGGTAAATATACGGTAGGAGTTGATTATATCAATACGAGTGATTAAAGAATGGTCCGAGAATGTGCAGGCAGCGGGCAGGCATAAGGTGGTGCTTTACTGTGGGTGGTCGCCTACTCCTGACTTCAAGGCTATAAATGAGCGCTAACGTATTTCGCGTTTCTCGTTTGTTTCTGGCTCTGTCGGCTGTTGAATTGTACCGATGTGCTAGAGACAGAGCATTTTGGTAGAGTAGATTGCATTTTTCGTCTTTAAGGCTTTGAAGAAGGCGAAGACGCCGAAATAGTTTAATATATCTGTGTTTAAATCTTTGCGTCAGCTATAACATCTACCAAAGATTATAAAATATATCGCGAGTAAATACTTAACAGATGAAGAGTTGGAACGTTGAAACCGCACCACGTTCACTGTTTGACTGCTTTAGTGAAAAGAGTTTTGCATGTGGGCAAGCTGCAACACTTATTCGGGACAAAGGAAGTAAGCAGGGCCCGGCGGGGGTGGCGCTTTCACAAGCTGGATATCGTTTTTGTCCCGATGCTAGCCTGCCCGCAGGCGGGAATTCAAATCCCAATTCTTGTAAGAGGAAAATAACAAAATAGGCTCGTTTTCAATGCACAAGTAACGATATGACACCAAATTTGCTATGTGGTTGGAGGACCATGAGCACAAAAAAGTATGAAGAATTATGAGAAACTTATGTGAATTTAAAAAATGGTAAGTGTTTTTCGAAGTTAGGTGGCTCCCGCGCCACCTGGGAGCCACCTGGGGTGGCTCCCTGCTTCCCTTCCCATTTCCCGGATTTCTTTACATAAATGTGGACTAGATCGAGAGTATTACTATATGTTCAAATCCGCTTCCAAAACCACCAAGGCACTGCTTCGATACAGCCCCAAATAGGGTTCACAGCGTTATGATCGGCCTCGGAAAGCGCGCTCCAATCGCAGTCGGTTATTGTAAATTGTAAAGTTTCGCAGCTGACTAATAAATGAGTAGTATCTTAGATATATACGTCAAAGTTTGTGCAAATCCTGACCCTATGTTTTTTATAGTTTCCTTTGCGGATGAACCCATTGAGCTGAAACCTTGGTGACCCGGGCTGGACCAGGAAAGCCAGGTAGTACTATATAATAAGCGCTGAGGCCGCCCATCTTATTATTTGTGTATATCTGTTTGTCAGGGACTTACGGGGGTCAAAAATAGGGTCAAAGGGGAAGTCGTAAGAAATCTTGGCTTCAAAGGGGATATTGGATACAAAGGGGACTTTTTCAAAATTCTGAAATGCCACCTCCTGCCGGGCCCTGGAAGTAAGCGGTTTCGCAAAGAAGTCAGTTCGATTTGTTGGAGATCGTTACTGTAAGCGTAAACACCAAGATTAAGTTCACATATTTGGAAGCAGCCACATAGCTCGCACGTTTTTGAAGCCTCAAGTTTGTCGAAGGATGCCCTGGAAAGAGCGCAGCTTGCATTAATAGCCTACGAGTTGCAAGTGACAAAGACCGGTCTCAAACATGGCCGAAGCTCATGAGGTAGAACAACGCGGCGTGCAACCCGAGCTCTCTCGAGTGTCGCTTTCGCTAGTGCTTCGCGCAACTGAACCGTTCGTCCGAAACCAAACATGCATTGTTTTTATTTCCCAAAGTTTTTTAGGAAATTAAAATAGTTTTCAAAGTTTTTCTAAATGTTTTGAAGAAAAAGTCATGTCTAAGCAGGGTATCATGATGCGTGCTCTCTAGCGAAATTAGCGCGTATGTAGCATCGGTACAGAGAAAGTTGCAAGGAAAGCCACATATTACATTCATCACTGCATAGCTTGACTAGAAAAGCAAAGTGGTAATTTAAACATATCTCACATTTGTAGAAGTGATGTTGATATTCTATGCAAATCGGAAAAGTATTGGCCCGTAGTAAACCCCCCCCCCCCCATCCGGGCATCTCTCTCGACGCGGACCGGAGTTGAGGTCATCGCGCTTCAGTCCAGCATCCAGTGAGCTATTGATTTGGATGTGGATCGCTTCCTAGACATGATAACCACATGTGTTCTCAAAAAACCAACCACTTGAGCTGGTCTGGTCAAACGGATAAGCGATTGGAATCACACGCGCGCGGTCGTGGTTCGACACCGGCTAGCGCAACAACTTTTGCTGCATCGCCGGACAATCTTTGATAGCGGCCACTGTCGAAAAAAATCGATGATGACCACTAACAAGGATATCACTTAGCAAATGGACAGATAAAACAAAACTGACATATTTTGAATTCATGAAAAACTGAAATTTTTGGAACATAAATAAAACGTAATAAATAAGTAGATTCTCTGTTAAAGTAGTTTTTACAAGAAACTAAGATTGCTCTGCAAAGAAAAAGAAGAAAACTTTTATCCTTGCTTTTGTCGCCAAAATCAGCTGTTCATCGATCCTTCCCTTTTCGGGCGCCGGTATTGTGCAGTTTTGCGCCGATTTTTTCTGCATTTTTTGGCAAAGTTGTGTGTATCGTAAGTTACTCAGGAGCAACTTATGTTAGATGCAGTCACCTCTTGTCTGCGTCTCCTCTTCTACACACTATTTGGATCACTCTAACATCCGTTCACGTTGAGGTGGCTTGAACGTGAACTGATGTGGAAGAGTTGACTGCGGCAGGTGGACAGATGGTCAACTATCAGTTGACTTGACCATCTTATAGCATGGGAACGTGGACGGTGATCAGTTCACCTCACCTAAGGTGAACTGATGGGATAAGTTGAGTTCACCTCAACTGATCGAGCTTTACTACGGGCCATTCTGTTCTAGCTGAACCTTGTTTGAGAAGCAGAAAATTTCAGTTCTCGTAATGGGGACGCACTTCAGCAAAAAACTTCTTTTTATCGCTGTATCTTAAAGGGAAAAAGTCCTGAAAAGAAAATACCATAAGATATCTTTCACAAAATTGTTGTAGATCACAGATCCGCTCCAGTCCATGATATTCGGCTAGGATAAACGGCAAAGGCATGGAGAAGGCTGGAAGAGTTGCCAAAAGTTGTCGCAATGGCGTTTATCGGTATGAGCGACGATTTGGGCAATTTAATAGCAATCAATAACTAAAAATCATGCAGAATTTCGTGAAAATATTTTGGGATTAGGTCATGAGGAACTGAAATGTCCAATCACCGTAGAGATTGAGGAATGCAAGCAATTTTACATTCAAGAATCAGTTAGGCTGTCCAGAGTTTTTCGTGCCAGCGCCGTTCCAGCGCCATACTTGCTGTCCAGGCAGAGATTGATCGATCAACATGCATTGCGTTGGCAGCAGAATGCCGGAATGCCCAAAGCTTATACCAAAGCAAATCGCAATCTTACAAATCCCCTTTGTGACATTTCAGCAGCGCAGCGCGAGCTTTTCACTCTGCGGCTTATCCGTGCGGTCGACGTCTCGAAGATACGTTCTTTTATACAGCTATCAAATGTTTTTTGACGCACAGGATCTTGATCTGCCACTAGCAAAAAAAAATCTCTTCACAGAAAATGTCTCGTCTACTTGCTTGCAAGGATGTGGACGTAGGACCGAATGCCGCTAATAAATTTTATTTGGAGTTTACTTGCAATGCTCTTCAAAAGTGTTCTTTGCTTGTCATTGTTTTTTCAAGCTGATTGGCCGCTGGCGTAAGCAACATCCAAACAGAAACAAAACTTACAGTTGAATTTCCAAGTTTTGAGATGGTAGTCACGTTCACTTGCTAAATTTGCAAAGTTCTTTCGAACATTTCATACTGTTAGCGAAGTCTCACATAAAAATTTGTTTTTGAACCCAAGTAGATAGAGGACCAACGTGGCGAACCGTCACCTGAAGCGATTTCCGAAGCAATTTTCTCGCTTCGGAAGCAACTTTAGGCAGCGCAAGTTGGACAATCATACAGTTGGGGGCCCCGCAGCTGCTAGATATTATAATCTCGCCAACCCCAATTTGGTGGAAATGCTCGTTACGGAACGCTTATCTCAAATCTCTCTCTGTATGAAATCTGCGAAGAAATCAAAGAACTTATAAAGGCATTTCTCAAAATGCGAGGATTGGGTTGTGTAAGGTACTTAAAAGTGTTGCCCTAAGTTACGACTGGTGTAGTGGTAAGTGGGCTAGCCCTCCAGGCAAGATCCTACGCTGCTGGAGCCATACATTTTACTTTCTCTAAGCTAATTTTGTGCTCTTACCAAACTTAGCCAGTAACAAACCTTGAAAGATTTTCTGTTACATATTCCTTCTCCTCTTGATGAATACTTCTCGTTTACTTTATAACGGAAAATACATCTGGTTTCAAAGAAATTTATTGCAGAAATGTTATTGAGACCTAATGCAAAGCCTTTTTCTTGCACACATAAGATCTCTCATTGTAGGAGCATTTCGTATCGCCCCACTTCTGATAATGTAGAGTCCTCGCGTCGTCTTCAAAAGGATCTGCGTAGAGCTGAAAGTGAATACGAATGAGATATTAAGATTGAAAGACATGAACCGAAATAAAAAAAGATAAAATAACATGAATTAAAAAAGGCAGAGTTTTGACCTCCGGATTTTTCGGTTCTAGGCTCATTCCTTGCTCTCCGAGAAGGCAGCCGAAAAGCGTGTATGCGATAATGGCTTTTTTTGGATACTGTATGTACTCTCTCAGTCGGGGTGGCGGGTGGTGGGCGGCGCTCTGGGCTCTTCATCATTCTCGCAGCCGAGTCATTCTAATCATTTCTCAGGCTTAAAGGCACCGTCCACCCTAAGTTGAGGGTGTAGAGCTTTTGACAGCTTATAATAGTAGGACCTCCTATCAATCCAAAGCCCAAGTCGCGGCGCAAAATGCCGCTTCGGAAGCGAGAAAATCGCTTCGGAATAGCAAAGATGCACGAGGACCCCCATCCATGCCCGCCCTCCCCCATCCATGCCCGCCCATTTGTGCGCGCCCATCCAATCACCGCTCCGGAAAGCCGGCCTGTGGGTTCTCAAGAACGGGATTGTCGAGGTTTTCGCGCATTTTCGACTTCATATTCGGATTCACGGACATGAGAAGGCCCTGAAACGATAAAAAGGTGGAAGTCTAAAATCTGGGTGGACGGTGCCTTCAATTAGCAATTCAAGCTCTGCCCTCTACCCGCCACTTCCAGTTAAACAGAGGTCAATGCTGAATGCGGACGAGTGTACACTCACGCTATGAATATAAAGCCGGGACGTCAAGATTTTCATAATCGTTGCACAACTTCATGCCTATACTGCTTTGTAAAAAAACATAGAAGAACGCGATAGAAGAGCTTCCATGTAAGAATTGGACATTGGACTCGGGCGCATGCATTTAAATCTCGAGGAAAGCGGTGCTCAAAGCTGCATATGCTGATGCTCTAAAGTCAGGATCACATGCTGCTTACAAGGGAACCGTGTCGAGTCGAAGTGGCCTTTCCAGATGAGACCCATACTGCTTTGAAGAGTATTAATCGCTGATTCCAAATCTGCCAAGCGCCTCTGGACGGCGAGTTATGACCGTTCTTCGGAACGAAAAATAATGCAGAATTTAGGTAAAATTGATAGTTACAATCTTTTCAGCGCTCAGATAAAGCAATGTTAAGTATTAGCATATTAAATAAAATGTATCTATTGCATAAACAGCTCTGATACTTGACACTGGACCATTTGAGCAGATTTGGGCGATTTTGCTTCAGTTTTGTGTTCAATTTTTTGACCTGAAAAACGAGCATAACTCGGCGTCCAGAGGCGCTTGGCAGATTTGGAAAGCCGATTTGAAATCATCGATTAATGCTTTTCAAAGCAGTATGGGTCTCATTTGGAAAGGCCACTTCAACTCGACACGGCTCCTTTGTTAGTTGCTTACCATATCTATCCTCGAGCAAATTTATCTGTATCGTGAACATGTTGAACAAAAGTGTGCTGTATTATCCGCACTCCAACTTTCTGTTTGAGTCTACTGTGATACTCAGTGGATGACCGTCTTTCTTTAGAGCCATTCATCTTTTCAAATAATCAATGAAAACTTCAAAAGTGCAGCGATATTCAAATTACAATGCGATTCCTAAATTCTTGGATCCGATGCGTCGCATAGCGGTATATTTTGTCGATTTGTCGTTGGTTGCGTAAGATGAAACTGAATGAATCGTATAATTTGTAGCATATTTTCCTTTTCTCACATTATACACATGAGAGTAAATTCTCGCAGTTCATTAGAAGATGTTTTTAGGTGCCACTAAACACTTAAACGCTTGCGTATACTGGTAAAGAAGCGAACTTACGTGTGCGTGAATAACGAAGAAAGGTCATCTGTCTAATCTTAAAAAGAAACATTTATGGAGTATCGCGGATTTATCGGTGATTGGTCTCGTTTTGCATGAACATCCTCCAAGTATTGAACTTCAATAAAAAGCAACAAATTTTAGAGTACCAAAAAGATTTTGGTTTTTGGTAGTCGCCGTAATGTCTTCAATCGTTGCAGTTAGCATGAATCAAAGATGAAGTCAGACACCTGCGGCCATAGAGGCTCTGCTTACATGGATGCTTTCTTTCTTTGAATTAATTATTTCAAGAAGCATTACATATGAAACTCGAAGTTATATATAAAGCTGAATGTCTGTTTGTATGTATGTATGTATGTCTGTCTGTATGTCTGTACGTATGTTCCGAATAGAAAATTCCATTTCTGAACCGATCCGGACCAAACTTGGCACACATACACTACGGGCCCGGCGGGTGTCATAGGCTACTTTTCGTCATCGATCGATATCGATTTTATCGATTTTTATCGATTTTTTTGCTGAGTTCACCTACGGGGCTGGGAGTTGGCACAGGGGGGTAATCGAGCATGGGGATTCCGAATACAATATTGGTTTTCAGAATTATCGATTACTTTTATCGATTTTATCGATTTCTTTGCAAAGTTTGAGCTACGGGGCTGGGAGTTCGCACAGGGGGGTAATCGAGCATGGGGATTCCAAATACAATATTGGTTTTCGAGATTATCGATTACTTTTATCGATATCGATTTTTTTGCAAAGTTTGAGCTAGGGGGCTGGGAGTTGGCACAGGGGGGTAATCGAGCATGCTGATCATCCCCAAAGGGGGTGATCAGCACGCTCGATTACACCCCTGTGCCAAATTCCAGCCCCTAGCTCAAATTTTCAAAAAATCGATAAACTCGATAAAAGTAATGGACGATCTTGAAAACTAATATTGTATTCGTAATCTGCATGCTCGATTACCCCTGTGCAAACTCCCAGCCCCGCAGGTCAAACTTTACAAAAAAATCGATAAAATCGATAAAAGTAATGGACGATCCTGAAAACTAATATTGTGTTCGTAA
Organism: Cylicocyclus nassatus; assembly: GCA_958299035.1. Classification (NCBI taxonomy): domain Eukaryota; kingdom Metazoa; phylum Nematoda; class Chromadorea; order Rhabditida; family Strongylidae; genus Cylicocyclus; species Cylicocyclus nassatus. The sequence continues at coordinate 57,070,128 of CATQJL010000223.1, forward strand.
TCAGCATGCTCGATTACCCCCCTGTGCAAAATCCCAGCCTCGCATGTCAAAATTTACAAAAAATCGATAAAATCAATAAAAGTAATCGATAATTCTGAAAACTAATATTGTATTCGGAATCCCCATGCTCACTTCCCCCCTGTGCCAACTCCTAGCCCTGGAGGTGAACTCTGCAAAAAAATCGATAAAAATCGGTAAAATCGACATCGATCGATAACGAAAAGTGGACTGTGACACCCGCCGGGGCCCGAAGTGTATGTGTGCCAAGTTTGGTCCGGATACGGCGGAGCCGGGTAAGCCAGCTAGTATATCAATATGGAAATGATACCATTGTGCAACGTCCTTGTCCTTGATAGTTAGTTGGTTCACCTGGAGCCCATGCTAGAAAGTCAACCTCCGTGCCGTCGGTCCAGGTCCAGTTAGACGTCGTCGATTTCGAAAAGTTCATATAGTCAGATCGTACCAAGCCTATCCAAGTTGCGCTGAAGGTGGTGGTGAGCCTTATACCCGACTCCGCCATCTCTAAACGCAAAAACAGTATTCTATCTGTATAAATAAAGCTGAACGTCTATCTGTTTGTCGGTCTGTATGTATGTCTGTACGTCTGTTCCGAATAGAAAAATCCATTTTTGAAACGATCCGGACCCAACTTGGCACACATACAATTCGGGGGGGGGGGGGCACCGTAGGCTATTTTTCGCCATTAATCGATTTCGATTTTCTGCAAAGTTTCACCTACGAGGCTGGAAGTTGCCACGGGGGGGGGGGGAGGGGGAAGGGAGTAAGCGACTAATTACAAGATATCTTCCTAAGGCCCCGGACAGAGTTCACGCGATTTGGTCGTCGCGATTCATTCGACGAGATTTCCATTCATTTTCATTCACATTCAAAAATTTCAGGCTGGAAAAGTATCACAACCGAAATACAAGCTGGTCGGCATGCAATGAACTCGTATCAGTTGTCTTGTCGCGACTGAATCGCGACAATCAAATCGCGTGAACTCTGTCCGAGGCCTAAAACAAAATGAGTTCACCAATTACGATAGAGTTTTCTCTTTCGCTGTGGATTGAAGCTAAATGTCCTCCAAAAGCGACACATTTCCTCTCGGCATCGCCAAAGGTCTCCCGAAGAAAATTCTGAAATATTATTCAATGGATTCGCTCCATACTGTAAATTAAGTTGAAGCCTGCTCTACAAAAGGGTACCTGAAGGAAAGCAAAAGAGTCCTAGGGAAGAGAGATATTAAATCAAACAGTGTACAATCGATGTCAACCAAGTGCTCCCTTCCGTAGCACCTACGCGTCCGCACCGCAAGGGCCTAGCGCTGCGACCCCAACTGATGAGGCGAATTTTGAATGCGCAAGCTATACGCGCGCGACTTTAGGGCTGCGACTTGACTGGTGGAAAAGGGTTGGCACATGGTTGACACGGACTGTATACATACTTTTGGGACACCCTATATAATGGAAGTGTAATCTGAAAAGGGAATGACGACATGTGGATGAACAAGATGGTCGGAAAACCCTCGAAAATATTCGGATGAACTCAAATTAGACCTACAATGCTTTCTAGGTGGTTTGCTTGAGCTTGCGCACTTTTGTATAGAAATTACCATGATTTTGCGACTCAAAATGCAGGAAAATTTGGCATTAGAAATGCTTACACCTTATTTCAGAATAGCATCGCAGATATAAAAGGTATATCTGAGATCAGCGTTTTAAGCTCTATCCGTTGATACAGATAACCTTTCGACGCCACTTCGACTATGCAAAATTCCCTTGTTAAAGGAAACTTATCTTCCATAGCACTAAATGGATGTTTGTACCAGGTGTACTACCGAAATTTGAATTGATCACAAAAATGACTGCGACATCGTTGAGACGCTGTTTTTCAGGAACCATAAGGACGTTTTCAGGTTTGGTGCAATGATACATCAAGCGGGCTAGGCAAATTTGTATGCTATCTCGGCTCAGGGTTGCCAGCATTTATTCTGACATGAGACTAGGAGACTCGAGACTTTGCGCATGTTGTCACTGTTTCGAAATCGTTCCTTCCTGATTTCAAATGGTAATTTATCCATGTAGAGATCAATAACATTTGATTGTTAGGCAGACGTGTACATAGCGTCTTCTATCCCGTCTTCTATCGCAGTGATTCGGTAGATTTTTGATAGCGTGGTACTTACGAGAATCAAACTTTTTCGATCCTTTAGAACCCTGTATGGGTTCCGTTTCGCATCAAAAACGGGGTACCACGGTGCGCCGCCTTCGAAGACTAATTTTAGAGGTTCAAGGGTAAAGTTGGCGGGGCAAACTTAGGCTATTGGTACACAGGAACCCCAGATTTCCGTTTCATTAAGTTGTAAAGAAAGTTCCGGGGTCTTAAAAACTTCATTTTCAAACGCATTTTTCTGGCGCTCGGTTGGACTTTGATACCAGGTGTTGTACAGTGTTCAGTAGAGCGAAGCGTGAACTTTCCAATATCGCTTCTGATTTCTAAATGCCAAGACTTTGACCTGCACATCAAAAAAGGAAATCATTCCAACCAGAAAAATTTGGCAATTTTTTCCTCTGCGCCCATTTTTCTGTGCAGTTCAAAGAAATTCGTCCAAATCATAAGTGATCTGATTGAGGAACCTGTTAACTTGTGACCCGCACCTGCACTCGAGTTTTGCGATTTGTGCTCAGAATCTACAAGCTGTCCAGCTTCTTTCTGACTGCAACTCTTTTCGCAGCTGACGTGCAGGGATCGCCGCGCCTGGGTGATGGATCCAAAAAATGTGTAAGACATTACCTCAACAATGTTTGCAGTAATCAAAGATTTGGTCCGCCCTGTGTAGAACGAGAAGACCTCAAATTAACTTACGCGAAAAATGGTGCATTCTGGGGGGCAAAAAACGGTCGATTTTTCAAACATTCTAGAATAAAATTTTTTGCAGGTTGCCCCTTGAAGATACTAATAGTCCTCGAAACAGCACCAGAAGATTTCTACATAACTACAGCATGGTCTTCAGCTGTTATCCTGCTTGAGATAATTTGCGCAAATAGGCCACTTTTCGCATCAACCTTTCTCCCTTCTGCGCGTACTAGTGGACCGTTATGAGGTGCTGAAAAGCCAGCACGATGCACAAAATTCTCTTTGCAATGAAATTTGTAGCTCTGAAAAAGGATTAATCTGCAGGAAGTTACAGCGATTTGAAAAAAAATTGCAATGCCCCGGAACTTTCTTTACAAACTAATATTTTACACAAAAACTCGAATCAACGAGAACTGCCTTAGTTTGTAGAAATGATGGAACTTAATAAATGAGACAAAGGTGCTATCTGGATGCGTTGAGTTTGGGATGAGTAACAGTCAATGGTTCAATGGTTACAAATTACGATACATATAATTTTCTATTAAAGAAATTCATCACACCTTATAACAAGCGTCCGTTTCGCTGTAGTAAGCCCATCCGTCGTCGCAACGTCCGACATCTGAAAAGTGATGAACAACCAGATAGTCGGAAATGGCTTCAGTCAGCGGCAGGAATTTATATGTCACTTACAGCTGGTATACGGTAACTCATGGCCAGCTGGTAAACGGTAACTCATGGCAAGACCATGATTAGTTTTCAGCTTTCATATGATAGACACTTATCCGCATAATTGATTAGTTGAAGTCAGCGGCTCGACAGAATGACAGGATTGGGTAAATTAATCGTTTTCGGTTCCCCTGGATGAGCTAAGTCCAAGACTGTGCTTTGCAGCTTCAAAAGATATCAATAACTAGCTTTTCCAGAGGTGAAAAGTGCTATTTGGGCGGACGGCGTAGGCCCCGTCTGGAGCCCGATTGGCTCGAATGCTCTCTAGAGTGCAGGAAACGCCGTCCGTCCGAATAGCACTTTTCACGTCTGGAAAAGCGGACTGATGTCTTTTGAACCACGAAGCACAGTCTTGGACTAAAAGACTGCTGCATGACGAAGGCGCAGAAGCGGTACTAATCGAGCGGGCGCGAACGCGGCGCGCGCGTATCCCCACCGTTGTAAATACTGCGCCTCATCACCCTGCGGCTGATAAAGCCGCGATCGCGCCCAAAGATATTGCGCCTTCGTCATGCAGCAGCCTTTAGCTCATACAGGAGAACCGAGAACGATGAATACCTCAAAGTTGTCTTTCTGCCGAGCCGCTGCCTTCAAGCTGAAACAGACAGCTAAATATTAGTATGTATTAGGTGTGCAAAAATAACTCTTGCAAAGTTCCATTTTAACTAGCTATAAGCTTGTCCAATTTTCATATTTTTAAATGCAGCCATGACCATCAGAACCACTAAAACTTTCTTAATTAAGTGCGCACTTGTTCACATCGATACCGCAGACGGAAAGAAGACCATGCATTAAAAACTCAAAAATTTTTCTTTGAAAACCTCGTTTTTAAGAGATTACAACTCCCTATGGGTATTATTGTTATGATTGCTAATCAGTTTGCTTCATAGCCACAAACCAATAGTATATGGGCGTTAAAAAGGGTTCCAATGAAGGAGTTCTGCAAGAAAAAAACGAAAGTCAGCCTATCTGTGGTCTGGAAGTCCCAGTTTATGAATTATCTGCAATTATTCAAGCGCTGAACAGCTGAGTTTTTTAGTGCAGAAGTTGCGACAAAATTTTCTAATCTCATGCTTACAAAAGTTAGGGAAGCTTTGGTGATTGCCGTGATGTATTCCCGGCCCTTAATGAAGGGGCCGTGCCGCTCCCCTTGCCGCAGGGATATAAGTGCATACGAGTCTTAGATTCTCAAATTCAACTTGAAAGTCGCGCCTCTGGTTTTGCAAAAAATAGATATTTCACTAACCTGCTTTTTGAGCCAGATAAGAAATACTGTGAGGTTGGTCCAATCTGTAAGTTTAGCATTATTGAATAAGTTTTGCTATTTCAAACAAACCTGGTGTTTGGATATGGGAAGGCTTCTGCCAACGTGATTAGCGCGAGAAGCAGGAACTTCATTGAAAGCTTCCTGGATTATTGCGTCCACTGAAATATAATGCACTAGGCTAAAGAGAGTGAACTAAGAAAATCACACTTGCAAATACATTGGGTGGCGATATATAACGGAAAGTATTGTAGTAGTACCAGCTGACATTTAATGCACACACATGGACGTTGTGTCCGGCACAGATCGTATGGAAACCAGCTGGACTTCGTTTTTGAAGCGAAAAGGCAGAGGAGGTTTCGTTTTCGCGGCCTAATAGACGCGAAAATTGCAACATTTTTTTAGTCGATGTTTCATGTTTTGAAGGGTTTTTTTACAGATATTGTTGGGGTCAAAGGGGACTTAAATTTTGGCAAAAGTCAAGGGGGATTCGTTTTCAAAACCTGGAAACGGACTTATGCCGGACCCTGCCAGAAAATTAGCCACCGAAAGGCAGCATTAAGGGAAGCGGGTGCTCTTAGAGGTTGTTTAGGTTTTTCGCACACTCCGGGGTTTTTATTAAAAGTAAAACACTTCTTTTTTCTGAAGTTTTTCTGCAAAAGATATCACGACTTTTTGTATGCCCATTTTAACTGCTTATCGAATGTGATAGATAAGGTTGTTTAGAAGGTTCTGTCTATAAAAGTGGACTTTGTTCTACCTACATTTTCGTGAAAATGACTGCTGGTCAACGGTATTTTTGTCGTGCCATACTGGCAATCGTAGTCGAAGAATTAGGCATATCATGGAAGCTGTTCCTCCAAGAGTGCGCTGGAGTTACCATATGGTTTTAACCCACGTTTTGGGCACAGAAATCAAAGAAGTTTCTTTCTTACAAAGGACCGAAGTCAGTAGTGCTCGGATGTTGCTACTGACCAGTACGAAACATGTACGCATATACCACAGTTTCAAAAACTTCTGCAAATTCTTCCGGTTTTCTGCTCAAAAAATATCTCTCCGTGGTCATCATAGCAGTTGTCTGGCTTACACCAAATATTTGAAGCTGATTAGCGTAAATACAAGCCGGAACTATGGTTCATCAAAACACATTTCAAACCAGCTCTTTCCGTTCGCATTCAGTTCGAATACTTTGAAAAATTCTGTGGTGCATATTTTACACTTTAAAGCTTCCGTACCAGAGTAACACTTCAACTCGCTTTTGCAAGTTCCATTGTCAAAAAAAGCGAATCTAGTGCCAACCGTTATGAACGATCGGAGGTCTATACTCACGCCAATGGTTCTAAATCTGTCTTCATATTTCTCCTTAAATGGCACAGTATTCTTTCTGTCATCAAATTCTTATGACCAAAAAATGACACTATCTCCTTCATACAAAGCCCCACCAGTATCAGATTCGCCTATATATACCATGGATTTCTTGCCAGCATTTTTTTGCCAATACGAAGAAGTCACGCAACTCTTATATTCCTTCAGCAAATCCACGGCCAATCCCATTTATTTTCTCCGGCATTTCTCAAAAAAGCGCAAGTTATCTTTCATGTTCACAAATCACAATATTGCGTTTGAAAATTCTGTGCCAGCTCAACAAAATCATGCTGCAACCCCAAGTTCAAAGCTCATTAGGAGTGCATCATTACTTTATACAACTACTAAGACTAGGGCTCGGCAAGAAGGGCTCGACTTTTTTTGCAGAATCCCCGTTGACGCAAGAAAATTACGACATTTCCTATGACACGCTTATGAATAAGTCAAACATAAGTAACGAAAAAAAAAGAGCATGGCACAAAACAGACGAAAAAGAGCTCAAAATGTCTGTATTCTCCGGATTGGCGGCATGCTGTGTTTGACGCGCACCATCGCGCGCTTGGAGCAGGATTGCCTCCGCCATACAAATTGTTTGGAGGGCTAAGACTGGGCTGAGAGGATTTGATTTGAGGAGTGAAAGGTAATAGATAAGGTGTTTTTGGAAAATCGAATTCAAGTGAAAAGCGCGGGGAAAATTTTTGAAGAGGCGGAAAATTATGACTTTGTTTTTTCTGAGCTACCTTGAGTGACTCGAAAGCCACGTAATCCGAAAAAAGTTTGCCACGCCTCAACTTCACATAACACTTGCACAATTCTCCAAACATAGTTCCTAATCCCCATTACGCATCTCCACACCAAATTTGGTACCATGTCATTCCCTCGTTGTTATAAGCAAACTTTTTTGAATTCAGGGCACTTTTTTGAATTCCGCGTTTGCGCGGAGAGCATATTGGAGCAGGAAATTGTTGTTGGTGCAGACGCTATGGCAATGAGCACTTGCGACGTCGGAATAAAATGTGAATGACTCATGTAAAATAGAGAGGGATATTTTGTTTGTAAGGGGTGCAAGAATTTGTTGTAGCGACGAGCGCGAAGTTGCCAATTCCAAATTTCTTTGCTCGGTCAATTTTACACAGAAATCTTATATTGAAATATCGTACCGTGACCAGCAAGTTTTCAAAACATTTCACTACTTCCGAGACTTCGATTTCGCGTGAAGCGACTGGTAATTTTTTCATATACACCTCACTATGCTGATAAGAACCTATGCGTTTTTTCTTCGCGAAAGCTGGGAGCATACCTACGTGAGCAACCCATGTGAAAATAGCGATGGGATACGTTTAGTTAGTGAGCGAGGGGGGGGGGTGCAAAAATTTGTTGGGTTGATGGGAGTGAAGTTGGTAAACTCAAGTTTTGTACTAGGTTGAATTTATACAAAAATCCATTTCCAAATTGCGCAATCGGAGGGCTTTTTGGAATCTTTTCATGAGTCCCGCGACAGATTTTCCATAAAGCGGCGGTTTTGTACACCATACTAAGTTGTTTCCAGAGCTCTGCCCCGAATCCACAAATAATAAGCTCTATGCTCTTTTTACCCCCAGAACTATATCCAGCCCTCTCCGTAAGCCACGTACCGAACCCTAACTGAAACAGTGGCGAAAATGTTATCTCATTTAAGACACCATTTATGGGAGGTTATCCATTTTTCAACACTGAAAAACTACCTGTGATTAATATCTCTTGATTGCTATAAAGAGGAGAGGATGTGTATTTAACTAAACCAAAGGGCAATATAAGTGCAACTGCCCCGCGCAGTGCAATACGATACGCGCGGGATAGTTTCCTCCCACAAACTGCCTATTCAGGATTATGCTGCGTTTTCCTCTTATTCTTTCATTGATAAATAAGAGCTACGACTGTTACTCGTGGGCATGTTATACAGGGTGTACCAAAAGTAAGTACACAATTTTCAATTTTCAATATCTCTCTTCCCAATGGGTCTTTTCTAGAGGAGGCTTCAACTTACTGTTAGATTTACAGTATCGATCAAATCAGCGGTCGCTCTTCGTTACTGTAGGATTACGGTAAGAACTTCCAGCATGTGGAAACCACTGTGAAATATGCCATCTGGCAAAATTTTTTTCAAAAAATCTGAAAAATCGTGTACTGGGGTTTTCGCGCACGCTGATTCCAGTACACAACTTTTTACCAGTGTTTTAGCTTTTTCGACGGTGTAATCACATTTTTGACAAATACTCGGAATTCGATTATTACGGTCTACTTGGGATAGCTTTGGAAAAAGGCATCAAAGTAACGCGAAATTTTCATATTCGAAATCAGCGGCTTCCATTACCATAGTATAAGATTTTTGGCTTGTTCAGTTTTGTTCCGAGGCAGAAGATGGCTTCCAATAGCCTAAAATCTTTGCCGAAGTTCCTACAGTAATCCTACAGTAATGAAGAGCGATCGGGGTTTCGATCAATACTGTAAATCTAAGTTGAAGCCTCCTCTACAGAATGTTACTCGAATGGCGGGAAGAGACACCATGGGAAGAGAGATATTGACGATTGAAAAGTGTGTACTTACTTTTGGGACACCCTGTATTTTCTTCACAATTTATGAGTGGTGTTGTATGTTGTCGATAATAATAGAATAATTATCGACCATTATTTTACATTGTATATTATTCTTGTCGTTGACAAATCATCCTAGCGTGGAACACTTAAGCCGCCAAGGTCACCCCCCATTGCTGCTTGATAGCTTGGCGGCTATTACTTTCATGTAAGCATCAATAATTTTCGAGTGGTACCTGTATGATACTATTGTTTGCCAGAAGGAAGCATCTAGGTTGCCACGCCCAAAATAGTGGCATAAATAGACCTGGATGCTCACTTCTGGACTCGTCTCGCCAAATCTATATTCCACTGGAACTGTTTCCCGAATAAACAATTCCTTCAACGTAGTGGCATCCAATATTGGTTAACACCAAATTGGTGCATTCGGCCTACGGATCACTTTCTGGCGTTTGCTACCCAGGAAGCTGATAAAGTCCCGCGTGGCAGGATCATATACCACTAATTAATCGAAAACCTCTTGCGCGCTCTGTTCGTCAGAGACCAGAGGCTAGTAAAGACGTTAGTTGGTGATCATTTACCACTGAATATTGAACCCCACTTGCGCGCTCTTTTCGTAATAGACCAGTGGGTAGTAAAGAAAACTGCCGGTATTAACCATTGTATATTGAACCCTACTTGCGCGCTCTTTTCGTAAGAGACCAGTGGGTAGTAAAGAAAACAGTCGGTACTTTAGCTATTTGACAAATTGAAAACCCTCTTTGCGCGCTCTTTTCGTAAGAGACCAGAGGGCCGTAAAGGCGTCAATCAACAGTAGCTGACCACAGAATTTTCTGAAAACTTTCCTAGCGCGTCCTTTTCGTAAGGAACCAGGAAGTGGGAAGGAATTTTTTTGTGAAAACACCCAAATTCTAGTGAAACTCTCTTGCGCGTCCTTTTCGTAAGGAACCAGAGAGCAGAACAGTTTTTGCGGTCAGAAGTCTCATAGTTCATTCAAGAACTGTTGAACTTCAAGGATTTCTCAATCCTATATTGGGCAAGGTCCAACCTACCAGTCAGCACAGCGTTCAAGCTAACGGCACGCTTGCTAAGTAACTAGAAAAAGCTACGCACTCCACTGCTAAGCTCACTAGTGACTAGTTTTCTTGCACCCAGCAAGGAAAAATCCCACAAAGGTCCAGGCCCAGCCAAACTCGCAGCTGGCTCCACAGTTCTCGACAGCTGCGAGTACTAAGTACCCAGCCAGAACTCTACTACAAACAAACACCTGCAGTGCCAAAGCACGCAGACGACGAGAGCGCAAAGGAAACAGCTGCGAGTACTAAGTACCCAGCCAGAACTCTACTACAAACAAACACCTGCAGTGCCAAAGCACGCAGACGACGAGAGCGCAAAGGATATAAGTCCATGCGCACAAGGCAGACGATGGCCGAGCTAACTCTATATAAGGCTCGCATTTCTATGGCTTGCTCATCAATCAGCGGTCTTGAAGACAAGGTCCGCAATATTGATAAAGCTTTTGAGTTTTCCAACACCGCAACCAAATGCAACGCCTTTATAGCGGAAAAAGTAGCAGAGATTGATGAACTGCAAATTACCCTAACAGGTTTACTGGAAAACCTGGAGGCGCAAGTGCAAACTGCCATGAAAGTCAGACAAAGATAGATTGATGAACGATTTGGCTTCCTAAGCACAGAAGCAAACGGACTACAGCTTGAAGGTATCAACTGGACCAACAGGTTGAAATATCGAACGAGGGAACTGGAAAAACAGTCAAGCCTGATTCACGCGTTAGCATCGTCCTCGACGCCAACATCAGTACCGGACACGGACACGAATAGTTATCTATCAACAAGACAACACGCTGAGAACAAAGTCCGATTACCAGTGCTTGAAGTTCCAAAGTTTAATGGAAACTACAAAGACTATCCAACGTTTTGGACGATTTTCGACTCGCTTATTCATAGCAACTCACAGCTTAGCAGCACGGATAAGTTCCTATTTTTGAGGCAAGCACTGAAAGGATCAGCTGCTTCCATGCTTGGCAACATTCCAGTAGTAGGAACAAATTACGACAAAGCTGTAAAACTTCTCGACAAAAGATACAACAAGTCCGAATGCATAGCTGATCTTCTAATCACAGAGCTCGAAAAACTTCCGCGAGCAAAGGGAGACGCAAGTAGCTGCCGAAAAATGTTAACCGATGTGACTGAGAAGCTAACTCACATTGAGTGTGCAGGAGTCACCTTGGACAACGGGCGAATGTGGAGACGATTGATACTCTCAAAATTCCCAACATCACTGAGCGAAAAGGTGTTCAGCAAAGAGCAAAACGAAGACAAACCGTTTTCTACCGAGGAGATACTAGAGATCCTGGAAAGTGCGGTAGCTCTCAAGGAAACAATCGCCCTTTCAATGGACACGTTTCAAGCAGTCGAGGACTGCAAAATTATGGCATGCTCTGATACCGATCAAGAAGTTGATGAAAGGCTGAACTATGAAGAAGACTTAATTGCATACAATTCGAACTACGGTCAAGGAAACACATCTTCGAGAGATTCGAGTGCTCAATGCATCTGCGGAAGTTACCAACATGATGCGAGGAGATGCACAACATTCCAAACAGCAGCAGAGCGACGTGATGAAGCCAGGAAACAAAGGCTGTGCTTCAGATGTCTTCAAACCGATCACAGGATTAGTGATTGCACAAGCTCACAGTTCTGCTACAAGTGCCACGAAAACCACCACACTGCCGTATGCATGGGTAGCTATTCAGCATCTAGAAGCACCCCAACCAGGCGATCGCAGCAACGATCTGCTCGCGATCAAGATCTCCCGAGAAACCCTGAATTTGCGCAAAATTCTGAAATTCTTCACAACAAGAGCACGAAGCGAGAAGGAGGAATGCAGCACGTACTGATGACGGCGACTGCACTCGCATACGATTACACATCGACCACCTATAAGCCCGTGACTGTTTTCTTTGATGGAGGTGCACAAAAGAGCTTCATCAATACAAAGAAGACCCAAGCTCTTGGCTTACCAGTGCTGCAAAACACCACTTTCAAGATTGGCGGCTTCGGAGGATCTACCGCACATTTCACATCCAGTGAAGTCCCGCTTACACTGAGAACAACGTCTGCTGGAGTCGCCATCAAAGCCGTGAAGATACACACAAAGTCAACACTCACTTCCGCGATGAGCACAGCTTGGCTAAGCGCAGAGGATAGAAGGTTGATTCGAAAAAGAAAGATTCGAGTAGCACAACCGGATCTGAAGACGCGAAGGTTCACACCGGACATTCTCATTGGTCAAGATCTGATCGATCAATTCATCTTGAGGGATCGACCATGTACGATTCTTCCGTCGGGACTTATTCTCACCCCTACTGTTTTCGGTCATGCAATCTCCGGAAGCAGTCCGATATATGGAATCAAGATGGAGGAGCATTCGCAGAACACCGCAATCACCATGGTCTCCTACAATCATCCAGTGAGTAAAGGAAACTCAATGAAGCAGAAGCCAGCTAGAAGCGTCGAACAAGCTGAGCGCAAAACTTCCAAACGCCGAGCAAAGAAGTTCAGTCGTCCGTATCCGATGAATATGCTCGCACAACCTGAGAAGTCATCTACGAAACACGAAAGCTGCCAACGTAACAGCACATCTCGTGGACAACAATTCGATCGCAAACGCCGAAAACCAAGGGCTCAAGGACAAGTCGATAATAATAGAATAATTATCGACCATTATTTTACATTGTATATTATTCTTGTCGTTGACAAATCATCCTAGCGTGGAACACTTAAGCCGCCAAGGTCACCCCCCATTGCTGCTTGATAGCACACTTGGCGGCTATTACTTTCATGTAAGCATCAATAATTTTCGAGTGGTACCTGTATGATACTATTGTTTGCCAGAAGGAAGCATCTAGGTTGCCACGCCCAAAATAGTGGCATAAATAGATCTGGATGCTCACTTCTGGACTCGTCTCGCCAAATCTATATTCCACTGGAATTGTTTCCCGAATAAACAATTCCTTCAACGTAGTGGCATCCAATATTGGTTAACACCAAATATGTATTGCAAGAAACAGTGATCATAGCTTAAGTACGCGCATCGAATTTTTCACATGATTAATCAAAGAACTGAAAATGACAATCGAGTAAATCTAGAGTTTTAATCATTTGATGTAGTTGTATCATATGCCAAGTATCTGCTGCATGCCTTGAAATTAGACTATAAGGCATGAACTGGATTGCACAGTTTCGTGGAACCAGCCTAAGTTAATCGGATGTGAGATTTATCTCGTCACCAAATTCTATCCATGTGCATATGTCAGATATTGGTGGCAGTGATCCGAGGAAGGAGGATGCTCGCAAATGCAGTACCCTAAAATCTTACAGATAAATCCGCTTTTTTGACTATACGTCCGTCTCCTATAGACCCGTTGGGTCCGCCCTATAGATAAGTCCTTTTTCTGTTGTAACTACCTTAATATCTTGTCAGATAAGTCCGAAAAGAAACTGTCAGACAACTCAGGACTAATCTACGTACGGACTTATCTGAGAGGAGGCCGTCTTTGAGATTTTATGGTCTCTCATACAAGTTGTAAGAGTAATAAGCTAAGACATATGACATCTCCATGTCATTAAGACTTTGAGAGCTCATGCGGCTAGATTCTCTATAGCGAGCGTACTCTCCAATCATTTTTCCATGTTTAATAAGCTATTTGTGTTCAGCCTTCTCATGCTCAGGTGTGGGAAAATGATTGAAGAATGTAGGCCCAACCGGTACTACGGGATCCAAGTGGCACGAGCCCCCATCACTTCTATTAAAACAAAATGTACAAAAAATCGGCGATAAGATTTCCAAAACGTGATGGCAGTCGCACTACATAAATTCTTTTATATCGCAGAATCGTTGTGTCATGGACATGAATGCCTCGAAAAAACACTCAGTGATAGCAAATGGCTGCAGAATCAGATTTCCACCCCAAATTGCAAGTTTTGAAGTGCAGCGAAAGGGCTCACTACTAAATTATATAGATAGTATCTATCTTAGACAAAAGTAATTAGAAAAAAGAAGCCAAGTGAGTTTTCTTCTGACGTGCTATGCAAAAAAGATCTTACTGACACACCCTTTGCACTGTTATTCACAATGAGAATAGAATGTTTTCTCACAAAACGCTTCTCTCATTTAATATCACGCCAGCAATCTTTTGTTTAAAGACACTGGGTCCGGAGAATAGCGTCTGCGAACATTTTATCCTATTTTGGACTTCTATTAGGTTGACAGAATTAATGCAGGTTTTTTGCGCACCTTTTTAAAAATGCTGGTTTAGAAAGGAAAAGTGTTTTCTCAGAGAGTTTTGCATACCATTTGGAAGCTCTTTTCTTCTAATTTCTTATGCATTCTTTCGTGTCAGTGAAAATGAATTTGTCTAGAAGCTCGAAGCCCATGAATTTGAGAAACCAAATCTCGAAATTCTTTCTTGTAATACACTTGACTCTAAAACCACCAAAAACAATCGAAATTCGCTGCAAATTTACGTAAAATTTTTGAGTGAGTTATGTTATAAAATGCATGTTAAACCAAGAATTCTGAAAACATCTGAGCCGAGAAATTTCAGAGCAAAATTCAACAATCGCTTTGGACCTTCTGCCCTACATAAAAATCCTCAGCGCGAAGAGACTGCGGAGCTTCCGCTTTATATAGGAAGAATAGATTTTAGACATTTATGGCTGAAAAAATCGGGAGCCGTTTTTCCTGTTCAGCTTTGAAAAAATTCAAAAGTTCCAGAAAAGCAATTTTTCAAATTCTCGAAAAACTCGAAAAAATGAGTACTTTCAAAATTTTTTCAAATATCCTCTCGCAAAGAATTCTTTTTCAATTCCGATTTCAGCGCTGCTGCACAACCGACCATAGGCTACACAGTGAGTTATATTTGCGCCGCCTTACTATATTTGATAGTAAGTTATGGTTTCTCAAAGTAAAGGTTTTCCGAAAAAATTCTTGGTAGAATTCGGGCTATAAGATTTTTCTCAGTGTAGCTACAACAACTCAATAATGCATACTGAGTTGAAAAAGGTTTGCTGATTACAACAATTTTTGTTGCACACGAAAAGACTATTTGTGTAAAAAGTTATAGTGATCCAAACACAAAATTCAGAAAACCTGCATTAATTCTGTTACAACCTAATATATGCGCTGAGTACAGCCAAGGCTGTGTTTGAAATCTCTCCTGTCAAAAATAGCTTTTCATGGCAACCGGCCCTGAATACTGCTGAAGGATAGAGGAGAGACGCCGAACTAAGGAGCTATCGGCTGCCTGATCCAATCAGCCAATGCCTCCAGAATGGGTGGAATGGCTCTACTATATTTATCTGCAGCCAGTGGCTGTTTTCGGCGGAAGCACTTTCAGCCCTTTTAGCAATTTTCAAGGTCGAAAAACGCCATAAAAAGCACTTTTGTGACAACTTCGAGAAATTTCAGGCGCAGTATTGGACTCAGCACATCCAGAAGCCAAAGACTGACGGATAGCTCGCAGTTGCAATTTCCCGATTTTTCTCTACCTTTAAGTTACCGCGTTCACAAAACTCCCATATGCCAATTTGGGAGTAGTCCATGGTAAGGCCGGGTACTTTAGAATACATGTTAGCCTCCTTGCCGCTTTTGATCAGTGATGAATGCTGAGGTACAGTGAGTTTCGACCCGCTTTAGACGGAAATTGGACTGGCGGGAGTCCGCCTCGCAACAACTCGCGCCGTTTCGCAGCTACAGTATATCCTATCGTGCTGAGAACCCATGTCTGCGTCTCTTCAATCTCCTTTGTCTTTGCTTGGCAAAATGCCAGCACTATGCGCTCGCGAAACCTCCAGCGACGCTGCTCCACGTAGAATGTCTCGCCTTATCCGGGTTGAAACCGACTGTAGCTTGCGGTTCCACCTTGCTCTGGTATGTGTGCGCACCCACTTGAAGTAGAAATTATCACTTAGGTTTATACAAGGATGTAAGCAAACAGTCCCCTGAGAAGGGGTCGCAGTTTTTGAAATTTACTTACTTGGGTAATTGAAGTGTGCATGTGACTTGTTTAGTTATGGAAATAATTAAAATAATTTTTGAAATTTTTCAAAAATCTAAATCAACCCTGCAAAATATTTTTTCGGGGGCGTCCCCTCGGCAGAAATCCTGGGACCGCCACTGGTGTGCAGGTATACTCGCTTCCCGAATTTACTTGCCTCTATCAAATCTTCAAAAGCCGTTTTTTGTGGCATACGAGGGAATGCGTACTAACTCCATTATCCACTTTTCTTGGCAACTCTGCTTGAGCAGAACCTTGAACTTGTACCTGAATTAATAATGTAATCTTTCATGTATTCATTTTGTCTTTTCTTTTGTATGTGATGTCTCAACCGCCTATATTAATCCTTGTTTGAGATGAATGCACTAAAAGTTCGTTGCTGACACAGGCATTTTCCCATTTCAACTTATACTGCTTCTGTGCCGTCGTCCTGCAATAGTCTTTACGTCTGAATATCCCTACTGGAATTTCTAAGCGACTAGTAAGCCGAAGTTTCTCCAAGACAAAGAAAACATAGTGAATTTTAATTGAAAAAGATGTTGCCTCTCTCACGTCCTGCATCTTACGTCAATGCTTCTGCAAACTCATCACGATCAAGTTTACAAGCATCTTCTTCAGCCCGCTGAAGCTGTTACAAAGATAGAGAATTTCTCTAAACTTTCTCTAACTTGTCCCATAAGTCTTTTCATATCCGAGATTTCACCGACATCAGTCAGTTATTCTTATACTTCTAATAGGAAGCAGAGTACTTTTTGGCAGTTCAAAGACAGCTCTACGAAATGATCTAAAAATTTGCAATAAGCTTGGTCAGCATCGGATTTCAAGCCAGAATTAAACAAAGGTTCTGAATTTCCGAGAAAAGAAAATAAATCGAATCTCGGTTTGAAACACTCCTGCGATTTTCCCACTCGCTCATGCATATACTCTCCCCATCAGATGTATTTATAAATACACTTGCTGCATTTTTTGATGGCTGGAAATCAAGAATAAAATAATGCGCTGAATTCTGGGAAATATCAATTTTATGGTTCGAAAATGAAAAGACCAGTGTCGGTCGCAGGATTTTCGTCGGAGGAGGGGGAGGCAAACTACGCACTCCGAAAAACTAAACATTTTTTGGGGTGCTTCTCGAAATTTTTGCGGTTCCACAGCTTTTGAAATCTAGAAGGGGGCGTGGAGGCAGCCACGCCCCGGAAAAATTTTTTTACTGGGCTAATTTGAATTTTTCAAAAATTTTAAAAACTACTTTAATGAACATAAACATAGCGTAAGCTAAACAGCTAGCAGTTTATTTTTTATCCAGTGCAGTTATCCATGGCACTCAGGCTGTCGACAGTTTTCTACCGCTGACAATTTTATCTATCAGAATATTGACTTCTCCCATAGAACACACAAGACACAAAGTGATGATGGCACACAATAAACTGGTGATTTATCAAGATTTTTTGTTTCCAAAAAAGCTAAAGCCGTTTGACTGTCTTTATTTCTGAAAATAGATTTTTGATAATATTGCAGGGGGGCAGTGCATCTGGCGAATGACTCTGAGAACAGCCACTAATTCTGTTTTGCTCAAGCATCCCAATGAATTACTATGACCAGTTTTTGAGCTGAGATTTGCAGATTTCAAGCAAATATTGGCATGGAATAATTTGTAAGAAGCAATTCTACATCAAACGTGATTGAGGTTTGACGTAAGGTTTTCAATCAACCTCAACCTTAATCAACTTTGTAACGTTTTTAATCAACCTTCTTGAAGCTTTCTTCCCACGAATCCTTCAGAACATCTGACGAAGAAACTACTCGGTAACGTTTTACGACGAAAATCTTCTGCTAGAGTTAGCGTCATGTATCACTGTTAACTCTTATCTGGAAGAAAAATCGGAAGAACATGAGAGGACTGATTCCTGTCACTGAACACATGAGCAACGAAGTAATAAAGGAGCGTGATTTCTTCATATAGCAAAAAAAATCAGTTGACTTGTCATTGTTTGACATGCAATCCTTATCGAATCAGGAGCATTTTTCAGGTGAATTATGTCGCTCACTCTCCAATATGTGCAGAGCGTTTTGCGCTCATAACTTTTCGAAACAACAAAATTTCAAAACTCGTATAAGAAGGGATAGGGAATTACCCGGTTCAAGTTGATAGGAGAAGTGACCCATCTATGTGTATGGTTATCTGTTGTGAAATGGTGTGGGAAAACTTTCATAATAAACCAAATATTTATCCATAGTTCGCTTTGCTGTATGGACTTTTTATCATAACAAATTAGATACATAGAAATGCCTTAGCAAGCCCATTTTTCGGCATAAATGTTCTCAAGCTGGGCTTACTTGACGTTGACCTAAGGATCGCTGCTTTGCTGAGGCAACATTCTTGGTTTTTGGAATTTACAAGTAATGGAGTGCATTACAAATGAAAAATGAAAAAGCGAACTGGAGAATGAAGAGCTGAAGTGTTCAATCATAGGGAACACTCAAACATCTAGGTATAGATTCATTACAAAACCTTCAATTTGGAACATCGCAGACATGAAGCATTGTTGCGATTTCCCGCCAGACATTGGAGCGTATGGAGGCAGGTGGGGAAGGGTTCAGAGCTCTGCACGAAAGTCTCAGGTAATGGCCATACCTCGCGCGATTTTAGTTGCAACTCGAATTGCTGCTATCGCCCATTCCTCGTAAATGCACTTCAAACAAGAATGATCTAGCATGTTTGCATCAGCTTACAAAAGCTATGCGCCTACGCAATTGGAATCCGCGCACGATGGATCTGCGGAAAATTCAATTACCAGATCTTGTGTCGTCGCGCGCCCGAGCTCAGTATTACCGATGCCTGACAAGAGAGGAATACACTATTTCAGTGGCTATCAGATGATTGATGTATGTTGCTTATGCGTCACTAGACGGTAACCTCATATTCGCATTCCAAATCTGCCGAGCCGTCATTAGTTATAAAGGATTTCTTATGTTACACACACATTTGATACGCGCTCTTAACACAAAAGTGGTTGACTGGTGCAATGCACAGTGGCTTGGATTGAGTGGGTAGCTTGACGCCGTGGGTTCATTTCTGCACAATCCCATACATTTTGCATCCGTGTAAATTCTAGCAGACAAAGTGCAAAGCCTGTCAACATCAAAAAATGTTGGTTCCTACAATTTGAAGCAATAAAATTACTTTACCGGCAGTGTATCACATTCTCAGCAGAAAACACTGTTGTTTTTTCGTAAAGTAATTCATCAGTTGAAATTTCCATCATAACATTCTGATATTCTCATTTTCTGTACACAATCTAATACGATGTGTAAACGAGCTCCCACGTCATAGCTCACAACCTAGATTTTTGCTTGCACAACAGGCATTCAAAGTGTTACTTATATACGCCCAATTTTCTGAAAATTCTCAAGTTTTCTCGGATGTTCCTTCTCGCTGCATGGTATTATGATGAACATACATATTTCGATGAGCATGTAGTGTAAACGCCTGCGAAGAAATTCTCTTTATTCACTACACGCATCGCGAGTGTTTTTTATATTTTGTACTTTCGTAGCATGTGTGTTTGTGAAGGTCATTTAGTGTACAACTGAGTAATGTATTTCAAAAAAAAGCTAAGAGCAAGTGTTTTTTTTCGTGAGAAGGTGATTAACTTCCGATAAATGTGTTAGGTTGGAACATGGATAATGCAAGAAAAATTCCGGGAGGGCGTTATCATACTTCAAGTTTCCACGAGCGGACGCTGCCTTCAAATCAGTTTGATTTCTCATTGGTTGCGTGAAAAAAATGGCATTCCTGTCGAACTCTACCGAGTTGCTCAAATGAAGAATTTGCGCTATCATCTATACTAGTCTACTAAATGTGCTAAAAATATAATAACAGCTTTTTCGTCAAGCATCATCGAAAGACTTGATTTCGGCCTTCGAATAGTACAATCTTGTACTCTTTTTCCATTTTCATTTTCTTTGTACGCTCAAGGCGTTCCATAAAAAAACACATCGAGAAGTTAGCTAAACAGCAGAATGAACAAGAAACGCAAACGAATGCAGACATCATCATATCAATCCGAGTCTAATCCTAGTCAGATTGATGTAAGAAAAATGAAACAGCTTGCATTGAATATGTTAGGCTAGTAGATATGTATACAAATGTAGGCATTGATAGGCATTGATACTCATAACACCACAACTTATAACTCCAAGGGGATGGGACCCATGTCCCTCATGGCTAGCGGAAGGATCTTTACATTACTCTTAAAAGCAGACCGACAGTTTATAAGGCAGGTACTGGCCCAGGTATAATGCCCTTAACCCCGTCTAACCGTGACCCCGCCTACTCTTAATTTTATTTTTGATTTATCTCGCGTTTATGCTGTCTTTTGGTGTTTTGGAATGTCTGTAAGGCTGCTGATTCACAATTTGGAATACCGAGTTTCTAACGCATGACTTGTTCCAGTGAAGTTCTAAGCGAAGGCCTTTCACTTATACTGTGAGTGTGTTGAAAGCGTGACTGATCACTAGACCTGAGGTTGCTAATTTTCTACACTATAAATAAGTGAGTCAATACTACATTCTTTTATGAGATATCGTTGCTGTTGAATTAAGATATGAACAGATGTCACATTTGTTTGTTTAGGTGCATCAGAACCATATTTTCTGTCGATTGTTCAGAAGCTAGACTCTAAACATAGTCAGAAATTACTGAAGCCGGAGACTTACATCTTCTAAACTCAAATGAGCAAAGTTTGGATTGCAAAGCATTTGCAAGAAGTGCTTAGCAGACTAACTCGGATAAAGGAGAAGATTGAAATTCAATTTGGTTATTCAGTAATGCCCTATGCACAAACTGATAAAGTTTCCCGATGCGAGAGTCACTAGTACCAACGACTCGATTTTCCCACGACACATTTTGGACGTATACTTGGGGTATTATGCCAAAATGCAAAGGTTGACGCTGACATAAACTTTTCTCTTTCTAAGCAAACTCTTCTCGTTTCTCTTTTCAACTTCCTGTGTCTGAAAAACCCTTATTTCTATTTTGGTGTAGGTACTGCATCTATACTTACCGTCACTTGTTGATCTCAATGTCACAGACTGATCTTAAACACGAACTAAGTTGAACCGAGTAATCGTATTAAAATAATTTATCCGAAATATTCGAGTATTCGAATATCAAAATAGTCGAATATCTGCGAAAGTTTAATTCTTTGATTACTCGAATCGTCGAGTAAATAAAGTTCCTTATTCGAATATTCGTTCATTCGATGACTCGGAAAAATAATTTATTCCAGTATTCGAATGTTCGTGGAATTTAAAAAAACAGCTATCGAATACTCGAATATCCGAGAACGAGAAGTCTTGAAAATAGTCGTTCTAATTTCGAATGTTCGACTATTGCCTTTGAACATTCGAATATTGCTCGAATATTCGACGACATCTAGTTATTCGATCATTCGAATGGTCGAACATTCGAACAATTCTGTTATTTGATTATTCGAATCGAATTTTGGCATGTGCGTCCATATTTTATTCACTTGAATGATATGGAAATCGGAAATCGAATAATATTCGTTCATTGAAAATTTTCAAAATCAATTACTCAGTTATTACTCGTTCGAAAATTTTAGAAACCAATTATGCGATATTCGTTCATTCGATAAAAATCATTTGTTACAACTATATCACGGACATACTCTCGATACATAGAGCCAAGCACTCCTGGCAACCTTTACTTTCAGAGCCATGCCAGACAAAATCTTCACCTGGGGAAAAACAGAGATCATCCGGGGCTTCGCCTCGAATGATGGGGAATAGTATCATCAAAGATCGCAGCAAAACTGAAAAATTGCGTTTTTATAGCCTTTTTAAAGAATTTTTATGTGAAAATGTTTACAGAAAACAGGACAACGTTTTTCACATAAGCTTTTTTCTACTTAAGTTTCAGAAATTCACAAAAGCTGTAGAAGTTCAATACGAGAAACAACTTGAATCTTCTGCAGAGAAACGCGCACGCAAATGCTTGTTTATCCCGTTGACCAGTCAAAAGCTTTGTGTGGAATGAAATGTTTTTAAAAATTAAATTTTTGGAGTTTTGTGGCCAACATTAATCTTCCAAGCAGGCATACTTTATGCAGGAAGCACTGAATAGTAAGCTAGTCTTCTCAAAATTGAATTGGCTTCTTGTACTTCAATATAAAACACTACTCTCTAGTCCATAACATAACCCCTGCTCCAAATAACCATTATAAAGGAGCAGAAGCCAGCCAAAATCTCATTTGTCCCATTTGTTTGCTTTTGGCTTACAGCGGTTGTATTTTCAGCAACTACTACACAAGCGAAAAAAAAACGAACTTGACTCTAATCACTTCTTTAAAAACTACGAGATTTTGCCTATCGAATTACTAATAATTTGTTCGCTTTCTCTTTGGAGGTAAGCAATGAGGTGTGATAGAACCTCAGAAATAATGTGGCTGCCACACCTTTTCTGGGCTGTGCCACACCCCATCAACTTACTTTCAAAGCATTCAAAATCTGTGTTTTATAGATTCTTGCCGCTCTAATCCTTCTTCTCCACACAGCAAAGATTTCGTTATAAATCGTTTTCCTTAAAGAAAGATGAAATCGTTTTTTTCCTTTCCAATGCAAGTGGAAAATACTGATAAAATATTGGGGTACGGTAACATGCTAAGTCTTACTCGTGATTTGCGAGCAAAGGAGGGGAGAATAATTATATTTGATAGTCTTAACCTCGTAACGCTCACAAAAATTGATTTGAGCCTGGTCTTTGTCTCTTTTCTAGACTGGTCTTCTCTAGTCTGAGATAATGGAAGCGAAAAATGGGACAAGTTTCGGTCTCCTCTTATCCATCGTTTGGAGGTTATTTGAAGTGCGATTTTAAATATGAGCAAAGAAGTAATAGTTCTTGGTATTAAGTGCAAGAGGTAAGTGACTCATCTTTGAAGCAAGGTTGACATGTCCATCTCACTCTCACCATCTCACTTAGGTATTATGCCCCATATTTGACCACAGAACTCGCTGAAACTTGGTCCGCAGGGGTTCTTTGATATGCTAACTAAACTTTGATTGTGTTTGGCGGCTGGAAGGCGAGGCTTTGTGAAATAATTAAGGCCGCTCGCGCCCACGAAACAACTCTCACGCTCGTGCTCTCTAAACACTCTCTAGCCTTTAAGGCAGCGTCTCGACAGGATTGGTTTTCCAGATTTTCACGTTTTTGGGGCCTTCTCGCCATGAGAACTTTATTTTTGGGCTTTTCAGCGCATGAAAATGGCGAACGCATTCAGTGAAGATACGCCAGAAAAAACCGCGCCCCACCTCTCTCGTTCCGGGATCTGCCCTTCTTCACTGAATGCGGACCTGGGAAGCTTCGGAAAAGTTCAGTTTCGCTATTTACATGAAAAGTCAGGATATCGAAAGCCAAGACTGAAAAGTCAAGATATTTATTCCTTATGGCGAGAAGGCCTCAAAAACGTGAAAATCTGGAAAACGAAATTCAGCCGAGACGCTGTCTTTAGCCATGTCACGAAGCCCCGCATTCCAGCCAATCCAGTGTTGTAAAATACGGAAGTGATGCTATTATGCTTTCAGGGTTCGTTTATTATGCTTACTGTATGAGGATAGTAGGCCAAAACATCAGTGTGCTCTGACATTATTAACGAACAACATGTTATTGCTAACATCAAAATCATCTCGATAACGACCTCCCCCCCCCCACCCTTCAATATGGCATGGCACACTCCGCGCTTGACCCTGATTACGAAGAGACTTTAATAAAAAAATTTGTTGACTGTAAAGACTGTCAACAAAAACGATAAAATCTCTTTATACTATGTTCAGTGCAAAGTCATTTTCTTGCATACATAGTTTCTCAAATTGAGAGAACATTCAACATCGTTCCATTTCTGATAGAATTTCACATTGTCGTCTTCGGCAAAAGGATCCGCGTACAGCTGAAATGAATTTGAATTAGAACTAAGATTCAGGGCTCGGCACGAGGTGGCTAGTTGAAAATGCAAAAAACGAAGTCCCCCTTGACTTTTGCGAATTTTTACGAAGTCCCCTTTGACCCTAGACCAGGGCTCGGCACGAGGTGGCGTCCCGAAATTGCAAAAAATGAAGTCCCCTATGACTTCAATGAAATTACGACATCCGCTACGAGATATTCGAAAAGAAAATACATACATGAAAAGGGGCGGAACAAAGCAACAGCAGAAAAAAACGAAAAAGAATCATCGAACACACGCGATGATATTCATTTTTCTGGATTGGCGGCATGATGTATCCATCGTGCAGCAATACGCGCCTAGAGCAGCCTTTCCGCGGCCATTCAAAATTTTCAAGCTATAACTATGCGGCGAGAAGGGGTTTTGAGGCAGTTTAGGAACCAGTTTGTAGGGTTCGGGAAGTAGATGAAAAGTATGTAAAGAAAGTGGAAAAGTTATGTGAGGGAGGAAAGATTTATGACTTTTCTTTCCTAAGCCACCTCAGGTGGCTATCCAGGTGGCTTGAAAGCCACCTAACTCCGAAAAAAGTTGAGCACGCCTTTAGTTCACATAATTTTTTCATAATTTTTCATACTTAGTTCTAACTCCCCATTGCCCGTCTACACACCTGCTTTGGTGTCATTTCATCTTCACTTCGCTGTAAACAAACCTTTTGTTTATTTGCTAGCGGCATGCCGGCAGCGTGCCGGCCGCAGATCGAAAGACAACGTTATTCTCTTCCGCAAAAACGATATCTCCTTTGCTTTTTCCCCAAAAACGATATCCAGCTTGCTTGCTAAGCCACCTGTGCCATGCCCTGCTAAGATTGAACGAAAATAAATCGAAATGAAAAAGGTCTTAAGGTAGAGGAAAGAAAGCAAATTTTCAAGTCCGGCTGTGCGGCGAGAACCGCGATAGTGACGAAAGTAGCTTTTTGAATACATGCTGAACGAGTGTACAAAACGCTCTTGTTAGAAATTGTTGCGCTTCCCCATGCGTAGACTGCCGCTGTAGAAAACCATAGGAGACGGGATAGAAGAGCGCAAAGGAAGCAATGAGCTCAGCGCCGTAAGCAATGACATTACCGAAGGGGACTGTGCTCAAAACTCCATATGCTGAAGCTTTGAAGAACAGATTTTATGCTGCTTGGCGCTCATCCATACCATGTAACTTTACTCTATATTATAGACATTTCTGAAAAAAGAGCGTCGTATAACTTGCGCCCTATATATATAAAGATTGTAAGGAGCATTTAAAAGTTATCAAATAGGGGGAAACCGAGCGAGTCCCAAAGCGAGCGCGCCTGCAGCTAGCACCTTTGAGATTACTGGTTCACTAGTCTATAAAACAATATCATAACTTTTCGCGTCAAAATATAGGACAGAAGTGCACTGCTGTTTGAGGTGTGTCGCCCAACTTTTTATATGATTTCTTGTTGCCCCTCCCCCCTGTCAATTGCTTTGTATCAGATTCATTTTTCTTGCTTTGAGGTCCTAAGGATACGATGTTGTGTTGATTATCTCAACTTATAGTGCTCATCAAGCGATAGTGAACAATTGATTTATGAATATATTGTTTTGATAGACCGCAACTCAAAACTTGTGGTTAATCGAAAACTTCATAGTCTGATAAGGGACGAGTGGCGTAGTCGTACGGGAGCTATGACCAGATCAATATGACCAGTTACAGGTTCGATCCTCGCTCCTGGGCCAGTCAGCCTTCTATCCTTCGGGCCGGTAAACTTGTACCAGAGTAATCGGGGAGGATAAGAGCCCTGACTTGGGAAACTGCTGGTCTCCGCAATTCACTGTAATAGGCTCGCACGCATAAAATTGCCTCTCCGACTATGAAGTAATGTGCGTTCGGCGCAAGCCCAGAGGGTGTTGAAGACGCCGAATCCTTTATCCTTTTTATTTATCTAATAGTTCGATAACTCATTTGTTCTCACCAGAAGAATGTTTAGCGCTGTTGTGTTAGACAATCTGTACAACTTTCGGACACTGACTTCAAAAAAAAAAAATGATTTTGAAAAAAACCGTCTTTCACCTATATCGGGAAACATATAAATAGGTGGATGGTACGGCTCAAACATCATGCGCTTCTGTTTAACATGTTCATAGTAAAGAGTAGTAGAAACACTCAATAATGGATGAACAGAATGAAATTGGCTCTGCAGCTACAAAATAGGAATCTTACGTTTGCGTTTCCCTCCATGGCGAAAATGTCCATGCATTCGCCATTCGCCCCTAAGTTGCTTTGACATATCAACGAATTTTTTCACTTCTTAAAGAAAGTAGCTTATGGGGTCGTGTGCGAAGCTTGATTATTTTCAATTAGACGAGTATTCGGTTACGGAACAAGTGTGTTCAAAGTGCAGCGTGAATTTCCGCAGTGTTCAATTAATCATTTCACACAAGAGTTGCATTTTTCGAATGGAGATGTCTGCTTTCTTTTATGAAAAGCAGACAACCCTAGGCAATCTCAAGAATGACTGTATCTTATTTTTTGTGCAGTCCGTCGCAATAGGGATCGGGCCGAACAGTGGAGTGAATTTGTGCCCTTGCAAAGCGAGGGCTTGCACCGCATACGCGCTGCCCTAGAGAGCGAAGACAGGGCAGAAAGCAGGCCGTAGGGGTGGTGCAAATTGCTAGCGACGCGGATTCCTGCCATGCCAGCTTTGGTCTGAATAGGACAGTAAGTGATGAAGAATTGTTCCTGTTGTCTCTACACTGAACTTATCCCATACAGTTTTTTTGTTAGAGTAGAGCAGACAACATAAGAGAGTACGGTGCTTGATAGGGTACCACAAAACCTACGCATGAACTAATTGTCAAAGAGCTCAAAGCTTCAAAATAAGCGATCTGTTGCTACTTTGAGCGCAGGTTCGACGAATTTGAAACGCAAGTGTTTGACGGACTGACACCTCGCAGCCGCCGTCGTCAACCCTCAGTTATCGTCATGGATCAGCGAGGCAAACTTGAAGTTTGAGAGGATCTTCCATTTTGAAGATCGACGTCATCTTCTGATCAAAAAATGAAGCAGAATCGCTGGAGCCTGGGAGGACGACTGCGTTGGTTATGGCGATGAAACTACCCTCCGCTTGTTTAAAGGCTGCATTAAATCTTTCCGGCCACCCAGCTAATGAGAATATTCTGTGCGTTTAAGATGAGACTTCTAATCGGTATTCTGAGTGTTCTGCACATTTTGCAACTTTATACCCGTACTCACAGCCGAAAAGCCCTACAATGACAAAAACATGGAAGACAAAGACCTGGGTGGGCATTACTTTTAAACTGGATGGTTGCCAAAGCAATACCACTAACTTGTTCCTTGTTGGACATTAACTCGCAACGGTTGCCAACGATACGACTTTATTCATATAAAACTGTGGCACAGCGTTTCCGTTCTGTGCTAGGCTCATAGCATAAATTAGTTCATATTGCATTATTTGTTTGGCAGATCGTCCGAACGGATTAATGGGAAAGGCTTGTCAAGAAGGAAGAAGAGAAAACTGCGCTGGCATCAAATAAGCCAAATGTGAAGGTCGGATTTCTGCTGCGATTATCGTTTAAATGTATCTAAGGACAGAAGACCTAACAAGGGAATGGTCAGAAGTCGAAGTGGCCAATCTTTACAAGCTGCTTATCATTCGACGCAGCATAGAATGCTGATTTCAAATCTGTCTTCCATATCTGCAGAGCGCCTTTGTAGGCGAAGTGATGAGCAGCTTTATTGCGAAAAAATCGTGTACAAAAATTGCAAAATTAGGCACATTATTGCGCTTTTCGCTCACCTTTAGGTACTGGTCATATGAAGTGACCTAATTGCAGTTTTGTTCCAACACTGAGCCGAGAATGGCTTTGTACGGCCAAGTTTGCACTTTACACGCATAATTTCTAAGCGAAATAATGGCCTTCAGCAGCTTATAATTTCGTCCACATAAGCGCTCTGCAGATAAAGAAGACATATTTAGAGTCAGCGTTTTATGCTGCATCTAATGGTATGCAGCTTGTGTGAAATGGCACTTCGAATTCTGACCATTCTCTTGTAAGGTGTTTCCGTATGCATAGATGAAAGCTTTTTAGCAGGTACGGTTGGATCCGTATGAAGGGTGTAATTCAGCATTACGTTTCTTTGTTTTGCATATATGGAATGTGAAAAAATCGCGTAATATTATCTGATGCATAAAAAACATGAAGTAGGAAGCAAACTTTTCTGTTTGATCAAGCACCCATCAACCGAACAATCGCAGTCCTCCTACGGAGCTTCACCAACTCTGTCCCATCGCAAACATTCGCTTTGGAAAACGTGTACGATTTTTTGGAAAAAACCAAACTGAGTTGCGCTTGCTGCCGTACTCTAATTCGGCGACTAAAGGATTGCAAAGACGTTCTGCGACACTAGTCAGTCAAAGACTTCTGCGATTTGAATTCCTTATTCCTTACAGGGTTTTAGTAATTGCAGAGTCAGGTGCACCAGCATCTCTGCTTTCGCGTGTCCGCCTCGCCTGGACTCTGCAATTGGTAAGCTCTGTAAAAATACAGTCTTTTTCAACCCCGAGTAGGCGATACATCTCAAATGGAGCAACGCGTCCACATGCCACTGGCTCAGCGAGATAGAATAGAATGAAGAGACGCAGACTGCAAAGCGTCGCGAATCGCTGCGAAACGGACTACCGCCAGTCCACTTTCCGCCTAAGCTGCGTCTCGATGAACATCAAACACTGGGAGTGCGAAATCGCATCCCAATAAAAAAGTGGTCAACTTTCAGAGCACATCAAAAAGTCAGTTTCTCAGAAGTTGGCCCAATATTCTGCAATGGTTATCACTGTAATGATGGGTTTCTAGAGTTCATGCTGAGTTAGAAAAACTTGTAGTAATTTAGAACCTGCTTACATAGATGCCTTCCGCTTCAAATTTTAACCACTTTAAAAAGCATTACTTATGTAACTCGTTGAACTTCTCCGTTAAAAAAATAGTGCCTACCGCTGCGCAGCCTTGGTCATTATTCCAATTATCTGGTCCACCCGGATACCATGATAGGAAGTCAACCTCCGTGCCGTCAGTCCAGGTCCACTTAACCGTCTTCGACGCCGAAAAGTTCATATAATCAGATCGTACTAACCCTATCCAAGTCATTTGGCAACAAGTATTGTGAGTGAGTCTTATACCCGACTTTGCCATCTCTAAAAGCAAGACACAGTATTCCATGTTTAGTAAAACAAAAGAATTTACCGATTACGATAGAATTTTCTTTTTCGCTGTGGATTGAAGCTAAATGTCCTCCAAAAGTGTTACATTTCCTCTCGGCATCGCCAAAGGTCTCCCAGAAAAAAGTCTGAAAAATTATTCAATGGACACATCTCCAAATTGTTACTACAGTAAACATTGTCATGATTGCGAATGTTTTTATTAGGTCGTTAATAAGTCCGTTCGCATTTTTTGACTTATTTTTTTCAGTATCTATTAGAGCATCTGTCAAAATGTTTATATGAGTTAGGAAGCCCTAAGTCTATTTTTCCAAGTTTTTTCATTAATTTCTCATGCCACAGAAAATCAAAAATTACGACTAAAAACCGCAAAATCCGAAAAGGCAAAGATTCCATTTTTGGCAGCTGCCTCTCAAATGGACTTGCAACGTGTATGGATGGAACGCTGTAATACCTGCAAATTACCCAAACGTTCTGAAACGTCTCGAAAATTCATGTTGTAAGCTTGAAGATGTTTGCTCTTCGCTTCCAAATATCTAGAATACTCGTAATCTTTGAAAAAAACGACGCACAGTCTCCCGATTCATATGACATCACCATAGCGTGACCAGATCTCGCGACGTAGACGAATTCTTAACGGCACCATTCGACTCAGCTCGGCGCGGCGCATGTTCTGATATATAGAAGTGTCTGTTTGGACACAGTAGGAGGCGAGATTCCACGAATGGTTTTCAGAATTCCGCGTTGATTGTCCAGCGAGTAACAAACCGTAAGCAAAAGTCTAAAACGTTTGTGGGACCTGACCTCTTTCTGTGTCCAAACGGGCACTTTTATATATAAAAAGATGCGCCGCGCCGAGCTTAGTCGAATAATGTCCTTGGATTAAGAATCTGCCCACTCTAAAGTGAGATGGGGCCACGCTACCCACGATGTGGCCCGTCACATGAAACGGGCAACTGTCCGTGGTTTTTTTTCCAAGATCACGAGCGTCATGGTAGATGACTCTTCAGCGTTAACGTAGGCATTTGAAAGCACTTCGAGAAAGGATAGTCGTTAGCAATCCAGGGATTGGCAAACAAGGTTATGTGTGAACGCAAAATCATCTAACACGTGGGTGCTTACTCCAAAGCTCAAAGTTCGAGAGACACACAACTCAAGCGCTCGAAGCGTTGACGCCACCGCGGCAAAGTCATGCTTCGCAGACTTTGCAAAAAATGACATTAAACGTTTGGTGAAATAAAGTGAGCACCAAAAACAGTGGCAGTAGTTGCATAGGTAATCATTCTGTTGTTTTGTTTGCTACGCACTTTGAATAAATTTTATCAACGAATGACTGGAAAAGTAAGAGCGAGAAAAAAAAGGTGTCGAGAATGAAATTTTCGCCATCTTGAATTTTTCGCTCTGTAGTCTTTTTATTTACTTCTCATATATTGAGAAAATAGTGATGGTAGATATTATGGTAGAGCAGACTTAGAGCTTACGATTGCAAACAAACATTTTGCCAGGTGCTTTGCAAGATATTGAGAAAAAAACTAAAACGGAAGAGAACAAACTTATTCCGCAACCTAATATATGCACCCCTTCCAGTTTAGTCCCACATTCGGTCACAAGCCAAATCCCATCTTGACTGGGCTATTCTGCTTGAGTGCTTTTGTGAGAAGCGTACGCAACAATCATGGAGTTTAGGCGTAAGCTTCGAAACAAAGCCCAGTTTTGAATTTGACTGATCTTTGAAAGTAAAAGATACTTGCTCATTTTTTCAACTCTCCGCTTGAATTAAAAAAATGAACGTGTACGATCAAATGATGATTTTGGAGAAAGTAATTGGCACGTTCGACTCCTGTAATGGCAACGTGCAGTAATAACTATTCTATCGCCGGATATCGAGAAGGTTATCAACATCGTACTTGTATAACGTCAACAACGCGGCAACAACGACAACGACGCTGACACGATGCTGTGCAAACTGGTGCCAGGCACAATTGTTTCATATTTGTAAATGATACCGCGATATTAATTGTGTATAATGTCTTTGATCGAGGGAGTTGGAGCTTAATTAATTTTGGGCTCACATAAATACCTTAGCCACCAAGCAGTGGACGGACGGATGGTTGGCCGACTCATTTTTTTTCCTGAATTTCATTTCTTCTATGAGATTTCTTCTCTCCCTCTATAGCTGTTCCTTTTCTAATGCATCTTGTAGGTTAGATTTCTTGTAGTCGTCTTGTAGGTTGTAGACCTCTGCTTGTCTAATAAATCTTTAGTATTAATCTCTAGTAGTTAGGCCCCTCTAGCCGCATAGTTAACCCCGGGGCCAATCCTATCGAACTCGCGAGCGACAAATACACCTCCGGGGTTACATGGAGGTTCCGGCGAGATGGCTTCGTCCCCTTCCTTCTTCCCCCCCCCTCCCCCCTCCCTTTACCCACTTCTTCTTCTTTAATTAATATCTCAGCATTTTTTGTCAGCACCCCTCCTTTTCCCGCGAGTAATAAACAGTAGTTACAGTAGATAAGAAAAGCGCTATAGCATTGCTGACGTCTCCCATTTTTCTACAGGGGTAAAGAACAAAACCCGATCGGGCAGCGCGTCCGCTCGCGGACATAAATTGTTTCAATAATAAGGTCGCGCTGTAATTCAATTTTGTAAGAGAATCCCGCTGTCATTAGTATAAATTCTATCTCGTGATCCCTTTCCCCCCCCCTCGAAGCCATCATGCCGGAATCCGCGGTTTATCTGTTAGTAATTAGTACTCGGTCGTCCAACCCCACCCCATTTGTAAGCCTTGCATCCACGATATTGTAAACACTTCATCTCAACTCAGCATTCATGTTTTGTCCTATTCTCACATATATCACCCTTTCAATATTTCGTAAATTATCCAAAAAAAAATCCATTCTTTAGATGCCATCCGCAACAGAATCAACTCCTAGCTCTAGTCCAATAATATGGGAAGACTTAACAGTAAACGGATCATCTGAAGTATTGCGAAGTCCAATAATGAGCAGCTCAACATCGTCGCGCTCTCCAAGCCCAGTACCGTGGCGCTCGCCACTACGGCCTATTTCCAATCTTAGTATGCTTCCCATAAATAGGCGAGTAAGACGTGTCCGAAGAAGAAGAACATCGCGAGATCATTTTGGCAACGCCTTAATGCAACCTTCTAGGGTTGAAACCATCTACTGGAGCTGTCTCAGACCTATAATAACTCGTCGAGGGTCCCTATGAAATTTTGGAGATAAGCAAACCAAATGTTACAATTCGCGATGGAAAACGAATCCGCACTATCCACGTAAATAGGACAAAGCTTTATAAGGACGCTTGATGTAATTATTCATGTAGTGTTTACATGTACAAAACTACAATTCTTTTATTGCGGGAGGTGATTAAAAAAAACAATAAGCTGATCAGCCGGGAGGTGTTTTTTTTGTCCTTTTGGGTACCATTACAGAGAAAAAAAAAGGTATCAAAAAAAATTGACAGTTAAATAGCCGTCTCCAAGGGAGGAGCAGAAGGCTCCACCGTGCGAGGAGAATAAGCAGGCGGAGCCTGCGGCTCCTCCCTCGGAGCCGGAGGAGTTGCATGTCCTCTTGCATGGCGGCTAATCACTCGCGACTGATTCCATTCTTTGTAACGTCGCCACACGGCGTATGCCAGCAGCAACAAGAAAAAGATGGTTGCAGCTGTAAGAGAAAAGAATGGTTTCATAGTTTAACTTTTTACAGGAAATGCTGCCTTTTTTTTTTGCGTGAACAGAAAAAAACCCACCAATGCTAAAACCCGAAATGGCTGAAGCTTCAGCTGGGTGATTAGCAGAGGTGTCTTCACAAAATTTATTTTCAGTTGCCTCGTAACAGATGCAAAAAACGGAGCCGGAGTCCTGGTAACACACTCCACGGTCGAAACAACGAAATGGGCAGTAGCTCCTGTCAACGATCATGCTGGAAAAGAAAAGCCTCTCTTACCGACAATACATTTACAAAAGAAGAATACAAAAGAAGATAAGAAGAAAAACTGACCTACAGAGAGCCGGCTAGTTCTAAGATCAATGCCAAAGTGGATTATCCAACGATCGATGTATTTCATCAACTTGTCCTTTCGCCTTGTCATCTTCAAGACCAGTGACTCAACTCTACTATAATAATGACGTCATCATCGCCTTACCGGCTCCACCACTATCTGATGACGTCATTCTCGTCTCGCCTTACTACCGTATCCCTGCGATACAGTAACTTCGCGTCCAACATTTCCCTGTCATTTTTTTTCCTGCAATATTTGCTGTAGATTATTTAGATTGTATTACAAATCATCCGTTCACCCTTTAGGTGGGCTTCAAAAAAAAAAAAACAACATCAAAACAAAAAAAAAGAGAGCTCCAACCCTCTCCACATCCTCTCCATTACCCTAGCCGTTCGTTGCGCAAGCACAGCGGCTCCTCAAGATCCGAGACGGATCTTCTCCGAAGCGAAGGATGTAATGGCAACGTGCAGTAATAACTATTCTATCGCCGGATATCGAGAAGGTTATCAACATCGTACTTGTATAACGTCAACAACGCGGCAACAACGACAACGACGCTGACACGATGCTGTGCAAACTGGTGCCAGGCACAATTGTTTCATATTTGTAAATGATACCGCGATATTAATTGTGTATAATGTCTTTGATCGAGGGAGTTGGAGCTTAATTAATTTTGGGCTCACATAAATACCTTAGCCACCAAGCAGTGGACGGACGGATGGTTGGCCGACTCATTTTTTTTCCTGAATTTCATTTCTTCTATGAGATTTCTTCTCTCCCTCTATAGCTGTTCCTTTTCTAATGCATCTTGTAGGTTAGATTTCTTGTAGTCGTCTTGTAGGTTGTAGACCTCTGCTTGTCTAATAAATCTTTAGTATTAATCTCTAGTAGTTAGGCCCCTCTAGCCGCATAGTTAACCCCGGGGCCAATCCTATCGAACTCGCGAGCGACAAATACACCTCCGGGGTTACACTCCTATCGTTTCTTGTCAGATACTATGATAAAGCTCAATGTAGTGTCTCGCATCTACGTACATTTTATATTGTACACTCTCCTCTCCCCCCCCCTTGTTGTCAGCTTTCCATGTCATAGTCTCCCCTAAGGCCTAAGACATACCTTGCGCGATTCCGGTCGCTGCGCGATTTGGCATAACAGCGACTCTTTGTAATTCGTCGTTAATGCGCTTTCCTTTGGTCAGGACTTGACCCATATGCAACAACTTACACAAGCTACCTGCCTATGCGTTCGAGAAGCAAGCACGATAAATCCTTAGAAATCTGGCAAATCGCCAAGTCGCTTGAAAGCGGCGATTTGGCCGAATCGCGTCAGGTATGCCTTAGGCCTAATGTCTGCCGGCGATCTCCCCAATCGGCAGAACTCGGCATCAAAGCGTCCGGGCAGATTTGAAATTCTAGTGTAGCCTCAATATTAACCCATATGTTTCCCTCAACATCGCCTGGATTACGTGAATTGATGAGGCGCCGCCTCGTATCGGGCTCGCGCCACGTTGCAAGCGCATAGTTTGGCGCGACGTGGCGCTCAAGACAACGTGGCGCAAGCTTTGCCACGTTGTTCTTACTGCCCCCCCCCCGAGGATGGGCCGCGAAATTTTTGAAAGTTACTTATATGAGTTATAAATATGTGTAAGGGACTTATTTATACTTGTAAGTACTTAAAATAATTTATTAAATTTTTTAAAAATTCAATTCATACCAAAAATTTTTCTGGGTGCGTCTAATCACGCACTTCATCGGATTTTTTTTGTCCCCCCTCCCCCCCGAGCCGAAATCCTGGGTCGCCACTGGTATGTTCCAAATAGAGAATTAAACCGATCAGGACCAAGCTTTGCACACATACGCTACGGGGCGGGACGGGTGTTGTAGGCTATCTTTCGTTATCATCAATATCGATTTTATCGATTCTTTTGCAAAATTTGAGCAGTGCAAATGGAGTAGGCACGGGGGGGGGGGGGTAAGAGCATGTTGGGGCGGTATTATCGATACTCCACTCGCTGTACGGGCCATTCTTAACGAGAGCCTGGACAATCGGGCACGGCAGTTGGGCAACGGCATTTGGGCAGCAGAGCCCGATTTCGACGGGTGTCGGACTCCGCTGCCCGACTGCCGTGCCCGACATGGCCAAACTTGTCAGATCGGACCATATACCGTAGATGGTTACAAATCACGGTACGCTTCTACAGATTCTATCACGAAAATTTAACATACCTTGTCGCGTTTCGCGATGCAAGACCCTCCGCAAGCTCCGCAAGCACAGAGGCCGGGGGCATCGGTTACCGCGCTATCCGGCGACCATTACGGTGGCAGAAACGCGTGCTGCCGCGATCGTCCCCGGACCTCCCCTTTATTGGCTCGTTGCCAGCTACTCGTTATATAAAGCGGCGGTGCCTCACTTTGATGCCCTTGTTTGTCTTCGTTTTATTGATTTTAAATATCTTGTTCGAATTACGTTTTAGCTGCTTTGCTCCTGTCCTTTTTTGTAAAGCAGTTGAGTCGAATGTTCTTAGGAATGGAAAACGGATTCTTTTCGTTAGCGCATTTCGACGCGCCGCAGTACTGATGAAGCATTTTGAGTTGGAATCTAACATCCACAGAAGCTGAGGGGACATGCCATCGCTTACAACCTTGGCGTTGCGCGGTGGATTTGTTGCGTGAAACCTCGGGAGCCACATGTATTTTTGAGATTACTTGTAGATGCGCATCGGTAACATGGGACGGGCCCTCGTCCCGTGTTTTATTTAGTAGTAGTAACCTGTCTTAGTTTAGTTTCTTTCTCTATTTTGAGTTTAGGTTGTCATTAAGATAAATCACTCAGTCATTTTCATATTTCTTTTGGTCGCGCGTTAAGTGCGCAGTAGGCTGA
>CATQJL010000223.1:57106598-57122539 GCA_958299035.1 Cylicocyclus nassatus
ATGCACTATCAAGTAGGGGATCTGTAGTATCTATTACATAGAGATGCGATTCTGGCGTATATCGCTTAACCACCACCAGATTTCAGTTTCAAACTTTATTTGGAAGGCCATTCAAGAGCCAGCCATCTTGTAGGTTCTTGCTTTGCTCTGAAGTTTGCCAAGCCGAGCGCATGAATAAGGGAAAGAGATAGAAAGACTATGATGCTGGTAAAATCAAGAAAAACTCATAAACAGCCTAATATTAGACCTTAATTATCAATGGGTCACCAAATGTGGAGCAACTTCAATGTTTATATACTCATAATTTAGAAGCTACCGATAACGCCATAGTCAGCTTCTATTCGGATCTTTTCATGAACATTACCAACTCACCTGGAGCACAGGCAAGAATTGCTAATGGGTTCTTTATGAAGTAAGTTATTCCCTCTTGTCCGCATACTTTGAGCATAAAATGGAAGACCATTTACACTGGTTAAGTAATGGAGTTTGGCGATAGCAGGCATGCGACTTAGTTCGGCAATCTCATACACTTGTAAACATATCTGGATAATACATTAATACATTGAAACAAGCAGTTTCGAAATTTCACAGACTTATTTATTTAATGACTTTAGGTTCTACCTTAAGTTATTTGTGTCGTAAAAAAAGCATTGTGTATTCAAAAGTAACAACTTCTGGAGGAGCGGCCATATGCTGTGATTCCTGCGGCTCCCGTTTCTTGCAATTCTGGGATCACTAGGCGTTTAATGCATCGCGCTAACGGCTGTTGTAATGTTGCATATGACGATAGCTCTGACTAGCTGACTCACAATGTTTTCCCCTTTTAATCTATATGCATTTTAGAACGATCTAAAAGTTGTGTCATTCTCTTGAAAGGGCCCCCAAATCCCGTATAGTAATTTCTTGCTCTTCACAGCTGCTATATTATCTGTGTGTTTCGTTGAGGGAGTGCTGAGGAAATTACTGGAAATTACAGCCCGTCGTTTTCACCAGTTCCAGCTTCCGCTGATTTTCAAAATTTTACTTCACACTTTTGCGGGAGCTTTGACAGTAAGCGGTTGGCTCATACCTTTCGCCAACTGTGCTTTTCCTGTAGCTCTGCTGCTTATCTTTTAGAATTTCTAAAAAAACATTCTTGAAGTAACCAAATTTTATGTTCGGCCTATCCCAACCCCGTAGAACATGAGTATGTAGATGGTTATTCACTGATTATCGATTCACTGATTATCGAAGCTCTCTCAAATGCCTCATATAAAAATTATGGAAAATTAGCGAAAGTTGGATATGGCGAAAACGAAGGGTTGTAATTTTCAGCGATTATATCAGCATCTTCGTTCATTCTGAAGTTTTATGCCTTGAAGGCAGCGGTTAGCAAAGTGACAACTTTGGGATAGTCCTAGTTTTTTTTTTCAGTTCTCCTGGACGAGCAAGGATATCAATAACACGCTTTTCCAAACGTGAAAGGTGCTATTTGGGCGAACGGCGTCCTGCTCTCTAAAACGCGATTGCCTCATGGGTGGAAACACCGTACCAACCGTACTTACGAGTCAATTACCTCTAGAGATCAGGCATACGCGTCCTCCCAAGCAGCACTTTTCATTCCTAGAAAAGCGGGTTATTGATATCTTTTGAAGCTACAAAGCACAGTCTTGGACTTAGCTTATCTAGGGGAACGAGAACGATGAATATTCCAAATTTGTCTTCTGCTGAGCCGCTGCCTTTGAGCAAAAGGCGTGTGCAGTTTTGCACTATCTAGCAGGGGTAAGCCGAGTTTATTTGATGGTGGAAAAACGTTACGGTTTTTTCACTTTCCAATGGAGGAAAATGAACTTCTTAGAAAGGTTGATTTTTGAACACACCGTGATGCCAGAAAAAAGTGAACATTCGGCTTTTTCTAATCCAAGCTTGGCGTCCATCAACAGTTCCTTGGTTACACGATGAGCAAAGTGTTCGTTATCCTATTTCACATCAGAGTAAGTCATACTCTCTTAAGGTAGAAGCTCCCAAAAAAAGTTTTCAGCAATCTTCAAACTAGAAAATCTTTTTTGTGTTAACAACAGTCACGCAAAAGTACCTGTTAGCCAAAAGTCCCTGGTACAGTAGTTTTAACTGCGTCCTTCATCTTGGTGTAAATCTGAAGTATAGAGAACGGGCACAGCCATGATCAGCCTAATATAAAACTCAAACACTGTAAAGTGCTTGTTAGCATGTTTGTGGTTTATAGATTCTTTTGTGTGTGAACCGAAAACGCTGGGCACTCCAACTGAGACATGAAGCTAAATATAGATTACTTATCGCAAATTTTATCATGCTTCAATTGAGCATCTTATAACGTAAACGAAAACTCACTGATGTTAGGTGCTAAATGAAGAGCATTTCATCTTGATTGTTCGTGTCACATTCCCACCACTTTCAGTAGGTAAACATGTGAACGCCTATAAGACTCGAAAATTCTTTCTATGATTAGGCAAGCTCAAATTTTTTTCTTCATTCCAAGATTATTTGAAATGACATAGGTTAAATTGCTGATCGCAAGCAGATGCAATAGAAGTTGCGTCTTCTAGTCTAAATCGAAATATGAGGTCTGACAAGTTGTGGTTTTTCGCATGTATCTATTTTACAATTACGGGTAGATTGATTAAAGATAAACCCTGTCTTTGCGAAATAATATGGAGGAGGACGTAGAACATATACTATCAATTTGAATAGGATGGCTTTGAACAACAGTGTACTTGCAAAATCAGTACTCGAAATTTCGCCATAATCTCCAATAATGACTAGGGCCGTCTTTGCGCGCCATCATTGCAGAAATTGGAGGAATCATGAGAACTGCAGGATCAAATCAGTATGGTCAATTCCCTAATTTGCGTACATATTCGCATCCAGTCTTGTAATCAAACCCGAAGATTTTGCCGCATTACTTCATGAAAGTCGGAATGGTGCCATTTCTGTACCTTGCATGGGATATGACGCCGCCCAGCATGAAACTTTTGTAGCCACTAATGTGCATTATATCACGCTAGAAATGCAAAAATTTTAAGCATTACAATGTGTTGTAGCGCTTAATCGGTTTTTAGCAGTTTTTTTTATAATTCACGCTTTCCTGGACAACCTTCACTCTGAGAGACAAATTCCAAACGAACCTTTTTGCGGCTCTATCTTTATACGAGCGAAGGTCTTAGACTGGAGAGAAACATGTGACGACTTCCAGACAGCAAAAGTTATATATTGACCGCTTACAGTTTATTTTCGTACTGCTAAAGCAGGTCTTCGTTGCTCGTGGTGCCCCACGTATGATAGCTTACGGCCAAAATTTTTCTTCGGAAATAACATCACAGCATCTTTCAGTTGCCTCTTTGCATTGCCAAAATATTAGGTTGTTGCAAAAATAATGTCCGTTTTGCAAATTTTCACTTTGGAAGGCTATAACTTCGTTCATTCTCCATATTTTTGAATGCAGTCAAGACCATCAAAAACATCAAACCTTTCTTAATTTAGCGCGCCCCTGCCCATACTGATATCGCAAACGGGAAGAAAACCATGCGTCAGAAAACTGAAAGTTTTTCTCTTGAAAACCTCGTCTTCTAGAGCTTACAATTCCCTTCAAGCTTTGTCCCTATGTCTGCTAATTAGCTTATTTTGTAGCCGCAGGTCAGTAGTATAGGTGTGTATAGAAGAAACTCCAACGAAGGAGTTCTGCGAAAAGAAAAGATAAAAATTCAAAAATGTTCACTCTTTTGAGCCTACTTGTTGTATTCTTGTAAGTGCCTAATTATGAAAATTTGGAATTCTTCGTGCACTGAATAGTTAAGTTTCTCTTCAAATAATGTAGTTAAGGTGTGCTGATTTCAAGCTTACAGAAATGGGCGAAGCTTTGGCGATTGCTTCAATTATGAGAAATTT
Source organism: Cylicocyclus nassatus (assembly GCA_958299035.1). Taxonomy (NCBI): domain Eukaryota; kingdom Metazoa; phylum Nematoda; class Chromadorea; order Rhabditida; family Strongylidae; genus Cylicocyclus; species Cylicocyclus nassatus. The sequence goes on from CATQJL010000223.1 coordinate 57,110,502, forward strand.
CTGATCCATAGAATGCCAGCAGCGAGTGTCTATTTTGACGCGTCAATTTCTTAGTCCACATTTCTCCAAAAATCTACATAAGCACGCAGTAGGTAAACAATCTTCATTCAGTACACTTGCTATGTTTTCGGAAGAATTCGTTTATTTGCTCCTGAATTGTGGTCAAGAGAGTGGAAGCTATGAGATTCCGATTTTGAGTGCGGATGTGGAAAATGCTGGTGAAATTCTCACAAGTGAGGATAGCAGCTTAATGTCACCGCCATGAGAAAGTACATGAAGAGGGCTTTCCAATGATATGCAGATGCTATATCGAAAAAGAAAGTCTAATGGGAAAAAAGCTGTTTGGAATATAGGTCTAGAAAAACGGACATTATTTTTGCAACAACCTAATATATCTTTCAAAATTTACCTCTTGTAAGCAGGATCTGGCAATCATTTTTTCGCCTGTTTCTTTTTTCATTTCAAACAGTTCCATGAGATAGCACGGGAAGATTGTAATAGAAATGGTGAGAATGCAATGATATGAGTTCTCTACCTGTGAAAGCTTAGGCTTTCGAAAAAGATAAATCTGAAAGCACTTCTAGAACCTTACTGACAAGGGAATGGTCAGAAGTCGAAGTGGCCAAACCAAAGAAGCTGTATATCATTCGATGCAGTATAAAACGCTGACTTCGAATCTGTCTACCTTATCTGCTTCCCGCTTCTGTGGACGAAGCTAAGCGGTTTTATTGTGAAAAAATCATACATAAAAACAGCGAAATTGAGCACATTGTTGCACTTTTAGCTCAGCTTCTGGCTTCAAAAATTCTAAGTAAGCTAGCTGCATGTTTTGGCCCAGCATTGAGGCGAACGGCTCTGTACGGCTAAATTTTCAATTTCACGCATAATTTCTTAGCAAAATAATGGTCTTTAATGGCTTATAGCTTCGTCCAGAAAAGCGATAAGCAGGTAAGGAAGACAGATTTAGCGTCAGCGCTTCATGCTGCATCTAACGGTACGCAGCTTGTTTGGAATGGCCACTTCGATTTCTGACCATTCCCTTGTGAGTTTGAAAGAAAAAAATCCACCTATTTCTAGCAAGACATTTCCGATAAGAAAGAGCTATGCGGAAATGATTGCCCAAAAGTTTGGCGCTTTGATAGAAACTTACGACTTTAGGCAGGCAGGAAAAACTGCTAAGGTATAAAGAATAGACAACATGTGCTTTTGAAAGGAAAAAGTACCAATTAAGATTATCGACAACTTCGTAAGTCAAAAAACTGGTGGAAAAATCGAAAACTTCATAAAAAGTGATGCAGTAGAAGGTGCGTTTTCTTGTCACTATCCTTTTTTTGGCGAAAGATTATGTTTCAGGTGCAGATGCCCTTATAGTAAATGCAATTTACTTCAAAGCTGATTGGCATTACACGTTTAACAAGAATTTCACAAGAGAGGCTTTATTTTATCATTCTGCAGATGATAAAGGAAAGGTAGAGAGAGAGAGTGCTATGGATTCCTGTTTGATACATATAGCAGCTGCGATTTGTTGGTTTTTGCAGGTGAACTATATGAACGAGTACGGAAGAAATCGCATGTATGCTGAGAATGAAGTCGTTCAAGTTCCATCGCTACCTTATAAGGACACATCCTACTCTTTCAATATATTTTTGCCTAAGAAAAGGTAGTTGTTTTCGCCATAGTATGCCAGAAGATACAGTTTAGACTTGAAGATTCGGCATTGATGAGCTCCGTACAAAGTTGGATGCAGCTACGATCCGAAATCTGCTCTCACGGCTAAAGTCAACGCATTTAGACCAAGTAAGAAGAATCTTTTGACTAAACGCTTTTATCACCTTTTTAGATATCAATCCCCAAAATGAAACTTGAAAAGGACTACGATTTGAAACAAGCTCTGTTGGCTATGGGTGTTTCCGATCTTTTTGATCGTAATTTGGCCGATTTGTCAATGATTTCAGAAGACCACCTGTATGTATCCGACGCAAAGCATAGAGCTTTTATTGAGGCAGGTTTCTCTTCTGTATTAGTTGTAACAATGAAACAAAAGCAAAGAGTTGCTTTGAATCAAAGAACAAAGCAAAATCTAAAAGTTTCAAAGTGTTTTATGTTGTATGCAAATGGTTAACACAGTAATGCACTACCGATAACACTTGTGCATAAAAAAACGGCGATAGATCGCCATCGCAGTCATGGCACTTGTTTATGCTCGTGTTGTCAGTACCGCTGAAGCACCATATTGACCATCAAATTACTAGTTTATGCTGGTATCGTAATGCTCAATAATTTTTTCAAGCAATTTTTACAATTTGCTCGAATAGGTTGACGAGAAGGGAACAACTGCAGCCGCGGCAACTCGCATCAAAATCTATAGGAAAGTAAGTAGAGAAATACATCCCAGGATCCAGAGAAATTTCATCGCAGACCACCCATTCATTTTCATTCTTACTAAGGATAAAAATGCTCTCTTCATTGGGCAATTTATATGATTACCCTTTGCCTTATATTAACTTTAGATGAATAAATATGGAAAGCACTTTATTTTTTTTCGTTTGCTGATGATGGCGTTTGTTTGAACCAAGCAACGCCGTTTACTTCAGAAAGATGGTAGAAAGATGGCTATTCTGTCAACTAATTCAATACTATTTCGATGCATAAATGTTTCAAAATTCTAAAACTGCGTGCTCGCTGGAGTCCACTGAATTTGAACGTCGCCACTCCAGCAAAAACGCTTAAGATTGGCTGAGCGTTCCATCCCCCTTACTGACACAACAAAACTGTCGCTATTGGCAACTAATTTTGTTGTACTTCTTCGGATACGCCTTCCAGCCGCCAATCTCGTTGAATCAAAGGGACGAACTGCATACGCAAAGCCTTGATCGTGTCTTACGCTCAAAGAGCTCTCCATGACATTGATATTGATTGCGTGTTTTACAAATCTCCATTAGTTCAGTTTAAAAGAGAGCAGCAAATCTTAGAAAGGGTATCATTCATCTTCGATACCGCTCGTATTCTTTAAAAAAAAGACGCAAAATCGCCCGATTCATGAGACATCACCGTGCGTGACCTCGCTTTAGAGTAAAAGAATTCTCAGTACAAGGGAATCTTCGATTCAGCACGGCGCCGCACATCTTCTGACACATAGAATTGTCTGTTTGAACACAATAAAAGCTCAGTTTCCACGAATCGTAAGCGATTTTTGCTGACGGTAAATTACTCAGTGTGCTTATTCATTGCAATCACTGGGCAACCATACGTAAAAATCTGAAACGATTAGTGGAATCTGACCTCTTACTATGTCCAAGCGGCCATTTCTATATATTAGAGAATGCGCCGCGTCGATTTGAGCCGAATGGTACTTTTGAATTAATAATTCGTTCGCTCTGAAGAAGATGTGGCCACGCTGCGGTGATATCACATAGTTCGGGCGAATTTGCGTCGTTTTTTTAGAAGTACGAGCGGTATATTTGGATCACAAAAATTATCGCGAAATCTGCATTCAACTTTCACGGAAAGTTTTGTTCCGACACAAACTTGATCTTTTGAATCCGAATAGCGCCTGCTACCCTTTGAACCAAAGTTGAGTTTGTTGTTCTCTTGAAGTCATCTCCTTTTAGGAAAGTCGACACCACATTTCTGTATAATATGGCTCACAGGTTTTCAATGGAGTCACATTACGATGGAAGGGTATTTTTGCCAGGAGAAGTGGCATGCTCATGCTGGTCACAGTTTTAAATGCGGTTGCGCATCAAAAGACTTTCTGATAGATCGTTATGAGCAAGTTTCTTGTATCAGCTATAACCAAAATGGATCTTTGCACTTCCAGTACAGGTGTAACCAGCATGCTGTCAAACCCCTTTCAATGAAGTTGTAAGCAGATCCATACTTTTCGATCCATCATGTATGAGCCAGTTGAAGCCAGGCTCTGCAAAATGAAACAATATTCGTATTCCGCTGATCTGCTGACACAGCTCATTATTATTTGTATGGATTCCCGTTTTGCTAGAAAAGCTGAGGAATCAGATCTGATGTATAACTATAAACAAAGTCACAGCAATTCTGCTACGCAGCCAAATCCCAACGTTCCAGCTCTGCCGTCCCAAAATTCGGATTTCAACAGTTTTACGACCACACTATATTATCCAATATCAAAATTTCTTTGCGTAGAATACAGCCCATTGATGGCTTTATAAACTTAAACATCGTATTTTCGCAAGAGGTTCGCATTCTGCAACAAAATATCTGCTCAGAGAGAACCTGAGGAGAAGCGTTCCATTCAAATTCACTTTGAGCTAGATAATCTCGGAGAAAAACAAGAAGTTGAAAAAAGCGAAAAATGACGTTCTTCAAAAGTGTGGTAAATTAGTATGTCAAAAGAAACCTTGCGAAGAGAGTTCGGTTACGTGTGAGTAAAAGAGTAAAGGTCAATTAGTTGATGGAGTTGGTAAGGTAATTTTTTGATGTATGAAACGCTTTTTGGATTTCTTTCCTTTTCTGTTATGTTAGAAGTATTCTGTCAAACGTACTCTCGTTTGTGTGGAAATTACTGTCCGCATCCGGGCTTTGCACCGTGGATGTCCCCCCGATGAGTCCAATTTCAAACGAGCCATGCGCGAAGGGGGGCGGGCGTTAGGTACCCAACCGAGATGCGTGCGTTAGGTACCTAGCCATTGGTGGTATTCACAAGGCCACGCCCCTTAGCTGCTTAAACAGCGGGTACCTAACGATACACCAAATTCTAACTGCTAGAACAGCCCACCTAGCTCGCTGAAGCGCTGGGGCTTGCGACCCACATGAAGAAGATATTTCGAGAAAATCCAAAAGATGCGCGAATGAAAGCGCAAGTTTACACCGCTTTTCCTAATGCTTTTCAAAATAAATTTTAGAACCACAGAAATTCGATGATGAAAGCTAAAAACAGTGTAAGGCTTTTATGAGCAGTTCACATAGTTTGCAAAAAAATTGTGATAATCTGAACCGATAATGTCGGAGGGAATTTTATGAAAGTCAACCTTGTAGAAAATTCTATGATATTACTGAAACAAAGCGCAATTTCGGAGACGCTCCTGGCAATTAAGTTGCACGAAATATTCCTTTGTTCAAAAAAACTGCTTGAAATATATTTTTGACAATGAGAAGAGGAACCGATTGAAAGAAGAGCTTCGACGAGAACTTGTCATCAGGAATCGGAACTTTAAGGCGGACTATGGGGTGTGTGCCTTTCTGAACCGCTCCGTCCTAGCGCTAATTACTCTGCCCGGGCAACTAATTACGTCGCCTTTCTTATATTATAGCAGAGTTTTCAAATTTCTGAGCGTTTCCAAGTGAGGCACACGACAAGTCTGCACGTGTAAGCTGAAGAATTTACCTAAGCCGCCCAAATAAAACATTTTCGAGTTTCAATTATAGTGAGGATATTTGAATTATGAAGACAAAAAGTTAGAAAGGTTGCATGTTTCTAAGGCCATTTCGTGATTTCTTCGCCCTTCTTAGTTTTCAAAACACCATGAAGTCTGCACGTGTAAGCTGAAGAATTTACCTAAGCCGCCCAAATAAAACATTTTCGAGTTTCATGGGGATCGTAATCTTGTTTGATTCTTTTATCATGAGAATGCCTTTGCAGTCCAATTCAGACGTCTCTAACGGCAGCATAGCTCTCGCTCACCCAAGCGGCGGCAGGACCGACCAATCAGAGGCGCGCAGTAATGCTGCTAGTGTTAGCGGTTCAGAAGGGCCGTCTCCCCGGACTATGCGGCCCACTGATATGGGAAGGACGCTAGCTCTGTTCCAGTCAACGAAAATTGTAAATTACAGAGCTATGCCAATTTTGAATGAGTGTCGCCAAGAGAATGCAACAGGAAAAAGCAGCAACTCTACTGAGAACAATTATTGGGGAAATCTTTCGTTTTTTAGGGAGTGACAAAAAAATTTATAGCTTTGGTTGGATAAACTGAGCATATTTTACACGAGAAATCTTCCAAAATAAAGAAAAATGTGTGCTTATCCATGCCCCATAAATCTATTGGTCTTAACTATGACCGAAATAATAACCTCAATAACCTACGTTAACATAGTTCACAATTCCTGTGGCAATATCAATGCAAGTGTTACGATCCTTAACTTCACGGGTCAAAACGAGCTTGATGACAATATGTGAAAGGAATATTCCGTTTAATATCTGCCAGGGGCGCATCCAAAAGTGCTCTTTTCTTCATAAAAATCATAGAATTTTGATTTATTGGTATCCTACAAGGTTAACTTTCATAAAATTTCCTCTGACGTTATCGGTTCAGATTATCACAATTTTTTTGCAAAACTATGTGAACTGCTCATGAAAGCCTTACACTGTTTTTAGCTTTCATCACCGAATTTCTGTGGTTCTAAAATTTACTTTGAAAAGCATTAGGAAAAGCGGTGTAAACTTGCGCTTTCATTCGCGCATCTTTTTGATTTTCTCGAACTATCTTCTTCATGTGGGTCGCAAGCCCCAGCGCTTCAGCGAGTTAGGTGGGCTGTTCTAGCAGCTAGGATCTGATGTATCGTGAGGTACCCGCTGTTAAAGCAGCCAAAGGGCGTGGCTTAGTGTATACCACTAATGGCTGGTTACCTAACGCCCGCACCTCGGCTGGGTACCTAACGCCACGCACCCATGCGCGAAGGCGAAACCGGCATAGCGTTTGATTTGTTCATACCAAGCCGGCGATCTCAAGTACCCCCTACTATCATCATTTAACTTCAAAAATAGTTCCAGAAAAAAAGCTTAAAAAATCTGCTCGTTATTTTCCAAGCATCACTACACTTACCACTTCTCAATTTACCGTATTTACTGTTCGAAGACTTCTATATCCCTCCTATATAACAGACTTACAGCAAAATAGAGGTGTTTATCTTTCTAATATAGAATCTGAAAACGCGCCTATCAATGCTGAGTCCAAATCTTCTTTATATTCTTTAGAAATTTCAAGCAACTTATAAAGACTTGCCTTTAACGGTTATTTTGCAATTTTTCTGAATTCATGCCAAAATCTTCTTCACGACACTTGCGCTCCTAATTATCTCCTGCAGTTACTGACGGCAGGGCCTTGCCTCCTGCACCGCATCCTGCAAATAATGATTCACGCTTTCCTCTTTAGACTGTACTGGGTGCAGCGAGCAGCAAATATCTCAAACTCTGTAGCTCAAACTGCTGTAGCCGCTCAAAAGATTTTAATTGCAAAAGATTGCAGCTTCAAACTAGACAGTGAGCTTTGCTTAAAGTGTGATGATGATGGTGATAAATGTAATCAGATGTGATAAATTTAGCTGCAAGCAATTTGCCTTGTGTAATTCTTTTCATAACTTTACATGCTGGCAAAAGACTGCTGAATCGAAAATCACTTATTAACTCGGCTCCTTGTATCCTTGAGATGGCAGTGACCTGGGCATGCTTCCATAGATTTGGCACCTCACCCAGCATCATAGAGATATTGAAAGTGTGCCCAGCGAGAAAGATGAAGCAGCTTTGGAAAAGAGTTTGAAGATTGCCAGAAATTAAACTTTGAAATTTTATCCTTTCATACTTTTTGCTCTAAATCTACCGCAAAAAATCGGAATGTCTGGAAAACTGGCGCAATGTTTGTATTTGATATGTAGTACAAAATATCATATTGAAGCAAATTTTTCAAAAATTCCAGACTGAGAAATTTTATTTCAAACCCAAACAAACGCTGATATCATTCTGCGGCGTATAAAAATCGTGAATGCAAAGCAATTGCGGAGCTTTCGTCGTGTGCAGAAAAGACATAGACTCAGTATGAAATCGGGAGCTGTCATTCTCTTGGCCGCGAGGAAATATAAAAGAAAAGCAAAAAAGCATTTTTTCGCATTTTCAGAGCATTTGTGAAGAACGAACTACAAATTTTTTGCAATGTTTTCTAACAAAATTTTTTCCTTCAAAATCAACTTCAGCACTGTTGCACAGTCGATTATCGTCTACACTATAAATGAAATTTGTACCATTCTACTGCATTGTATAGTAAGTTATGTCTTTCAAATTGAAGGTTTTCAAGAAAACTTTTGGCAGTCGGGCTGTGGAATTTTTCTCAGTAAAGCTGTAACGATATGGTAGCGCGAAATTGCCAAAGGTTTCATGATTGTAATAATTTTTATCGGAAACGGATTGACTATTTCTGTAAAAAGTTGTAGTAATCCAAGCACTAAATTTGGGAAACCTGCATTAATTTTGTTACAACCTAATACTTGATAAAGGCATGGATCAAAAATATGATATTAGGCGTCTTCCAAAAACGAGAAGTCAAATAAACAGTGAAACGACAAAGAATTACGAACTAAGAGGAAACGCAATAGCGGCCGTTTGAAAGCACAAGCATGAAGTTAAAAACTTGAACAGGTTTACCTCATTTTTATTTACATTTGCTTATCATCATATTCCACCCAAGCCACTCTCCCTAGCCTTCCTGCACTAGTGTGAGATTAGACTCAAACTGACATGATTATGTTTGGTTTTGTTCATGTTCTTTGCGTGCTTTACACTGTATTACTAATATCTCGTTATATTTAAATTTTATTGAACGCTTTGAGCATGCAAAGAGAATGAAATTCAAAAAGCAGCTAGTTTGTTTTCTAGAGCTTCTCGCAATATATACCAATATATACGCATATTTAACCAACCGGGGAGGGAGCCAGAGTCGAATTCGGTTTTCAAATGTATGTACCAATTTGAAGAGCATCAAACGCTGATTGAAAACTGTCTCTATTTTTTGCCAAGCGCCTCTAAACGCTGAGTTATGGGTGTTTTTTAATGCGAAAAATGACAGCAAAATCTAGGTTAAAATGATCATGGTCTTTCGAGCGCTCAGATAAAGAAGTGTTGAGTACCAGTATACTAGACAAAAGTTCCGTGCACAGAGTGGTCTGACACTCGCGCTGGGCCTTTTGCGCAATCTTGGACGAATTTGTACCAGTTGCACGTTTGATTTTTTGAGCCAAAAAACGCTCATAAATCAGCGTCTAGAGGCGCGTTGCAGATAGCAGAGACAGTTTTCGAATCAGCGATTGATGCTCTTTAGACTGATATATAACCCTTGCGAAAAGAGGGTTTCGACTTCGGCTCCCTTGTAGAATTGCTTCTTAGCACACGCCATGTCGCTGTGTAATATCTTATAGAGCACGAACTGGCACCCCGGATTCCACCCCGGTGCGGAGCCAGCCATCGTACTCGATCTCTCATGTACGAAATTCGCCCTTCTTTTAATTCCGACTCGTCATGGGTTCGCTTCTACCGTCCTTACCATATCTTGATGGCCAGGAGATCTGAATAAGCTTTCGAGAGAGGAATTATGGGAATTTTTTAAGCAAAAAATCAAACACAAGGCTACAATTAAATCATTTAATACTGAAGGATTAAGTAATCATGGCCCGTGTTATCTCACATGGGGCCATGATTACTTCTAGGGCGCTTTATGCGATGTAATACCTCCAGCCTGATAAACATATGCTAGTCATTACTACTCTCAAGCTCCAGAAAGACGTCAACATCCGTTATTACTTTAGCCAAACCCACAAATTTTTGCCTCAAAAAATCCCATAACTCTCCTCCCAGAATCACTTTGCAGATATTGAAGACATATTCAGAATTAACGTCTTATGCTCTATAAGACAGCATACAAATCACACGGATTCTTCACTTTGACCACGTATCCTTCCCTTGTAAGATCAAGAGGGCGGACTTTGCTGCTATTCAAACACCTAGTTTTTCTTGTTATCCAAGCTCGAATCTCGTGCAGTCTTTAAGAATGTAAGCAAATGTATGCTATCATAATCTGAAGTTTGTGAGGGTTCCATAGCGTTGATAGAAGGTCTGGATTATATTGAAATGACATGCTTTCGAATTTTCGCCTGGAATCTCGCAGAAAGTTTTGATAATATTATACTTATGCTTACCATTTTTTTGCAGGGTGCTTTTCCCAATCAGTGTTTACATGGAAACAAAAACTTATTCGCAATGCAATGTCCGAGAACTGTCATTCCAATCTTATAGATGACGCAAGCTTCAGCATGTTAACGGACATGGCATATTGAGCATTCAAGACGTGAAATATAAATTTCGCGTCTTAGTATATGCCGTGTTATGCCAAACCAGGTTTTTGGTGGATCTTTATTGGACCTGACGGTTTCGACAGTCTCGTCTTCTTCAGAGGTCTGAACGAAGATCATAGGTTATTTCGCATCTGGACATATACCGCCAAGAGCCTCCTCTCTCACCGCGCCAGTCTAGACCTACTCATAGGCTAGCAGCGTGAGATCATCGAGGTTTGGAAACGAGCCGACCTTGGATCCACCGCATTTCAGTAAGTCCGCACAGATAGTCAGTAACGGACGTCACTGAGTGTCACCCAGCTTGTCAAGGCTTTTATGTGCGGCTGTGAGATCACATAATGATAGATACGGTACGAGATCACTGCTTATTGACAGACATTCATTCTTGAGATTCATTTTCGGTTTTCTTGCACATATCCACGCTGCTTCAAGTACTTTTCTAGCGCATATCTCAGTTTCGTACGATAAAATAGTGCATTTAATTTCATAATCATTTCCACCATGTTTCTCAGCTTTATGTCGCCTCAACGGTGTTGTAAGTAATCCTCGCCTTTTCCCGGTCAGATGTTCCTTCAGCCTTATACCTAGCATTCTACCCGTCTCTCCTATATAGCGATCTTGACAGTCCAAACACTCCAACTGGTATATTATACCTGCCTTTGCACAATCTCCAGTTCTTCCGTAGGGGCATACAATGCATTGTTCTAAGACGCATTCGCTATCGTACAATCTATTGCGAACTAACTGCTTCTTCAAGTTAACATTAGTTAACAAGAAGCAGTTTCGCAATAGATTGTACGATAGCGAATGCGTCTTAGAACAATGCATTGTATGCCCCTACGGAAGAACTGGAGATTGTGCAAAGGCAGGTATAATATACCAGTTGGAGTGTTTGGACTGTCAAGATCGCTATATAGGAGAGACGGGTAGAATGCTAGGTATAAGGCTGAAGGAACATCTGACCGGGAAAAGGCGAGGATTACTTATAACACCGTTGGGGCGACATAAAGCTGAGAAACATGGTGGAAATGATTATGAAATTAAATGCACTATTTTATCGTACGAAACTGAGATATGCGCTAGAAAAGTACTTGAAGCAGCGTGGATATGTGCAAGAAAACCGAAAATGAATCTCAAGAATGAATGTCTGTCAATAAGCAGTGATCTCGTACCGTATCTATCATTATGTGATCTCACAGCCGCACATAAAAGCCTTGACAAGCTGGGTGACACTCAGTGACGTCCGTTACTGACTATCTGTGCGGACTTACTGAAATGCGGTGGATCCAAGGTCGGCTCGTTTCCAAACCTCGATGATCTCACGCTGCTAGCCTATGAGTAGGTCTAGACTGGCGCGGTGAGAGAGGAGGCTCTTGGCGGTATATGTCCAGATTCGAAATAACCTATGATCTTCGTTCAGACCTCTGAAGAAGACGAGACTGTCGAAACCGTCAGGTCCAATAAAGATCCACCAAAAACCTGGTTTGGCATAACACGGCATATACTGACACTTCACAAAATGCCCAGGTTTGAAGATAAGAGAGCATTTGATCTACTTTCGCGTCTTAGTTTGCTCAATTAGCTCCAATGTGGTTTGAGCAGTCAGTCTTACGCTTTCTATTTGATAAGCAATGGATTACCGCAGTTGCTGCAACCGTTATCGAAATAATAAATACTTTAGCAATCATAGATTTCTTTAGAAGGTTTATAGCAGATTGTTCTTCCATGTTTATTCTATGCAAAAACAACAATCCTGAGTATGAGAAGACCTACATTTTGAGAGTGCTTTTGTTCATTGATCTCGCTCAGTTCTAAATCAGTCGCTGAACTCAAGGGTTCTTCTCTATCTTTAGCTAAAAAATTTATGTGCTTCTTTCCCGAATGAAAAGCACGAAACTGTTATACAGTCGAGTAGATTTTTCGCTCAATATAGTGTGCTTGCACTG
>CATQJL010000223.1:57122562-57395279 GCA_958299035.1 Cylicocyclus nassatus
AGACGTCCACGGCTCCAGGACCAGACATCTTTCTGTCGAACTTCTGCGACCCGGAGGACATTGTCTACACGAGGTTCTAGCGTCGCATCTAACATCTTACCTTCAGAAGAAAAGGACTCCCGACCAGTGGAGAATGTCAAGAACCGTCCTTCTTTTTAAGAGGGCGAACGGAAGGATCTTCGGAACTACCGTCCATTATGCCTGCTGAGTGTGCTCTACGAATTCTTTTTACGAAGATGCTATTCTATTCTATTCTATTCTATCCTTGCTCGCATATTTAGGACACTGGATGAAGCCCAACCCCAAGAATAAGCTGGATTTCGCAAAGGATTCAGCTGCATGAACCACATCCCGACGGTTTTGAGGGTTACAGAAGTCTGCCGGAGTACCGGCCTCTCGTCCTAACCTTTGTCTTGACAGCGTCGCAACAGGAGTGGACTCAGTTTACGTGAGGATACTAGCCGATTGTTACAAGGACTGAACAACAACAATGCAGCTAATCGCCTTTTGACCATTTCAATTGGAAAGGGGGTTCGACGAGGCGACACTATTTCGCCGGAGCTGTTCACCGCGGCCTTGCAGTGGGTGATGAAGTCACTGGACTGGGACGAGAGAGGCACACAGTTGATGGGGGAATTCCCTTCCAACCTTCGTTTTGCGGACAACATCGTTCTCTTCTCGAGCAGTATCGCCGAAGCAGAAACGATGCTGAAGGAACTTAACGTAGTAAGGAAGAAGATCGGATTGCAAATAAATCGGAACAAGACTCAGTTTATGAGGAACGCCCTTTGCGAAGATACAGAAATGAAATTAGAAGGCACCCCCACCCCTATTATACCCTTGAGGCACGTCTTCTTACGTGTATCTTGGACGTTCGACGAACATAGAGAACGACTTGAGGGAAGAACTTAACAGGAGAAGAAGAGCAGCCTGGGCCGCCTTCGGGCCTCTGAAGGAAGCCACCGACCAACGAGACCCGGAGCTTCGTGTCCACCGGGCCGACACTATAGCCACTCGAAGGCTTTACGGATCACCCACAGAGCGCTCGAGCGCAGTCTTCTGAAGATGACCCGGCGCAAGCAACATCTAATCGGACCTCGCAGTACCGATATGAGAAGAATGTCCCGTCTTCGTGACCCATCGGAATACGTTGGGAAGGCGAAACATTGATGGGCCGGTCACATCATGAGAAGAACAGACGACAATGGACACTAAGAACATCTGAGTGGGTTCCTCGCGAAACCAGGTATTGAGACAGAACTTAGGAGGGAGAGGTCGTATACAATGGTTGTGCGCCACACCTCTTGCTCGACCCTGAATATAGCTTCCAGCAACGGTTGCTCATTCTAACTCAGAGCTTTAGATGAAAACAGCAGTAATAGTCAAATTGATCTACAACCTCTTCAACAATTACCACAACGTTGAGGCAAGCATTATAAGTAACTTTCAGCATCGGCCCGGCGGGCCACTACAGAAGGATTTCTCTCAACCTTTTTGCTGCTCTATACTATTCATACACTTTGATAGATCTGGGTACTGCCTTTCTCGCAAATCTCGTGCCTTTAATAAGAGACGCAAAAGAAGTTATACCAAAAATTCCGAAAGCGGATAACGCTTTTGTCTTCATAAATGTCATGAATTTATCTCAGCGAGTTTTCACTGCAAAAAAGGCGGCAGAAAAACCATGGCTGTGGAGTTTCTAACCGTAGGAGTCTTGTATGTATACAAAATAAAACTTTCTTAAGTTTACAAGTTCTCATGTTCACATGCAGTACAAAGAGCGTGACAATGCTTGCAACGTTATAACCTTTATTAATTATGTTATTAATTATCATTTCAACGTTGTCAATAACCTGGTGCAGTACGAGGAGGAGGGCAATGGTCGCAGCTTCCCCTGGCTCCAGTGTTTCCGTCTTGTCCTCTCTGTCCAGGAGCGCCAGGTCGTCCAGGAGCTCCAGCTCTTCCATTGTCTCCAGGAGGTCCTCGTCCGCCAGGGCTTCCTGGGTTTCCTCTGCCTCCAGGGTTTCCATTTGGCCCAGGTGGTCCTGGTGGACCAGGAGGCCCAGGAGGTCCTCGGTTTCCTGCTGATGGAATAACTCTTCCGGGTGTTCCAGGTGAGCCTCGGTTTCCTGGCCGTCCAGCGTTTCCGGGAGGACCTTGTGGTCCAGGAGCTCCTCGGCCTCCAGGACTTCCTGGTCCTCCGGGACGGCCATCTGGACCTTTGTTTCCTGGCGCACCACGACTTCCTGCGTTTCCTGGGCGTCCTGGAGGTCCAGCGGGACAATTGAAGCATGGGTTGACTTGTGGAGCAGGAGTTGCCGGTGGTCCGTCAGGACCGTTTCTTCCTGGCTGGCCAGGCCTTCCATCTCCTCCCGGCTGTCCAGCTTGTCCTGGTGGTCCTGGGGGTCCTCTGGCAGAAACACCGCATCCGCAGCATCCACTAGCTTGACGGCGCGTTCTAGTGACCTCCTTCGACAGCACCTTGATTGGGAAATTTACAAATGGAGGCTACCTAGACAGGAATTCAGCGAACTTGCCTGGGTGCGGGTAACTTCCCTCAAGATGTTACCCGAGCGCAACTTGCAGAAGTCGACTTCGTTCCGCATGAGTGAGTGCACGTGCTGCATGTAGTTATACAGCATCGGCACCGAGATGATACAGATCAGAGTAGCGACGGTGGAGAGGGTAACCCCGAGGAAGGCGATCCTCTTGAGAGAATGAGCCTTGGCTTCCCAGTGCTTCTCGTCGTGGATCATTGCGCTGTGGAGTTCGGACTGCGGCTCCTTTTATAGTGATTTCTCTGGGTCAAATCCATCTAACATTACAGATTTTCATACATCAGTTTTAGATCAGTCGGTCAGCAGTGAAATCTTACAACAAGGCCGTATTGAAGTAAGAGTTCGCGCTGATAACAGCATTGTAATGAAATGGATAACGCTCTAACAGAGTTATCCTGACTGTAATCTAAATTGTACCAATTTACTGAGTGATTACCAATTATATTGATATAGCCTTCTACGCTCTAAAGCACTTCTTTCTTTTTGAAACCTTCTGATAAGTGAGCAAGGTAAATCAAGGTATATTAGATCGTTCCATATGTTCGTAGTTTTTTTCTCGTTTCTCATGAAACAAATGGTTTACGGTAAATATCTTCACCACGTGAGAATGCCGATCTTGCTCAAAACACATTTTTTATTTTCAAAGCGAGCTTGATGTACTTAGTTCTACAGCTACTCAAATCAAAGTCTTTTGGAAGTAAATTAGCAATTTCACGTGCATCCTTCGCCCCATACGAGTCATCAGTGGGACTTTTCCAAACGGAATCGTTTGAAATGATGAAAAACAGCTGTTTTCGGGACTATGGTACATAAGTAGTTTCTTTGCCAAGAGAAGCATTACATAGAAGGATGAAACGCACTTTTACATGCGTATTCGATATGATTCAAAGATTCGTTCAAAATTTTTTGGGAAAGCGCATTCAACTCTACTGTACTGGTTCTTCTTACTGAGATCTCGTTTTGACAATTCGCTGATTGCTGTACTATCACTTTGTCATTAGTACCAACCTCGCTTGCAACCAGCTACTCCGCCTATTTTTTCAAAAAATGTGTGTACGGACCAAATGAAGAAAATTTAGACGCCGAAATTGTCAATTTCTTCTCAGAAAGCTTTGCGGGAAGTCGTACAACAGTGGACACTTTGAAAAAGGAGAAAAGTAAGATTGTTTTCCAATAATACGAATATTTTGTCGTAAACCATTCGTTCTATAACAAAACGACACAAACATATCAGGTTGTGAAGAAAGTTGTCGGGTACTTTCAAAGATGTTTTCAAGCTGTTGTAACCTCAGCAGAATAATCCTTTTTAACACATTCACGACAATACGACCCACCGGTGGGTCGTACGTGTTCTGCCGTTACGGACGATAGGACTCACCGATGGATCGTAAGATTCCTGAAGTTCTAGCTTTGCCAGTATGGAATTCTAAGGTGTTCTGGCACATGATTGAGGACACCTTGGCGAAGCTTCAGCCAGAGTGGTCCGGGGGATACCGTAATGTAATGTTACGGTAGGTATATTGTAGGTATAGGTAAGGCAGAGGCTTTAGCTCAAATTTTTCGCAGAGTGATGCTGTTTTTGTAAATTCAAGTCTACATGCACGAGAAATACAGGGAGGACACGGGACTGATGTCAGCCCATCAAAAATTGTCGATGTCATTGATTTTATTGATTTTTCGCAACGTTCAGCAAGCTCAAACCTTGCATACATAGGTTTTTTAGCATGCTGATTACGAAAATATAGTCTCAAGTTCTATACCGCCGTCTTACATCAGTTTCTTGATTCTTACAAAGATTCTACCGTAGTGCTACCGTAGTCCTACCGTGGAAAAATAGTGAACAAAGTGGGCACTATAATCGTGATCAGCACGTGAAATAACCCCAAAACACAATTTTTCATGAAAATCTATGATGTGGGTTCGTACAGAAGGACTACCGTAACCTTACCGTATACTGGGAAAAACTAAAATAAATTATATTTTGATAAACAGCGTCTTCGATAACCCTTGTGGGGAAATTCTTGGGGACATTTTTTGAATTTCTTCTAAAAAGTATTCTCTGGTCCGAAACGGCAGTAATCAAAAAATCGGGACTTGTCGTGAATGTGTTAAGAGCTGAAATTTTGGTGCAAAAAGATGTTGTCTACAAGGGCTCATTTCATTGGCTCTTCAGCAGATCTTCGTTTTCGGCCACTAGACGCGCAGAAGGAAAAAAGGACGATTAAAAAATCGCCTGTTTGTGCAGATTTTCTAAGTCACGAAAAGTGATAGAGGGCTCATTTCAAGCTATAGAAAAATATTCTGGCTGTCACTTGCCAAAGCTACGGCCCGTAGTAAAACCCATCAGGGCATCTCTCTTGAGGCGGGCCGGAGTTGATCTCATCGCGCCTCAGCACATTGCCAGAGGAGAGATTGATTTGTAGCAGATCACTTACTGGATGTTCGCGTTTTCAAAGTGGAAACGTTTCTGCCATTTGTGCATCAGTAGCCAAATGGATAAGAATAATCCGTCCCAAGCGGCAGGCCGTGGTTCGAGTCCGGCTAGCGTCGCCATTTTTGCTACTTGCCCTGGCGACCTTTGATAACGGCTGCTGTCGAAAAAATCGATGATAGCCGCTATCAGAGATTTCACCTAATTGTAAGAAACAACGAGATAAAACAAATACGCAATATTTTGGCATTCATACAGAGAAAAATTACACTTGGAGAAAAATGAGTAGAAAGGTAAATTTACCTTCTTATTATCTGAAGCGGTTCGCTATCAAAAACAAGCAACAACTGCAAAAAAAATGCAAAAACTTTTTTTTCAAAATTCGTCGCGCAATCAGCTGTTCATCGATCCCCACTCACTTAGGCGCCCGAAGTTTTGGGGGTTTTGCACGGCAAAAAAACGTCAGCTGCGATGTTTCGTAAGTTACTCAGGAGCAACTTACGGAGGATTTCTCTGTGCTCTCCTCTTAGCACAGTATTCACCTAATGTCGTCGTCCGGCTCATCTCTGATGACTCAGCAGGGAGCTGATCTCCCTGCCGGGCTTCATCTGAAGCTCACCTGTGGGGTGACCTTGCATGGTTACACTACGGAAACGCGGAAAGTCCTCATCTCACCCGACAGAACCTCATATGAGAGCCTCAGGGGAGATCATCTCCCGTGACCGAGCTTTACTACGGGCCTACGACTCTATAGCGCTATTTGCAAAAAATCTCAAAAAACTTCGAAAATCGGCCGTT
Source organism: Cylicocyclus nassatus (assembly GCA_958299035.1). Lineage (NCBI taxonomy): Eukaryota > Metazoa > Nematoda > Chromadorea > Rhabditida > Strongylidae > Cylicocyclus > Cylicocyclus nassatus. Next base: position 57,128,350 of record CATQJL010000223.1, read on the forward strand.
TTCTGTACCCGAAAACTAATTTTTGAGTGAGTGATTTTAAAATCATTCATTTTTGCACGAAACGAGGCCAATCTTCGATTACTGCAAATACTAGTACTGGAAAATATCTTGCGCATCTTTTGGGTCCATCACCCAGGTGGATCCACATAGTATCGCTGCGAAAAGAACTACGACCAAAGAGGAGTTTGAACACTTGTAATCCTCGTGCGCATGAAGCAGGATTGAAGGCAGTGGCTCGGGAAAATTGCGACTGCGGGCTTTCCACGACTACATGGCCTTCTGGACCATCTGAGTCCTGTACTGCGCTTGGAAAGTCAAAAAAGTGCTTTATGGCATTTCCGAGCCTTGGAGATGGCTGGGGAAGCGGGGGGAGGGATTCACCCCAAAATGAGCAACCGGCTGCAGGAAACTATAACTCCACCTGTTTTGGCGGTAAACTGTATCGCGATGGCTGCCTAGGCTGATCAACCAATTGCCCCCAAAATAGGTAAAGTTACAGTCTCCAGCAGCTAGCTGCTCCTTTTGGGGGTGAATCCCTCGCCCCGCCCCTCCAGCAATCTCCAAGGCTCGGAAATGCCAAAAAGTATTTTTTTGACCTTTCAAGCGCAGGACCGGACTCAGCTGGTCCAGAAGGCCATGTAGTCGTGGAAAGCCCGCAGTCGCAATTTTCCGGAGCCACTGCCTTTAAAGCGCGCTGGGTTTCAAAGCCAACGGCCTTCTCATTAAAAATAATTAGGTTATAAATGGTTTTCCTTGTTCACTGCGAACTAGCTGCAGAAAAAAATGTGAAATTCTTGGCTTGCAAAGACTTCCATCTTTGGCGTATAGATCGGGCATAGTTCGACGTCGATAAAAACTTGGAAAAATGTGGTGCTGGCAAATCATATGTTTATGACACCTATTAAACCACTGACCACGACGCCTAATTTTGCGTGGCGGCGCTGGACGGCGCGATATTGCAGAACATTTTTGTTCTTGTATATTCTGTGTTTAGTGAACATTTGTAAACATTTTCTTGGACGACGGAGTTTACAAATTCCAAAACCGCCATAGACTACCCCGAATGCAAAAGCTAGGAAATATTTTGTATATGATATGCCTTTGCAAGAGTTGTGGGCCACCGGTGGTCCACATCGTCCTCAATCGGTTAAGGACTATTAACGAAACCAAGTGAACCAAAAATTTGAAAAAGCAAGTTGTGAAACATCACAGCTTCAATTACGACTTAGAAGCGAGATGGGAGAGGGGGGGGGGGGGGGGGAAGAGGGAAGACCTGTTAGACCTAATCAAACAGAACCTTTCCTACAAATGCATAGCTTATTTGCATCCATAGCCCCATTCTACACACTTCAAAGAATGTTTATTTACCACCTTTAATCGTCCCAGACTTTTTGTTTGCGCTTTCTCACCCACATTACTTGCTTCTAATTAGTAAGAATTTACCGTGCTCCTTGTAATTTCGTACCTTCCTATTCTCGCAAAACTTTATCGACCCGACGTTCTGGCTTCAAAGGTCAGGGGTTACATTGCAGTGTGAAAGCGCTTTCGCTGGACCAACTGAGAATTTTGCTACCTGGCCAAGAAAGGATTCCTGGATGCGAATGTAACGAAGAATTTACACAGTTCATATCATATGATTTTTCTGCAATGTTACCTGACTTTAACTTTTTAGGTCTCAAAGCGAGACATGGGCAATTGCTCAACGTCACTGGCAATCCCAGATTTTTGCTGGAAAGGGGACAACAGAAATATTTTCGAGTATAGGAAGCGCTGTGTCCCTCCCAAAATACTTAGTACGCAAAATTTCGGCTTCTTGAACCCCCCCCCCCCCCCCCGCCAAAAATTTGAAGCGAGCTTTGGGCGAACTTCCCGCACGCCCGGCAGGCATTAGAGTGGGATCCCGTACATTTTTTCTGCTCCTTTCCATTTAATACGCTTTGAGGTGGAATTTGGGTGTTACGTATTTTTTTCTCTTGGAAAATCCGGGCCTACACACAAAGGGACATCAAAAAGGATTACAGTAGATATATCTATAGCAGATAACTCTTTTGTTCCTTTGGGAAAGTACCAAGTTTATTCCAAATATGGCGAAAAGGCAGAAACACAAGGAACTTGAGTATCTCACTGACCTCCATATAGCTACAGAGAAACGTATTCTGGCTTTATGGGCACTTTATTTATCGTCTTACAGAATGCTTTGGGTTTTTTATGAATAATATCTGTAGGGGAGGAGGTCTACCATAGCTAAGGTGGTATGTACCAGTAGAAGCTTTAAATGCACGAAAATGCAAAAGTGAAACTTTATTCAAGCTGCGCATTTGTCGTGCCTAAGTGCAGCACAAAAAGCATGACAGTGCCTGCAGCGTTATAGAAATTATTAGTCATATTATTATCTGTTATTAAAACGTTTTCAATATCCTGGTGCAGTACGAGGAGGAGGGCAGTGGTCGCAGCTTCCCCTGGCACCAGTGTTTCCGTCTTGTCCTCTCTGTCCAGGTGCTCCAGGTCGTCCGGGAGCTCCAGCTCTTCCATTGTCGCCAGGAGGGCCACGTCCACCAGGCGTTCCTGGGTTTCCTCGTCCTCCAGGATTACCGTTTCTTCCGGGTGGTCCTGCTGGTCCAGGAGGTCCTGGAGGTCCTCGATTACCTGCAGATGGGATGACTCGTCCGGGTGTTCCAGGTGATCCTCGGTTTCCTGGCCGTCCAGCGTTTCCGGGAGGACCTTGTAGTCCAGGAGCTCCTCGGCCTCCAGGACTTCCTGGTCCTCCAGGGCGTCCATCTGAACCTCTGTTCCCTGGCGCTCCACGACTTCCTGCGTTTCCTGGGCGTCCTGGAGGTCCAGCAGGGCAGTTGAAGCACGGGTTGACTTGCGGAGCAGGAGTTGCTGGTGGTCCGTCAGGGCCGTTTCTTCCTGGCTGGCCAGGCCTTCCATCGCCTCCGGGCTGCCCAGCTGGCCCTGGTGGTCCTGGTGCTCCTCTGGCAGAAACACCGCATCCGCAGCATCCCCTAGCTTGACGTCGAGTTCTAGTGACCTCCTTCGACAGCACCTTGGATGAGAGAAGATTATAAATGGAGGCTACTTATGAGGGAATTTAGCGAACTTGCCTGGGTGCGGGTAACTTCCCTCAAGATGTTACCCGAGCGCAACTTGCAGAAGTCGACTTCGTTCCGCATGAGTGAGTGCACATGCTGCATATAGTTATACAGCATCGGCACCGAGATGATACAGATCAGAGTAGCGACGGTGGAGAGGGTAACCCCGAGGAAGGCGATCCTCTTGAGGGAACGAGCCTTGGTTTCCCAGTGCTTCTCGTCGTGGTCATGACTCATTGCGCTGTGGATTTTGGGCAGTGACTCCTTTTATACTAGTTCTTTGGGTCAAATCCTTCTAACATTAATTATACACTACCGTACATCATTAATTATACATTGTCGTACGTCAGTTTGGGTAAATCGGTCAGTAGTGAAATCTTACAACAAGGTCGCATCAAAACGAGAGTTGATAACACTCCTTGCATTGGTAACGATTTGAATGAAAAGGATAACACTAAAGGGGCCACTCAAAATTTCTTAATATATTTCTTAGTAGTGAGCACACAAAACAAAAATAAGTTCATATTACCCAGGCAACAACAAACAGATATCCATTGCGTAGTTTATATCAACCGTTCCCAAAATGTCCACTCACTTTCGTTAAATGCTGGAAGGATGGTGAAATAAGAGTTTTAAACATACGAAATGCGTTTCAAATGTATTGGCCTGAATAAACTACAGTAGGTTTTCTTAAAGGTCACTTAAAATCTAGATTTTTTGAAATAAATTATTAGTTCTACATTGCTGCTAAGCCCTTTTTGCATGTCAGCAACGAACACACTTTTTTAAATTATTTGTTTGTTACACAAATTAATCAAAAGGAACATGTACCATTTTTTTATATGGCGCTGTTCCACTTGGATAACCCCGATTCTCAATCTCGGATGAGGTTGCTGACATGGTGATTGCAAATGTTAATTTTGTTTTAATACCAGGATTACGGTAGGTACTAGCGTAACCTTAAGAAAAGAGCCGTACCATGATGAACGCATCCAGGACCCAAGTGACCAAGTATAGTGGCAATCATTTACTCAATAACTTACTAATTAAGGTAATAGGGACAGACACTTAACGGAACAACTTGAATCACTGTAAATAGAAATTTTCTTGTAGCACATATGACCATTGAGCAGTTTCCAGTTTCAGGGCCGTGGAATCTTGATGAGACGGAAGTTATTGTGCAGTCATCAACAGAGTATATTGAAGCGGTCGATATGCGGTTTGATGTATGAAAGTTTTCATTTCTTGCTGTTTAAATCTTGCTCATGCTCAGCACTTACGATTTGCAGGGAAATAGCGAGTGGGAATTGAGTTCAATAAAAGCTTTTTCTGTGCCAGCACCTGACAATTCAGACGGAGTAAGTAGGAAGTTTGAACTATCGAACTGATACGTTTTAAAATTGTAGTTTTCATACTGTAGATGATTCCTAACTATGGTGCCTTGAAAATGCTTCATGATTTCCTTCCAGAGCGTCTACTCATCGGTGATCTACCTAGTCGAGTTAAAAAGAAAACCGGTCTACTACGTTCTTGTTATTCAGGTAATCCAACCTTTGATTTGACCACATTCTCCTTAGACGATGGCGTGCACCCAGAATGGTCCATGGTATAAAATCTCAAATTAGAGAGAAAATGTCCCTTTCATAGTTATTTTGTTAAAAATTGTCCAGCCAGATCTAGTTATTAGGTTGGTAAGAGAGGAGGCGAAAATTTTCGGACATGTTCATGCGAAAATTGCTATTTCTCGGCTTGTAATGCATTTACGAACGCGAAAATTTGTAGTTGCACTCTCACATATACGCGGCTTATACCTGTGCAGTGGGAGGAGTTTAGGATCAATAGGGGCGGAGTTTGCCACTTTTCGATCATCTCATTTTTCCTGCTAATTAACTCATTCCATACAGACCTTGCATAAATGCATCTGAGTTCATGTCTACTATATATTGGAATATTTGTGAGTGTTACAGTGTTTACGGAAGGTGGACTTCCGAGCTCTGTCGAAATCCTATGTCTTCGAATTTTCGACTCTATCTTCACAGGATTTCATGGTTGTGATTAGTATGGTCTTGTAGTGTTTGCTTTCCTCTATCCTATGATGTACAGCATGCCCTGACTGGTGATTGCATCGAAGCATTATCTTTTACAGTTGGAACCGAATACTCTTATTCGGATAATTTATTCGAAATATTCCAATAGTCAAATATTCGAGAAAGTCCATTTATTCGATTGTTCGAATAGTCGAATAAATGATAAAGGTCTTTATGCAAATAATTCGTTCATTAGATAATTTCGAAAATTGACTTATTCGAATATTCGTTCATTCGAGTAGTTTTGAAAGATAGTTATTCGAATATTCGAATATTCGAATATTGCATTCAAATATTCGAATAACATTCGATCATTTATTCGAAATTAGTCGAATATTCGATCAAGTTCGGTTATTTAAGTATTCGTTCATTCGAATTTTGGAATGTGCCAATATTCGAATATCCGAATTTGAATAAAATGAAAATCGAAATTCGAATAATATTCGTTCATTCGAAGAATTTTCGAAAATCAAATATTCGATAATCATTCGTTCCAAAAATTTTCGAAAACCAATTATTCGATACTCATTCGTTCGAAAAATTTTCAAAAATTAATTATTCGATATTCGTTCATTCAGCGAAAATTTCTGTTCGCTACAACTATATTATCTTTGTATAAAGGCAATGTCCGAGAACTTTCTTACCAACGTAATACTTGGCCAAGTAAGTTCTTATAAGAGCAGCTCATATGCAGTGATTTTGGCCGAGGAACTTTCCTTTCATCGTTTCCTACGGGACCAATCAGCATGCTCGATTGCATACCAAGCGGGAGATTGAAGCTGAATATCTCAATCGACCATGGAAGTCATATGAGAAGCTGCTTGAGCAATTTCCTAGTAAGCTTAGTGAAAGTCGATACTTTGGTGCCATGCATGAAGAATCTTGTTTTTAGCATCAAAATTTCGTACGGATGGTATCCATTGCATTTATCTCGAAATAGAATGTATGAGTAGAGTTTGAATTTGAATTCGAGCTTTGTCTGTCGTAGCTTCTGCCTCTACGCAAGTATGCAATTGTAAATGAATAGCAGGTTGGAAAGGAAAGAATGTTGTTTTTACAGCAAAATTAATCAAACCAAAAAATAAGGATTACTACTCGATAGAGCAAAATAAGCTCTACAAGGTGACCTTTGAGGCATAAGTCGATTTACACAATGTGTAAAGCCAAATCGTAAGCAACTCATGATGCCAAAAAAATCGGGTTTTCGCCCCAAAAAATCCAACGAATTTCTTGAATGCACCCGCATGTAACAGACACATACACTTATCCATACGTACATTCTTGGTATATTTTTAAACTTTCTTGGTAATAAATTAAGAGGAAATTGGAAAGCATGTGTCTGTTACATGCAGGACCATTCAAGAAATTCGTTGGAAAATGACAAACTCCCAGTAATCCTCGGCTCTTTCCGTATATGCAGATACTATGTACAAACCTATGGAACTTCGACCATAAATTTTCGGCCTTGCACAGGAGCTAGAAATATCAGTTTTTAGCCTAAAAAATTAAACCATAAATGACATTCTTCTTCTCCAACCTAATAGCACTATATATCGTTTTGACTTTTGACTACCCTGAAATCTAAGCATAAGTCCGCCCAACGCTTGAAATTTTGACTTCAAAATTAATTTTCATGTAAACTACGAAAACATAGGCTAGTGTACATGACTGAAAGCTCTTAAAGGCGCCGTCCACCCTAAGTTGCAGGTGTTGAGCTTTTGGCAGCATATAACAGTAGGGCCACCTATTAAGCCAATGCCCAAGTCGCAGCTCAAAATTTCGCTTCGGAAGCGAGAAAATCGCTTCGGAATAGCAAAGATGCACGTGGACCCCCATCCATGCCCGCCCCTCCCCATCCATGCCCGCCCATTTGTGCGCGCTCATCCAATCACGTTCTGGAAAGCCGGCCTATGTCTTCGAAATGGGAATTGTCGGGGTTTTCGCGGATTCTCGAATTCATGTTTGGAATCAGGGACATGAGAAGGCCCTGAAACGACAAAAACCTGGAATTCGAAAATGTGGGTGGACGGTGCCTTTAAGAAGCATTCTCGAGTGATCTTTACGTTAACAATGCACGGTCTTCCCGAAAAGGATTGATAAAAAAAGGCAGCTTTGGCAGCACTGTGTAGTGTCAAGGCGACGAGCAAAACAAAACGAAAAACGAGAAAACGTAGAAGAATTAGAATAGTCAGCATTTTTACATTATCGGAAAAATTCATTTGAGAAATGGTGGTGCTTTCTCTACACAGAAAGCACCACCATTTCTTGTTGTTTTGCAGACTGAATGCTTTTTCAATTTAGAGAAAACCAAGCTTTAAAGCAGAAATATCTACAACGTTTTGAGGTACCCTACTTTGGTTTCTCATCTTTGGGGTTTTCATCAATCAAGCATAGGCAACTTGTTTTCTATTTGATCTCTGCGAGTAGTACGCATTGTGAGTATAAAAGTATTTGATAACATATGACTTAACATGCTGTGTCATTTCGATTAATATAGAAAAAATTCTTTCATTTTACTATTTTTTGGAAAAGCGTGAATTCCCAATAAACTTTCTGAGAAGTTTTCATTTATTTCTTCAAGTAACTATTCAAATGCATTGGTCTCTCCAAATTTTTTCCTATTTTCAGGCGCCATCATTTATCATGACAACATTGACGCTACTCGGAATATTCACACCATTCAGCAACACTCCAGAGAGGCGCGAAAAAGTATGAATTCTCGCAGATCGTTGCCAAAATTTCGTTAAAAATATTGTTTCAGGTGACTCTTGGTCTGAATATGTTCGTGTCAGTCTCAATGATGTTGAACTTGGTTGCTAATATGATGCCAAAAGCGTCGAGACTTCCTCTATTAGGTGGGTCTTTATGAGCTTTTCCAGTGAATGAATGTTTTACCTGTTTTGGTTGTTGAAGTCATAAGGCCTCGGTCATAGTTCACGTCAGTCACGACGCGATTTGGCAATACTCCAATTGTCCATAACTCTCGTGAACGCATTTTGAATAAACAGAAGATAGGGCGTTTTTGATCTACAAAGCTTATACACACTATCTTGTATACCAGTGCTGTATTTGAAAACATCTGGCTAGTTGCCAAATGCTGGCGACTGAAATCGCGTGAAATATGCCCGATGCCTCTTCATAAATTTGAAGCATTTGATAAGACCAAGCTTGCATGTTCATTGTCGTTGTTATTAGATATTTATCAGATTGTTTACCAGTGGCTCAAAAAAGTTGGTAGCGTTAAAATGTACAGATAAACAATTGTTGAACAGTGGGTTGCCCATCAGGAAGCGATGAACGAACTGAGGGACAACATAATTTCTTAGATCCGTATATTTGTCTGGAACAAAACTGCCTTGACTTCGTACTCAAAACAAAAAAATTCTTTGAGAGCATATCCTCAAGTTTTGCGACCCACTGCCTTTTTTGTGCGCAGATATTGTCAGCTAAGAATACAGTGTCAAAGACACCGACAACCTAAGTTTGGGATTTTGGGCGGTAACGCCCCTTCCCATTACGCCCGCCTTCCGTGCGCGCTCATCCAATCACAACCGGCGTGCGGGTTCTCCGGAACGAGAATCGTTGGCGTTATCGCGGAGACATTCGGAAGAGGGACATGAGAAGGCCCGAAACGACAAAAACATGAGAGTCGCGGATCTAAGTGGACGGTGCCTTCAACCGTCAAATTTACTAAATCTTAGGGTTTGAAAAGCACAATCCACCTCAAACCTAAATGAGAATCAGCAGCTTAGATTGCACCTTTCATGTCTCCATTAATTACACAAAACCACTAGTTCATAGTACTCCTGCTCCTAAACATTAAAAGCCCCCGTTTGCAGGTAACTACATCCTTGCTGAGATTTTCGTCACTGCAGCTGCACTGCTCGTGTCCATTGTCATTCTCATCACTCACCAACGCTGTCACACCAGATGTATTCAGCCACCAAAATGGTATATTATACTCTTCCAATGAAGCACGTAATGTTGAAACATAATCAACTCAAAATTGCCAAGCTTTTTGCCAAAAAAAGGTTTACAAAAAAGATACACGTGATAGATGCTCGATACCCCGTCAGGATCACCCGCCCGGACATCTGCCACGGATCGTGCACCTCAGCAGATATCAGCCTGCGTCAGTTGACTCGAGTAGCCGAGCGGTGGAATAACACTCTCTAGTCATGTACAAATAGACTACGACTCTGAATCTCAAATCCCCCTTCCGCAAACGGAAATAATGTGGTTTCAGGCTGTTGAACATTCTCGTGTGTCCGTGTAGCAGACGAAAGATAGATATAGACTGCGAACCTCCTCCTTATTCACTTTGTAGCGATTCACCATCTCTTGAAATCTTGGAGCAACCAGAAATTGTGGACTCCTTGAAAATGGTTGGTTGGTTGCTCTTCTTTCCTTCTTTATTCGAATTAAATACAATCAAACAAGTACATTTTATGGCGACAATGATAAAAAGATAGATTTTGGTCTTTGCATGCTTTTGGCAGAGGACAACGGCCTTTTTGCTAATAATCTCGATGGACTTCTAAAGATGTAATTATTCCATTCAATAGTAAAATTCAAAAGGTAAATGCATAAGGCCCTTGTTATCCCAAAAAAATCGTTGCGAGTACCAGTCATAAGCAAGTACCAGTCATATTTCAAAAAACACTGACACTATTTTTTATAGAGTCAGCCTCCCCTCCTCTATGTGACGTGATGTAAGAATTTGCGATAAAAAACAAAAGTTCCCAAAATGATTATTGCTCCAGATTAAGGGAAATATATTTGAGTTGTAGAGAAGTGATGTGAGAATTTGAAGTATATAGGCTCAACACTTGTTTCTTTAAGTGACATATGTAGGTACAATTTATAATTGACGTTTCGATTTTACCGCGTTCGGAGCCTAGATTTGAAAAATATATATGCTTCATTCGTCTCTATCACTTATCTGTGATTGATATATAAAAAAGAATAAACTCGGAAATTCACTTTTGGGCAAGACATTTACAGCGTCGCTTCTTCCTCTGATAACTGCAAATCGTAGAGAGATGCAAATTAAGATACTCAGGGAAATTGTTACCCTTCCACTTGAAATTTTGTCTTCACCTCGCGGCCAAAAGCGTGTTGTTAGAGACAAGGACGATGTGAAGACAAACGATTGCGTGATAGCATATCATGCTTTCTAGTTCGAAGAAATTTCAATATAATGCTTTTCCGTTGGCAATTTTGGCTGCAAAAAAATTGACGAACTATTTTCTGGATATTAAAGTAGCAAGCGGTCATTCACGTACCAGCATAATGTCAAAAATAGGATTTTGCGTTTTTTTGTAAACAGAGGTGCGACCCCTTCTCCAGCTGCACGATGGCTTGCATGACTTGCTCAAACATATAACATTCCAATGTTTAAAAAGTCATCCGGGAAGGAGAGAACGCCGAAAAGGAAGTTGTTGCAGTGGTTGAGAAAGATTGAACAAGAAAATACTTTCTTAAAGCTTGCGAAAATAAAAAGTTTTTAGGCTTTAAAAGTTTTGGAAAAATTTCGTGAAAGAACATCCATTGTTTTCGAGCTACGAATTGCCTTTGAATTCTGTGGGTTAGGTTTTGCATTGCTTGAAATTGCGTGAAATTCAAAACGACAAATTCCGTGCATATTTTCACATGTTTTATCAAATTCTTTTTCATATTGAAAACCACAAAACAAGTTGTTATGGCCTATGTTTGAGGTATGAAAAAAACTTTTATCGTTCTACGATAAAAGTTACGTCTACTCTACGTGCCTAAAAACTGCTGAGGGACGGAAAGCTTGGGAAAAATACTCTAAACGGAAAATACTAGGTTGTTCCAAAAGTTCTGCTGCTTTGATGTTGAAAAAAATTCTTAACTGCTCCCTATGAACATACTTACATACTTTACTTTCAAAAAATATCATCAGATAGAACAATTCATCTGTTTCCATGCAGAAAACTGCAAAAAACATAGTTTTTGCCGTTTTTTTTGCATTTTTCACAAAAGTCGTAACTTTTCATAGAAAAGCCCAATCAGCACGAACTTGGCATTTTTAGAAAGAGCAGCTCACAAAACCTATAGGAAACATGCTCTCAGATTGTTTTTGAGCGTTTCAGATTTTTGACGATTTATTTTCGAAAATCGGGACCCGTCATGAAACAGCAATGTGGTACAAGGTAGATGCAATTATAGAATAGATATAGCATTCGCGACAGTATGTTACCCTCCGTCAATACAGAGTTTTGCTTCTACTTCTGTTTCTGACAAATTCCCTGGGGCTAATACTCTGAGTGCGTGCCTCCCCCAGAATTGTTCTCACAATCAGATGAATCATCAGCGTAGGGCTGTTTTTTGATCATTTTAACATGTCAACTCCGAATAAGCGCCTTAAATTTGCTGGAATTAACATGTTTAAACGATCGGAAGCCAGCCATGTTGGTTCATATGGGAATTCTGGGGATGCACGATACTCTGAATGCCAATTGTCCCTCTACCTGTGTAGTACACGTGGATTGCACCGCATTTCGAGTCAGATAGACATCTGGCCGGCGATTCGATGCATGGATAACCTTGGTGAAAGGATGCGCACCCCTCGGTTTCAAATCCGATATGACGCGGCGCTGATCGCAGTCGATCGATACACGCAAGAAGTGTCCGCATCCATGAATAGATTCCAGAAAAACCGGTCTCTATTGCATGCGAAGAGAAAGCAATACGCAAGTCTAGACATTTCCACTTATCAAATCACCTGAAGAACAAAGTCGTGAAGAAAGTTTTAGTGAAAATCAAATATTTACCAGTGGCCTGTCTCCACCGGATATTTTGGTCTGGCGAATCTGAGCAATATTTTCGGTATGGATCGATTAATTCGTTCCGCGCAAGAGTCAATTTAACCCACATTATTCCCCGTTTTGCACCATCGATTTTCAAGTCGTAGTACTGATACACATTACCAAGTCTTCAGACGAAACTCCCTCAAAAACTTATGGCCCGTTTCATAATGTAATCTTATCAACTCCACGTCCGCACTTTTGTTGTTCAACAACCGTCAAAACAACCATAGCACTAACCAATCAATATCTAGACGAAGACGAGTCGTTTTACACACTTTAGCATGGGAATTCTCATGTAAAAACAAAAAGGAGAGAACTACCGCAGCTTCACGAAGCGAAATTGAAATAAACATTGATCACTCCCAGGACGCAATTTTCCCAACCGCTGACTCGACATTTTTATCTCATTTTCCGCACACAAATCAAGAAGTCAAAACCTCTCAGCTGAGAAAATATCTCACTCCCGCGCATATCCCAGAAAAACTATTACGCGGTCAATCATTAGACATAATCGCAATTCGCAGTGCTGCTGAACGGAATTTGCCATGAAAAAACTCAACAATCTTCAGCGGCATACAAATATCTTCTTGGCGATATATAACACAAAAAGTTAATTTGTCTTGGATTGCATCTCACAATCGCACACATATTTCAGACCACGTCAGCGCTGCGCTCGACAATCGAACGATTAGAAAGTGAAGATGACATCCGCCTTACTTGGATTCGCATATTTGATCGGATCGATATGTTATGTCTAGTAGCGTTCCAAGTGTTGAACGTAGTCGCTTCAACATTGTTCATGCGATGAGACAACCCTAGTCGATTACTCTCGATTTTATCACTTATCTGCCCACATCATCTGAGTAGATTTCTAACTTCAAGCGATACGCATCTTCAAAATGTTAAGAAGAGAATAAATAAATACGAGTTAACACAGATGGAGTGACAATCATGCTGCTGATGCGAGGGGGATCATGTGATCGAGTTTACAATTATACGGGCGGGGGATAACAAATCAGGCTGAGAACGGTGTATGTGCATAGAAACGAGATACACAACACGAATATGATAAGATGGTGTGAAACAATGCACCCCGATGTCGCTGAATAAAAAAATCGATTACACATAAAACAGGGACAGTAAACCAGCGACCCTTGGAATACCAGTACCAAGGTCGCTATAGAGAAATTTTCTTAACAAAAAAAGAGCGACAAAAATCAAGAAAAAAATAATAACTAGCAGAGTTGAGTAAAACAAAAAAGGAGAAATGAAATATATCGTGCTGTTCCCAGCCTACGCCTACCGTAAACGAATATTTGGATACCGAGCACCAATGACTCGTACCATGATATTACAGTATACGCTAAACGAAAGACGGAACAGACCTACAGGAAAATTGCACGGTGCTAATCGTGGAATTTGATTTAGCCTCTGTTCTTTAGCTGATTGCTCAACCAGTCGAGACCTTCGTACAGACCATCTCCCGATGTAGCACAAGTAGCCTGCAATTAGGATGAAATTACAAACAAGCCAAACATAGCAATTACACATGATTGTGGATCTGAAGAAAAGAACGTACATAGCATGTATTTATAGTAAAGGCAGTGGTTTGTACAGGCAACATCTTTCTAATAAACAATTAAACCCGTTCGGAAAAGAGATTTCCACATTTACAAAAAAAAAATTGCTCGAAAAATAGTCTTCTCGCAGTGATCTGTCTAATTCATGACTCGCACAATTGGTCAACAGAGAAAACTGCACTTAACAATTTTGTCTGTGCCCAAGTGGTTTCTCACTCCACTTAACGTTCCAACCAAAACCAACGAGAAAAAAAAAGTACGGATCTGGTTTCTGACAATGACAGGAGGGCAGGTTGCTTTCAAAAGAGAACCGTTGTTCAAAATGATTGCCAGGAAATAAAGTTAAAGGCAAGGTTTGCCAGCCAAAAGATGAAACAGGTTGAGCTTGAAGCAGCAGATGTAAAGCTTAAAATCACATTACTGGTTAGTACAGGAAAAGATAATACTGAGTCATTTTACACATATGAAACGACTCTCCATAGTACCTAATATTGATCACATGTTCACCTACACACAGACATTTAAGAGATGTGAAGCACCATTTCTTTCTCCCAAATGCTTGACATTAATCATAGATTATTTAATTCGTTTTAATAAGTGCAGATAGTTAGTACTTCCCAATCAATAAAAACTTATGAGTCATCATTATCGATTTACTCACCTGAATGTACCACGACCTGTTTCTCAAAGTATGTAGTCCTAGTTTATCTGTAACTTCAGCGGCATTCATTGCGTTTGGTAGATCCTAAAGAAATGTAATAAATCATATTACCGATCGATAGTTTTATGCCCAAAGGCCACAATAAAACTGAAATATGAGATGGACGGATTTTACGCGCAACTCACCTGTTTGTTTGCGAAAACAAGAAGAACTGCATCCCTGAGTTCATCCTCGGCCAGCATACGCATTAACTCTTCCCGGGCCTCTCCAACACGTTCGCGGTCATTAGAATCGACAACGAATATAAGACCTATAACAAACGACCATAAAATAGTGAAATCTGAAAATGTTTCTCAGAAGCGAAATTTTTTCGATGTTTGATCGGATTTGACCGATTCGTTTACGATAAAACAGCACAGCAAGATCAGAATGCGGAGATCAAATAGGCCCCAGGGCATTCTCATGACAGCAATCTGAGCAAGATACACCAGATTTTCCGTACCTTGTGTATTTTGGAAGTAATGCCTCCACAGTGGCCGAATCTTATCTTGACCTCCTACATCCCATACCGTGAATGAAATGTTTTTGTATTCAACTGTTTCAACGTTGAATCCTAAAAAACGTTTGTGAGTCCAGAGCACAAAAGATCACTTGATTACGTGAGAAAAGCGCATACCAATAGTGGGTATAGTAGTAACAATTTCTCCAAGCTTCAATTTGTATAGGATAGTAGTTTTACCAGCTGCATCCAACCCGACCATAAGAATTCTCATCTCCTTTTTGCCGAAAAGGCCTTTGAACAGGTTTCCGAAGATGTTACCCATTCTGAAAGCCTAGAATGATAGTTTATAGCCACATAGAGTAAACGAACACATGGTAAACGTCGAGGATCAAAAAGCGACGCACAGGGAGATTGAACGTTCAGGCTAAAGAAAAAATGCTGACAAACAGTGCCAACGCACACGACGCACACAATGACCTAAAAATGAATCTTCACGAGGTACCCAGCTGTTACTGCTGGCAGATGGGTGGGACTAATGAGTCAGAAGGCTCGTGACAACCTCCCGACGCCCTCAACATGCCCTGACAGTGCGTCTAACAGAGAAAAGACGAGAAATTTGCATGCTAAAAATCTATACGTGACGTTCAACCACGTCAGCGCACACGCGACCGCAACGCCGACACGCTGATGCGATGACGGTAGCGACATGCACATCTAAACCTGTTGCCAAATGTGTTCTCAGCTGGAAAAGCTCTACCAAACTGTACTTTTTATTGTACTAGTGGAACTAATTGAGGGTGAAGAAAGTTAGTGTTGGTGGTGTTTTCTTCTTAAAAGTGTTTAACACACAGTTCCAACTGAAGAGCATGTTGGGGAAGTTTAGAGTTTTTCTTGTCTTGCATGTTTGGGTCGGGAAGAAATGGTGTGACTAAGTCGGCGTTTTTATTTGTTGTATTTGGTACCTTCAAGGCGTGCCACATCAGATGCCATAAAACATATTGAAATTTATTAGTTTTTCTTTTCATATGTTCAGAAATTATACGCTTTGGCGAGAGTAAATATGATCGCTTCTTAACCTACATCATGTTGAAAATCAATGGGTAATCGGTTCTAGGTGATTGAGTAGTATATGTTTTTTGTATGTCCACACCAAATGTTTCCTGTCGGTTCTACCTCTCTAGCTTTTCAAGTACCTGGTAATCACGCTAAGGCGGAAAAAATAAACTGTATTCATCGAATACATTATAAAATCATTCGCGTTTTTTGCGGCAATGACGGTTACTTGTCCTAAACCTTGTACTCCTTTATACTGTTCTTATCGAGCAGATATTGGTGATATGACCCTAGGCAGCTTATTTTCATACAAGTTTTTTTGCATTAGATTTTCTGACGATAGCTAGGTGTTATAGAGCAAGAAATCTTCTTACAATGATTTCGAGTCTGGAGTAAAGAACGGTAGCTTCGGAATGCTTTTGCTCCATCTTTTCAAGAAGTGATACACAAATTTTTCTGCTCACATACGATATTTAACTTATTTTCTTTACGCCGAGAACTATGGAAAGCCACGTTGGCAACGCAAGAACAGTGGTCCTCTTCGCGAAAACCATTGTTCTGTCGCGCTTTGTTAAAATTCCTGAGCGTTTTTTTATGTCTTCACCGTTCTCTGACTTTCCTCGTACTTACCGATGTTTGGATTTTGGCTCTCGTTGCAGAAAAATGGCGCACCACGACCCTCCTATTCCTGAGCATCTCATACCGGAAGCACCGTTTCACTTTTCTCACAATGGTCTTGACCCTGCTCTTCTTGGATCACTTGGAATACTTCTGTCAGCGTAAGTACTTATCTCCATGCAGCAATATGCTTTCTGTTGTTTGAGTATATTTACTATCGTTTTTTTTTGTTGAGAGCTTTGGTTTTTGTAGTGCTGTAGCTAGCCCACAAGAAGTGGAGCTGTTAGAATTCCAGTGTAACCGCCCAAAATGCATTTTATTTTGTCTCAACACCATCCCAAGCCACTTTCGTATAGCTGAACTCTTCATCTTGTTTAATGAATGCGTTTGATTGTCATTGTTTATTCTCGCTTGAAGATCTACGCTCAAACTTTAGTCGGCATGCAAAAGACATAGGGCACCTCCCCCAGAATTGTTCCCATATGAACCATTCGATCATTTTAACATGTCGAGTTCGAGTAAACGCCTCAAACTTGCTGGAGTTAACGTGTCAAATGATCAAAAGGCAGCCATGTTGATGGTTCATATGGGAACAGTTCTGGGGGATGCAAAATACACGTGGTATGCGATCTATCCGGTTTTCCATTCTTTGCAACTACTCTTTCCACATCATCAAATCTTGACGGATAGAAAAGATATGGGAACATATGGAGTGAAAGTTATGTTCTTTGGGGCTGCTTACTTTGCCGCGGAAGGCAATTACTATCCCATGTGCTGCATTAAAGGCAGCGTCCAGGCAATCTGGGCCTATGGGGATCTCACTTGGAGAGTGATCTTGGGGCCCTAACTAAAACAGTGCCCAAGCGACAGCTCAAATGGTGAACTCACAGCTGAGATATTCGATTCCAAACTGGACCCCACGATCGTTCACATGGATGCATGGCGCGACACATCAGGTTTGCTTGGGTCCTCGTGCGTCGTGCCATGAATCCATGGAATACGATCCCGGGGTCCAGTTTGGAGGCGAAAATCTCAACTGTGAGTTCACCATTTGAGCTACCGCTTGGGCAGTGTCTTAGTTAGGGCCCCAGAATTACTTTCCACATTAGAAGCCCGCATGTCCAGATTTGCCTGGACGCTGCCTTAAATGGAAGTGTGAGCCTTCGAGTGGGAACAAAGTTTCTTGCATAGAACTGATATCAACCGAAAAACTTAATTCATTCATTCGCTGCCATGTTTTTTCATCACGAAAAGAATTCGCTATCTCTTATCTTTGGTCATCTCTGGAAAATGAATAAGTGATAGCAGTAAATGCATTGTCACTCATTTTTCACCACATTTTCTACTTTAGAACTTTCGTTTTAGATCATTTTTATTATACAATGGCTTTTTTTTTGGTAAGGTAAACTGATAGTGTAGTAAATGAACGGTGTGATCATCTTAGGTCTTGAATATAGGTGTAATAGCCTTAAAGGCATTGTCCAGGTCAACCTGGGGGTTCTGGGATTTTGACACAGTGTGAGAACACGGCTCCTGACTAACGCGACAGTTTAAGTGCGATCGAAAAAGGTGGAATCTGAAGCGAAAAAATCGCTTCGGACGAGTTTGGAAATAAGGGGGCGGTACTCCAATCCCGCCCCCTTGACAGGTTTTGACATGGCCAATACACTAGATCTTGAGCATTCGCCACGTCAAAACTTGTCGAGGGGGCGGGATTGGAGTGCCGCCCCCTTATTTCCAAACTCGTCCGAAGCGATTTTCTCGCTTCAGATTCCACCTTTTTCGATCGCACTTGAACTGTTGCTTTAGTCAGGGGCTGTGCTCTCACAATGTGTCAAGATCTTAGTACCCCCAAGTTGACCTGGACAATGCCTTTAAAGTATCACACGATCAAATGAGCATAGCCCGGAAGTGGCATTTTCGTCGCTCAATGACAACTTTGTGTGCTGTCAAAAAGTAAACAATCTGCTAAATCAAATGAACTTGCTTTTCTTCTCATCTGCTAAGAATTTAGACTACTCTTCATCATCTACCGTTTGTTGAAGCTAAAATGGGATGAAGACGCAGCTCGGCGGCGGACCGAGGCACTACTGGCCATGGCAGCAGATGACGAACGAGACAATCTCAGAGAAGCGCAGAGTAAGTTCAGCGAGTTGAATTGCACGCTTTCGACATAGCAAACATGTTCCAGTGGCCGGAGGGCGTCGAAGGAATGTTGTTCGTCGACGTATTCACCATGAAGAAGATGACTTTGTCAATCAGATGCTTGCTGAAGTAGATCCAGATGCAGAAGGTCAGTCATATTTCACATCCAATGAATTATGAAAAATTCATGAATTATTCAATGCGCTCTTATCCCTGTATTTTCTCCTCTTACTAAGCTGTATAGACTATTTGATAACTTTCTCATTACAATCCATTAATATTATATAATTTATTTCCTGCTTTCCTCGACAAACGCACAGAAGAATGCGTATGTCCGTTGTCGCTAGAATTTTGGTCTCTATAGTTCTTAAATCACTGACCTTGCTCACCCCATTCATTTTATCTTTATTTCACTTATTACGGCAAAAAATAAGAACTATTGTTCACTGCTCAAATGCTTTGTTTGCCCCTCGATAAATTCAGTTTCAAATGTGAATTTTCTAGACTCTGAGGGCGAAGGAGTACCGTTGCCGATGTTTGACCAACATGGTGAGAAAATTGGTAAAAGAAAAGCGGCCAAATTACAAGCCAAAGCAGAAAAGAAAGCAATGAGGGAGCAGGTGAAAAATATTCTCTCTTGAAGTAGTCTCATTCCATTTTCAGTTGTAATGTTTTAGGAACTTATCGAACGTGAAGAACGCAAAAAAAGAGAAGAGGAGAGAGAGAAAAAGTTGGAGGAAGAAAGGGAGAGAGAACGACTTGAAGAGGAAGCCGAGCAAGAGCGATTACGGAAAGAAAAAGAAGAGCGTGAACAAAGAGAATTGGAGGAGTATTTGGCGGTGAGTATGACCTCATTCTTTGTTGTTCTTTTTATGTCTCAGATTTATATCACTTCGTGTAACAGGTGGGTGCAAAATAAGGGTTCGTAACCGACACATTGTTTTTTTTGCTTTTTTTTTTTGAAAGGTGGGGTTGTGAAATAGAATCAAGAATTTGTGAATCTGATCTTGTTATCCTTGGAAAGCCGTTCTATGATGGGTTCATTCCATCCCTACAGAATGTTCAAACCGGTGCACGATATGTCTGAGTTTGATTTCTTCAGTTGAAAGAATCTTTTGCCGTAGAAGAAGAAGGTTTCGATCAGCTTGAAGAAGAGGAATCAGCCAACTTGATGAAGGAGTTCGCAGATTACGTCAAAAAGAGCAAGGTAAATACCAAAACAATTTTTGAGGAGCTGCGTAATGGTGAATCTAGGTTGTAAATATGGACGAGTTGGCAGCACACTTTGGACTAAAATCCGATGAAGCAATATCGAGATTACACTATTTTCTCGACAACGGTCTTCTCGAAGGTGTTATGGATGACCGCGGAAAGTTCATATGCATTACAGATGAGGAACTCAATGCAGGTAAGATCTTACGAGGAAAACTCAGAAAACAAAGTTGTATTCATTGCAGTTGCAAAATTCATCAATCAACGCGGCAGGGTAACAATTCATGAACTAGCCGAATATAGTAATAAACTCATTCGCTTAGAAGGAGAAGCATAGTCAAGTCTGGGTATTTATTTTTGCTGGTGTGCTTGTATTAATTGCTGCTGTACTTTCATCTTGTCGCTTCATTTCTGTGATTCTATCAACCATTGTATACAAAGTCTTTATTTTCCATAAAGAATTAAAGTACCCGAAAATGTAAAAGTTCGAGGAAAAGAAATCAGACAATCTGCATTGTTGGGTTACAAAAAGATATCCTGTCACATGTGGTATTACAATGAGCTCATGTTAGGGGAAAAAACGACATAGCTTTAAAGCCATTTGTATTTATATAATTGAATGAATTATGAGACCACTGAATTACAAACAGTGCGCTTTGTTGCGTACCGGGATTCACTAATGCTGCCGAAAACAGACAGCTACATTTCAAGCGACTGAGCGCTATCCCTAGCACTTGAGGGTGCTCCAGCATCACCTTGTGAGGCCATTTCTTCTTCTTGCATTATGCGAAGGCAGGTACCTTGTCCAAATCGTGCATCCATAAGGATCTTCTGGATATGCATTTTTGCAATGGCCTTCTGCAAACAGTGCAGTTATTTTCACTTCAGTTGAAGCTATTGAATCCAAAAATAAATATATTCGAGATTCAAAGATATACAGGTGGTCTCATGACTACTTCGTTTGCATCAGCGGCTCGAATTTGCGCAGTCACCTCGCTTGAAGCTTGCGCTGCGCAAGCGGTCGCATTCCCTGAGCATTTTCCCACGGCCAGCCTTCAACTGCAGCACAGGCATGGGAACATGTCCAGATGTTACGTTTGCAAACGCGGCGTGATCTCCAGTTGAGGAGGTCGCGCAGTCTAGCCGCCGATGCAAACGTCGCAGTCAACAAGATAATCTACGAACCGTGAAATATGAAAAAAGGTTTGAAGGCAAACGGTCATCTGCACACCTCGTCATCATTGAGAAGACTCAAATTTTGGCTGATGAATTGCTGGAACTGGAGATCAGCATCGTACTGACTTTGCTGCATATATCCTGGACCAAGTGAGGGTGAATGGTGCTGTGGCGACGCCACTACACGCGTTTGTGGTCGTAGCTGATCGCCCATCTATAATAAACAAAACTGAGCCTTCAAGATAAACCCCTAACAGTAATTCCTAACCGATAGCGCTATATGACGCGATTGACTTCCTCGCGGTACAGCTTGATGACCGCTGACCATCATCGTGCTAAGTGGCGAATCACCCAATAATGGTGAATCAGAATCTAGAACCAGTATGATAAATGATTAGATTTGGAACGTGGATGTTGATCCCCTACCGTGTTGTTCTATGACGACGGTACGCTCGTCAATGCCATCATCAATGATGATATCATCGCCAAGCTGACCACGAGTGCCAGCGCCACCACTCGAATCTCCTGCTAATGAACCATGCTGAGGATTGCCCACAGAAGATTTGGCCAACACCGCCATACGTTTTCTTGGAGGGCCACTAGAATTGAACATTGATTCGAGGCATATATAAAATCTATGCCATGAAAAAGAATTTCAACAATCAGCGAAGAGGAAGACCATCATCAATGCTGAAACGCCCAAACTTACTTGGAGTCTACATCTGCAACGCTAACAAGCCTATACATTTTTTGGGCGCCATTTGTGTAATAGGTAGTGGGATCAATTATCATTGTCATAGTATCTAGAATTGCAAAAAATACAAATAAACATATGCGAGCAAAAAAGTTCGATAACCAACCTTTCTTCACGCTTCCTACCATGCCAGCGCTTCCGCTAGCAGTCACTGTCAACCCTTCATGTGGAACTTTTTGTACGAATTGAGGTGATGAAGACGTCTGTAAAGTTTCAATAAATAAGACATGTGATGCAAAAGCGGCAGTTTTCGGATACTCACAATTTGTACGCGCTGAGGTCGTTGTACGCTACTTGAGGGAGCTGTGGTAGTCTTTTGTGCTGGACTGAAAAGCAAAAGTTATACTCTCTATTGCACCCGATTAATCGAGTGCCACGTTTTACTTACTTTGAAGCTGAAGCAGCGCGAGGCGCTGTGTCATCTCCTGTGTTGTTATTCCCAACCACTCTTATAGTGGTTTGACCACCACTTGGACTAGACTGTCGAAGCAGGATAAAGCCTGGAACAGTCATTTTCAATCGAAAAGGCGTGAAGCAATTCGGCTGACCTCCGCTTTGCGATTCAGATTGCGCTAAACGTTGATGTGTGGTAGTTGGCTGTGAAGGCTGTTGATAACTAAAATCAAGACATCCACCATCAAAGAGAAATAAACACCTCTACTACTGTAGCTTACCCCGAGATCATTACATCATGATTTACATCATTGAAATATACATCCTGCGCATTAGATGGCGATAGAGACAAATGGGATTGAGTGGAAAGAGCTAAAATCTGACAATCTCATAGCATACAGCCAAGACCACTATCATCACTAAAATAAAAAAAAAGCATAATTTGATAACGACCAACGTACGCGCATCTTCGAAGACATATTCATCAATCCAATGCATCGACTCCGACAGGATATCTCCCTCTGGACATAATGGCTCGCCATTCTGTAAGTACAATAAACGTAATCTCACGACTTGTTAGAAATAAATTGATTATTCGTCAAAAAAAACATTCTCATAGATGAGAGGGTTCCTTTCAAAAATGGAAAGATCAATTAGGTGGTAGAACAAGGAGTACTATTAAGATTTTAAGAATGATGCCTCACCTCTGCACGTTCAGTCTTCCTTTGGATGTAAAGGTCGCGTATTCGATCCCACTCATCTATCAATGAGTTCAAGTCCGCTGAAAATAATTGTAAAAAAGCATGATATTTGTAGGGTTTAGTTATATGCAAGTGTAGTGAAACATATCACTTGTCCCGATACTAAAAAAACTCGCGAAGCTCTCGAACCATTGTATTGTACCATTGTAACATGCTCAAAGGCACCGTCCACCCAAATTCTCGACTTCCATTTTTAGTCATTTTGGGGCCTTCTCGTGTCCCTGATTTCGAATATAAAGCAGAGAATCCCCAAAAATCCCGGGTTCTTGGTTCCTAAGAACCACAGGCCAGTTCTCTGGGACGGCGATTGGATGGTCCGCGTGGATGGGCGGCCATCATTGGAGGGGGCGGTGCCAACTTGGGATCCTCATTCTTCGCTATTCCAAAACGATTTCTCGCTTCCAAAGCGAGATTTTGCGCCGCGACTTGGGCATTGGCATCATAGAGGGTCCCTATCGTAGGCTGCTAAAAGCTCAAGACCCCAAATTAGAGTGGATGGTGCCTTTAAGAATGTTTTTCTTCCACTTTGGAATCAAGCAACCGAAAGGGGTTGCAAGTAAATTTGTCAGTCAAAGCACGCAAAGCGTTCTCAAGCTTCTTAGCCCCAGAACAGAGGATAAAAAGAAGTTAAAAAATAGTGATCGATCTGCAGAGGTTGCTTACATTGCCAATGCAAATCTTCAGCAATCTGATCCCATATTCTCAAGCGGAACTTGTTGTTCTCAGGCTTATCGCGGTAGAACTCGTTCATCGGATCATAGAGACAAGGATTCTCACGCACCGCATTGATCAATCGTAACTGTAACAGACTGAGACTGTGAAGATGTGAAAAAGTGTGACGTAAAGTTAGAATACCTGAAAGTCTTCGTCCGCATTCTCACGTGGTTGTGATTCAGAAGCGGTTCCGCTTAGAACTATCTCTTCATCGATCGATGATTCAATAGTGGGGAAGTCCTTTTCAGTGTGTTCAAAGTCATTTGATACAAGTCTCTCTAAAACAAGACAATCGATTCCTTGAAAATGAAGGCGGCCTCAAATGAGCATTCTCTAAGAGTTCCCTCCATTAAAGAGAACAATTGGTAAGTCTGAGGCGCACATTCAAAAAGAGAGAAAGCAAGCTGACCCAGATAGTCAAGAATATAAGCTAAGATTCTTCACTGATACCCAACTGCTCTATTATTACTTACTCAAACGGGTGCATGACAAACTAAGCATATAAAAAGGTAAGATTGAACTCATAAAGTCAAATTTCCTTTGAAAATTGCTGAACTACCCAAGGCAACGTAT
Source organism: Cylicocyclus nassatus (assembly GCA_958299035.1). NCBI lineage: Eukaryota > Metazoa > Nematoda > Chromadorea > Rhabditida > Strongylidae > Cylicocyclus > Cylicocyclus nassatus. The sequence goes on from CATQJL010000223.1 coordinate 57,152,504, forward strand.
CCCTGGTACGAAAAGCTTAAAGTCAAGACAATCTTTTGGGATTTGGCAAGAATGTATCTGAATAGGCAAAACAGACAAAAACACAACCTAATTCAACAAAATTCAAGATGCAAAAGCTGCGCCCTGCCTCTTGCGCAAAAAACATAGGGCCGGGCATACTACCCCAGGAAATGATTCCTGCGACTTCTGTATTCTGCAAATTCTTGTGATCCCTCGACTTCCGATGTGCCGCATTATGGAGCGCTTTGCGAATCAGTACATACTGTTTTTTTTCGTAATATACATTGTTACAGGACCCGGAAGTAATCACAGGAATCGCAGGAATTGCAGAAATCACAAGGATAGCGTGGCCGACCTCATACTCGCTGGAACAAGACGATTCCAAAAAAGTAACGAAGAACCTATTCAAGGTTCCACATAATCTAGCGCTACGAAATGATTGGAATGAAAAGAATTTGGAATTATGAATGAGGAAAAAATACCAGTGCGGTAAGGTGAAACAAAAAATTTGTAGAATCACTGAAAGTCGAAAACGAATGACTTCATGAGGGAAGCTTTTTTTTCGATTCGTAAAGTCAATGGAGTGGATACTGTAAGCACGTTCAAAACCACTCAAAAAGCTAACTTCAACCATGGAATTTTATACTGATTTATTTTTAAAAAGGTGAAAAAAAAAGTTTTTTTTGAAAACGATTTTCAAACCAAATTACACTGAAAGTGTAAAGTAAGAAGGAAAAATTCAAAAAATGCCCTGACCATCGGCGACTGGTTATTTGCACTAACATCAATATTTGCACTCTTAAGCAATATAAGCGGAGATATGAAGCTCGCACCTGATCTGGAAGGAACGTTCTTCAGCTCAGTAAGCTGGTATTCACCGGTACGCGTTGTCGGCGTCTGGCCGGATGGTTGTGAGGTTGCGGTCTGCTGCCGTCGCGCCTGGGGGCTCGCGACCTCCATGCTGAACGAAGGAATTCTAGAATCACCTGTGCAGTGAGGTAGCCAAAGAGGTATAAGAGCTTAAGCTGAGCAAAAAATGAAGAAAATGTTTGAGAATGACGTCGAAGTCGTCGTTGGCGGTTTCTGAAGCGTGCGCAGCGACGTCTACATGGAAAACTTACCAAGGCGACGCCGTTGTGAATCATCGCTGAAGCGGTTGTGCAGCTTGGCCGAGCCGATCTACTCCTTCAGTAGGCTGACCCTGAGGCTTCGGATAGCCGCCGAACGCTTGGTAGTACGCTTACGCCGCGCAACCGCTCCAGGGCCGCGTCGCAAAGCTTCAGAAACCGCAACGACACGCTCGCGACACGACGATGACCGCGTCGCTGAACCGCCGTCACGTCGTCGAATGCGACCGCAGAAGACGCAACGATGACGTCATTGCCCGGCGCGGTCGATAATCGTGCGCAACGTCGCTGTGGGACCGCAACGATCTTCAATAGGAACGTCCTTTAGTTGCCTGGAAATGCGCCCGTTGTTGCGACTAAAGAAGAGAATACATATGGTATGGGGGATGCTCTTATATGGATTGTTATGTTCCGCTCAGAGGTGATCTCAAGGAAAATTCAGATGTGAAGGGCTATAAATGTGTGCTTATTTAATTTGTGATTCACCATTCAATTCTGACTCCAGAAGTCCTAATTTTCCTTATTTCCTTTAGTTTGATGTGTTATAGTTTTTTATATATGCTGATCTGGTGTCTTTGAGGCGATTTTTTCATAAAAATTGATAAGGGAAGGAAACCATGATATGACAGACTTTCAGCTTCGCATTTACAAGATTAAAGTGCAAGGTATAAATTTCGGTGATATTTTTTTCCTACAGAATTCTAGAATTTGCCTTGTACACACCCCGCAGAAAATACAATGTTTTCGTTGAATATTGCATGGATACTTCTATTGCTTAAATTAACTTTTTTATCCACGGCCCGAAATGTATTAGGTTGTAACAGAATTAATGCAGGTTTCCTAAATTTTGTGTTTGGATCACTATAACTTTTTACACAAATAGTCTTTTTGTGCGCAACAAAAATTATTGTAACTAGCAAACCTTTTTCAACTCAGTATGCATTATTGTGTTGTTGTAGCTCACTGAGAAACATCTTATAGCCCGAGTTCTACCAAGAATTTTTTCGGGAAAAACCTTTACTTTAAGGAACCATAACTTACTATCAAACATAGTAAGGCGGCGCAAATATAACTCACTGTGTAGCCTATGGTCGGTTCTGCAGCAGCGCTAAAATCGGAATTGAAAAAGAATTTTTTGCGAAAGGATATTTGAAAATTTTTTGAAAGTACTCATTTTTTCGCCTTTTTTGAGAATTTGAAAAATTGCTTTTCTGAAGCTTTTGAATTTTTCAAAGCTGAACAGGGAGAACGGCTCCCGATTTTTTCAGCCATAAATGTCTAAAATCTATTCTTCCTATATAAAGCGGAAGCTCTGCAGTCTCTTCGCGCTGAGGATTTTTATGCAGGGCAGAAGATCCACAGCAACCGTGGAATTTTGCTCTGAAATTTCTCGGCTCAGATGTTTTCAGAATTCATAGTTCAATATGCATGTATTAGGTCGTTCCGAAAGTAATGTCGCTTTTTTAAAAATGAACGCCACATTTCAAGTAATCAAGATTTTTAAGAGTTTTTAGAAGCATTCGATGCAGCATTTCGTTCTCTTTCTAATGGTTATAATTCCGTGGCATGACATTCAATAAGCTCTCGAAAAATCACCAAAATCTGCGACTCATGTTTTTTGCCATGGTCAAGTTCGGCTATTTTTCTAAATTTTTGTACCTATTCTCCAAAGAAGTGCAAGTAGCAGCTAGATAGAGCAAACCCTATAGGACACAGGGTAATTTTTTACTTTTCCTTAGCTTGCTTCTTAGAGTTTCTGGAATCAATTTTTCAATGGTATGAAATTCCGTATTTGGTCAACTCAAACCTCACAGAACAACAACCGGCAAGCAACTCGGGTGTCATTCGACGCAGCTTTTTCTCCTCTTTTTACCAGTTGTTTTTGGCTCCCGATTCATTGAGTTTTCCGGGATAAAATCATCATAATTCAGGTTTCCTAGGGTACCCCAGGGTGTACCCGAAATTTCCAAAAGTGGCTAATCTGAAGCGGTAAATGCTCATTTGGTTTGTAAAATTAGTGTCAGACCATAATCCACCTTTGTAAGTTTCAAAATCCGAAGATTTGTTGGTGTTTGATGCATTTGTGTCTGAGACAAGCTTGCTAAAAATTCGGTGATTCCATCAAAAAATCTATACAAAAATTATGACGAGCTCTGGAAAGTGGAAAAAAGTTGTGCTGTTTCCTGTAGGGTTTGCTCTATCCATCCATCACTTGGAGTCTTTCCGAGGATTGTTATGAAAATTTGGAAAAATTTAGAAATTTGGCCTTCCCAAAAAGCATGGGCCGCAGATTTTGATGATTTTTCGAGAGGTTATTGAATTTTATGCAGCGAATGTATAACCATTAGAAAGAGAATGAAATGCTGCATCAAATGCTACCGAAATCTCTTACACATCTTTGTTCCACGAGATGTGGCGTACGTTCGAAAAAAGCGACATTACTTTTGGAACGACCTAATATAACATAGCTCACTCAAAAATATTATGTAAATTTGCGGAGAATTTCGATTATATTTGGTGGTTTTAGAGTCACGTATATTAAAAGAAAGAATTTCGAGATTTCGTTTCTCAAATTCATGGGCTTAGAACTTCTAGACAAATTCATTTTCACTGTAACGAGAGAATGCATAAGAAGTTAGAAGAAAAGAGCTTCCAAATGGTATGCAAAACTTTCTGAGAAAGACTTTCCCTTTCTAAACCAGCATTTTTAAAAAGGTGCGCAAAAAATCTGCATAATTCTGTTACAACCTAATAATATCTTCGTACAAAATCCCTATAAAGCTCAATTTGAACTGCGAGATGGTTAGGAATATCTTGTCTCTTCGACGGTGCTAAAAAGCTCAAAAAGCCTTTGAAATTATGACTTAGGAGCTCCGCCCGAGTTTTTGATGCAGCATTGCAAATAATTTAATGAAGCGTCTGTAGAAAATGCAGAATTATTAGTTACTCTTTAATACAGCAGTTTTGACTTATAATAGCCTGAAATTCATGCAAGTTTCATAAAAAATTTGGATCAGGGTTCTTTAGAATTTGCAAATAGAAGACCATTTGACCATACAACAAAAGCTTTTGCAAGTTGTAGTTAGTATGCAAAGAATTTTATTGTTCAAAAATTGCCCAATTTCCACAAATCTTAAATTTAAGAGAGCGTAATTCATTCTCGTAAGCATTAAACTGATGCAAGCTATGCGTCCGATGGTTGGTTGAACACTACAGTACAACTTTATTGCAACAAGTGTAACAGTAAGTAATGATAAAATTTTAAATCTGTGAAGTTTACAATCGTACCAGATCTAAGAGTTATACAAATTTACTTACGAATGATTCGAACATCTTGTAGTTTCACATGTCTCTAAGCCTAGACGCTAGTTCTCAAAGAAATAGCATTTTTGTAAGCCTTTTTATAGTGTCTGAAAGTCCGTTTTTTGTAGTTTTTATGCGCGCTTGTTTTCGCAATTGTTTTGTTCATTGAAAAGTTGCATTCCTCAAAAACAGGAACTCGAAATCCTCAATCAACGTGGAGTAGTCGGATATTCTCTGAAAAGTACGCAAAATTCGAAGAAGCCAAGCCAAGAAATCTGATCCCAAACTTGACTGGTTGATAGGGCCATCCTGTTGAAATTATTAAAGAAGAAGCGATTGTGGATCTTTCGCTTTGTCCAGCTACTGTAAATCTAGTACAACTAGTGATAGGAAAAAGTAGGGTTTCCTCACTGAAGAAGGGAAAAATTAGAGCCAAAAAAGCAATTTTTTGCCCTCTTTAGAAAAAAGTAGCTACTCCGGAATTTTCGTTTATCTCCTCTTGACTCGAAGTTTATCGGTTTTGCAGTACTTTTTGGCATTAGAAATTACATTTTCTCATCTTCTTGATTATTTTTACTAGTGAACAAATATAACTCCTTAACCAGATCTGAATAACGTCTTATTAGCCATAGTCGTAATTTTACGCGGTAATTGCCAAAACGATCAGAGTTTCGCTTCAAAGTGCTCCTGAAACAGTGATTTTCCTAGACTCTCAAACAATCTGTTGTTGGGCAGGGTTTCGAAAATTTTTGTGAGTCTCAACTTGTAGTGCTCTCTTGGTGCATATGGCTATTTTCTTTTTTTCTTTTTAGATAATCGATAGATGCGTCGGGTTTTTTTTCTGGCTGACAATCAGTCATAGTCTCGTCACGAAACAAAATAATTTTCCTTGAAAGGTCCAACATTTTCAGCGCATCGCCGAAAAAAAGGTTCATCGGTTTCACTTTTAATTCAAAGTCATAAACGCAGTAAGGTTTAAACTATGATGGAATTTGAGTCACTCTTATCGTTTGCTTTGTTCCATCTGCAAAAACATCTATAAAAAAGGAAAGGCGACAACTTGATATTTTTGTAACCATCGTTCAAGTGATTGCTGATTTTTTATCTTATTTTCTATGTACACATGGATGTCAGCATTCGCATCCATTTTTTCTTAATGCTTTCGATGCGCAGTGCCTTTGTAAGAATCGAGGGATAGGGGCTAATGTGGGGGTGGGGGGGGGGGGGGGGGGAGGAGGATAAACAGGCAACTGATTATTTCCCATTTGTTTTAAGAGCTTCTTTGGCCAAGTCCAAAATAGTAACGAACGCTAAAAGATGGAATCTAAATAAAATTTTGGAGCCTTCCGGTTCCGCTTTTCCGTCTGCCCAAAAACGCTCACCTTCATTGCGAAGATCAAATTTTTCACGAGTAAATGTCTAGACAATGCCGAAGTCACGATTACGTCTGTAGGACACTGCTCAAACCGGTTCTGTTTGAGAAATCGGACAACTTTGTAGTAGCGACATTTGCGACAAACCAAGAGGGAACCAATAGTATCTGCCCTGTGCATCTAAGGTGCTGTAATTGTGGAAGAAGTGAAAAGAGGATGAAGATTATATTTTCCGCATCAGAAAATGCGTAGTATGTGATTAATACCATATTCTTAGAAAACATACAATCAATAGCTTATAATTCGCGTTTTGTACCCTTCACTTCTCTCTTTGGAGGACGATAAAGTAGATGAGACGACATCTAGGTTCTTTTCCAGATTGTGTTTTGAAATCTCAAGTTTAGCTTGACCTGAAAATTTTTGGAATTATGTCAAGTTTCTATCAGATTCGGACCATTTTGATGATTCATTACTATACATGGCGCTCCCATCTCCACACAATAGACATGCAAATATGGCAGTTACATTCACATTTGAGGAAAAATAACTTTGAAAGCAAATAAAAATAGTTTATTTATGCTAACGGCTTTCTATGCTCTTGCAACGAAAAATTGTACTGTGCATCAAGTCAACTAATACGTATAATGTCTTTTTACTTGAAGTGTCCTCTTCCAAAAATATCCATAACATAAAGAGAGCAATGGTCTCCGAGAACTTTTGCCTAGGAGGAGGGGGGGGGGGCGACAAAATTTTCTTCCAAAAAAGGACGTGGCGTTGGCGAGATGTTTTCTAAAGTTTTTGGCCAGGCTGATTTTGATTTTTAACATTTTGCGAAACATGCAGTTATCTGCAAGTAAATACGTTATTTGCGCAACATCATAACCCATGAAGCTATAGGGCATTTGGAAAATCGTGATGATGGCGCGACCGCGCGCGACATGCACGCACCTTCCGACAACCACATTTTCTTGGAATCACCTCTATTCGAACGGGTTTTCTGCTTACATATGATAGTATTCACACACTGGATGTGACTGAGCTGGATGTTGAGGTGATACCTTTTTGTATGAGCGTTTTATGCTCTTATGGGCGCAAAGACCACAGTCAAATCTGCCGTCACGATTTTATAGATGAACTATACTATAATGTCAAAAAATTGTGCAACTTTAGAAAAAAGTTGAGCGAGGGTTCCCTCCGCCACTGCAATGGCAACCTGAGACGCTGATTCCAAACTCGCCTTCCAAATTTGGGGGTGGTGCAGGAGGAAGCGAAGGGCTGCCGCCTGTATCCGCAGGAGATAATTAGGAGCGCGAGCGCTATGGAGGATATTTTGCCAAGGATCCAAGAAAATTTGGCAATTACAACCTTTAGGAACAAATCTTCGTAATTTTGCCTGGAGATGAGTTAACACAGATTTTCAATGCATATTGGAAGGCGCATTCAGTGGGCCTAAAAGTAAGTGAAAATTCAGAACTGTAGTGGTAACAAAAGTCAACTTCCTTGTAGAAACTTATTATTTTGTGTTTCATGAATTTTTAAGTCTAAAATACTTGAAGTCCGGGGTTTTCATCCAAGATTCATTCTTTTTTTTCTTGGAGATAAGGGAATAGTTTGCTTATTAAGTCAATGAACCAAAGTAAAATGTCATAAAAAACAGCTGGAGACTGTGTCAAGATGCACTATGCAGTTTGTCTCATTACTTCAAAACTATTCTGATTTTAAATTTTAGTAGAGATTTCCATAGGATTTGTCATTGAAACTAGGTTAGTAATCCTTTCGAGGTCGAACACAATAGCAAATTTCATCACATGCAACTTAGATAACCTTATTTCCTGATTACCGCTCCCTAATTTCAACTTCAAATTCAGAAATTGCACTTGAAAAATCACTCCAATCTTTCGCATAACATTGGACTTGAAATTTCTCAGCTTTTTATGGTAAATTCTGAAGACTCAGTTTTTGAAAAAAGTGGTAATGTTTTAATGGTAAAAATAAAACTCGAGTAGAGACAGAGTTGTTTATCTATCCTGCACGAGTATTACTGTAAAATACGCATTTCAATACTGATTCCAAATCTGTTTTTCGTATTTCTGAAAGTTAATTCTAAGAAGAGTTCTATGGGTTTGTTTCCATAGATGTCCTCGCCAAGTTTTCTTGGATCCTCGCCAAAATCTTCCCCACAATGCTCGCGCTCCTAATTGTCTCCTACGGCTACAGGCGGCATGGCATGCCTTTGGTTCCTCCTGCACCGCATCACCAAATTTGCTAGACTGTTCTTGAAGTTACAAGCACTTGTGCTCAAATCTCACTGTCAGTGGAATGGTCAGAAGTTGAACCTTTGATTCAACTGGCTTCGCGGCTGGAAGACGGGGCTTCGTAATTAAGGCTAGGTAATGATCTGAGAGCACGCTCGCGGAGAGACGCAGACGGCGTAGCGGGCGCGAATGGCCTTAATTAATCACAAAGCCCTAATTTCCAGCCGCCGAGCCAATTGAAACAAAGATTAGATAATGCGAACAAGCTCTATATCATTTGGATGCGTCAAAGGTTGCTTACTTCAAATATGTTCTCAGTATCTGCGGAGCACTTCGAATGCGAGCTTATTAGCAAGTTTGCGAAAACTTGATCTTATGTTAGAAACATGAAAGCGTTTTCGGCTTATCTTCCCCTTGCAGTTTATGAAGTTTTCCTGACGCTTTGGCCCAATGGTGAGCTGAACATGGATCTGTCTGTTATATGCACTTTTGCAGAGACGATTCTTTGCAGTTTAAAGGCTTATAATGCTAGTTCTTTACTGCATACTAGAGGTAGTTGTAGGAAGCTTATTCTTCCAAGATTTGAGCTCTTTGTGAAGGAACATTTTTGTACTGTGTTTCTTAGGATGTCGATAGGCTAGAAAAGGGTCGAATGTTCATCGCAAATCTGTTCTTCTTTCAAAACCTATCAGGAGGCGGTCATTACAAACTCTATGACTTTATTTCTTTCTATTTATGATACACAAATTGCGCAGGATTTTGTTGAAACATCAGCCGCAGGAATGTGTCGAACAACTGTGAGTGTCGAACAATGTCACAAAATACACAAAAATGTCGAACAAACGCAGGATTTTTCCGCAATTTTGTTTACTACTGCGAAAGTGTAAACGTTGAAAATCGGAACTTCCGCGGAATTTTGATGCCAAACTGGTTGAAAACCGGAATTTCCACAAAACTTTCCTCAAAACCTGCGGAAGTTCCGAAAAATGCAGGGGTTCCGCAGTACTTTGGCCTGCCAGAACTTCCGCAAGACTTTGAATGTGTTGTCTCATGATGTTGCCTCGAAAACAACTAAAGTGCCTTATCGAACATGTCAGCCGTAGTGCAGAGGATTACAGATGAGTCTCACAGTCAATAGAGTAGGGTTCAAATCTCGCTTAAATGTTCTTTTGATGTTGTGGTTCCATTTTTCGGGACTTCCGCAGCACGTTTACGGAACTTCTGCAGGGTTATTCCATATCTCCTCTCGAATAAAACGATGTGAAACTATCTTTTCTTTGACTGCATGATTCCAAAAAAACTATGTCAATGTCAAATTCTTACCGCGGTATCTATGAGTAAACATTGTCAGAACTTGGATATCCAAAAGCGCAACATATATTGCTCAGCAGTTCTTGTGCTCAGAAGTTTACCAAAGGTTACTATCCAGAGCAGATGAAGTTAAATGCCAAGTAAGGGCACAAATTTTGGCAGTTCTAAGCGCTTTTTATAAGTTTTTCGTGCCAATAAACACCAATTAACATACATATAATTCATTTCTGTATATTCAAAATCAAAGAATAGATATCAGAAAGCACCGGCATGAAAAGAAGACCATTACAATGGTTAATAAATGTAAGCAAAATACAAAGATGGACAATATGCGAAAGCAACTTGCACAGAAAAAATGAGCTGAGGTGAGCATCAAAAGGATATTTCATCGTAGAAGGAAGGAAAGTAAAAGGTAAATAGATAGAAAATTAATCTATGAGCACTAATCTAGCAAATTAATTACCCATCTAACTATTGCAATTTAAATAGTCCTAGGAAAATTTACAGGATTTCTCATATGGAATCAGAAGGTGACAATGTCCCGAGATAGTAAAGGTGACAATCTACAGATGAGCGAGATCCGTATTGGGGCTGCGTCTAGAGCTGCCCGCGGGCCGACGGCCGTTCCACCGCCGTGCCAGCATCGTGCTGACCGGCACACAGACGTACAGCGTGTTGATTGGTACCTTCCGCTAGCACAGTCCTGGCACGGTGATGGAACGGCGCTGGCACGGACGACTTTGGCCGCAGCCCAAGGTCCGCGGGCAGCTACCGAATCACAAGCAGGCGCGGTGTCAAGTGTTCGGTTTTTTGAACGGAAGCTCCCACATCCCCAACCTTTCGTGAACCTTTGAGCCAAGCGCAGGTCCTGCACGGATTGGATATCCCGTTAGTGTGTAAGTAGTTCTGCCACAATTTTTAGTTTCTTCTCCGTCGTGGCTCGATCTGGTATGACAATTCCATCAATCGACGTTGGTTATCCACAACTCGAAAGTTTCGGATGAAATTTTGCGTCTCGTAGATTTTCTTCTGCTCCATTTGGGGAACTAAAATAATTTTTTTTCAGTTAGAGTTGAAATAAAAAGCAAATGTACGTACTTGAATATCTCGATTTGCATTGCCGGAAACTCCTCAAAATATTTGCAATCATATGCTGAAATAAAAGACAATAAGGTGGAAAATTTCATGCGCTGATCCAGCTAAAAAAACCCAAACCAACCATCTTCTCGAAATTCACGAGACCATTGTAGTAGGTTTTATTGCCTTCGTGGATGAATGTCAAGTCCTTGAGTAGGAGTGGAACGAATGGAATTAGTGGTGGTGACATCTGGAAAAAGACTGGTATTTATAAGCACCACTGAAATTCCAAACAAGCACAGAAATTTCTTATGAAACTGCTTTTTGATTTGCTCGTCGAGTTAAAATTGTCGTTTTGTATGGACAGCCTTGAGTCTTTCGATCAGAATAAGTGGGACTTACCTTTGCCACAAGAGCTCGATATGGCCTATGATTTCTGGAAGGATCCAACAGTGATTCGAACTCAGCGAACTGCCGTCGAAGCTTGGCAGGAAGCCGCTGAAGTAAGTAAGGACTTGGAACAAATACAAGTGATAACTCTTTTAAAGAGACCACTTGAATTTTTTTAGGATGAAATGATTGGGAAACAAGAGAAGAAAGCAACAAATCTGCCGATATGCCGATACAGTACAATCTCTCATCAAGTAATAGTAACCTTTGATTCAACAGGCTTGGCGGCTGGAAGCAGCTCGCGCCAGCGGCGCATTCTGCATCTCTCCCGCGCGCATTATTTTCTGATCATTACCTAGCTTTAATTAGGTCACGAAGTCCCACCTTCCAGCCGCCAAGCCACTTGAAGCAAAGCCCATATATGAGTCATTGTAACATACGCGTATTGCAGAGAACGTGCGCTACCTCACGACTTCTGCACTTGAATCTGTTAGCTCTCAGCGATTTCTCCCAGGTTTCTTCCTTCTTTCAGTTTGGATGAATATCAAATAGTATTACACCATATCATTTGTCACGCTTGAAAAGCTTTTACTGGCGAGTTACCAATAATGTGTCGCCGGTTCCCGCGCACAGTGTGCAGGCTCACATCAAGCAAATGATTCAGGTAGTGTTCAAAATGCAGCAATTTTGAGCTAATGGCCCCGAAAATTCATAGAAATCATTTCTTTGATGTTCGAATTTTTTTGGGGTCAAGCAGTGAAAAATGATTCGTTGGTACGTCTAAAGCGTTTACAAACAATTTTTTTTAACGTGCGATAGGCAAATCCCAGTCAAAATGAATAGATATCCACCACTCATGACACGCAAAGACTGGGAGCCATTGCGTCCGGCCAAAATAGGTTCGCGCATGGTAGAGACAGCAGACGGGAAGAGAAACGAAAGAGCGCTCGATCAGAGAGACGCCGATACGTCCGCAGTCTTGCGTGCTACGAATCGCCTTATGAGTTTCCTTCTATGTGGAAACTGTTTGAAGGCTAAATTATTTCGTGATGGAGCAGAAGCTTCACATTAATCGACCATAGCCGAGAAATCCAATTTTACTTCGTTAGACTGTATTGTTCTTCTCATCGCTCAAAGACACTTTACTCCGCTCAAAATGACCACCTGGACAGGAGCTTGAAACAAAATTTTTTTCAAGTGGAATTTCCAGCAACAAAATTTTCTTGGACACTGCCTTGAAAGAAATTTTGAAAAGAATGTGTAGGGGATAATAAAGCCCTCCGATTACTACAGTTCATAAGGCAAGACCCTCTTACTCGTAAATCTCCAATTCTCAAACCAGAAAAAGGGGTACACTTTCAGAGACAAGCAAACATAGTGCACCCTTCGATTCAACTGGGTTGGCGCCTCGAAGGCGGGGTTTCGTGACCTAATTAAGGCTAGATTATGAGACACGCGAGCGACAGAGACGCAGACTACCTCGCGGGCGCCAGCGGCCTTAAGTGGGTTGAAAAGCCCGCCTTTCAGGCGCCAAGCCAGTTGAATCAAAGGATACCTGCGTTGCAGACGTACTTGCGCGTAAATTATGTCCAGGGTGAAATTTAGAAAAAAACGTCATGGCCAATTCTCATGTTGTTTATTTCAGATTCTACCGCCACAGCGACACTATTTTGAATATTGAAGTAATTTAGAAAAATTAGATTCAAATTAGAAAAAGTGAACATACCTCCCATAAATGCGTCAGCCGACTCACAGCAATGTTACTCAAACCCAAAGTGATGGCGAATAGAGTCATAAGATCACGGTTTTCTTTTGCACTAAAGGATAAATTTTTAGAAAATAAAAAATGTGAATGAACAAATTGCGAAACAACCTGACATTATCAAAATTTTATCAACAGTAAGAAATTCTTAGACTTACTACATGGCAATTTTGATAAACTTCCTCAATGTATTGACCCGTTTTTGTGGAAGCGCTAGCAAAACCTCTGTTGTTGCCCAGTATTGTACTTCATTAAATCTGAAATGACGAAGTAATATCAAAGGAAACACAGGATATCCCACAACTACCTTCTCATTAGAAGATCCAAGTTCGAGGGAACTCGGCCAGGAAATTGATCTCGACCAATCACTTGGGTCACCAATTCTATCTCGTCTGTCGCCTAAATTCAAGCATGTTGTATAATCTTTTCTTGTTTACCTTCTAAAATAGTGTAAAACTCCAGAAAAATCTCTTGGCATTGCAATATAAACTGTTCTAGTCCAGAAGGATGATAGAAAGAGATTAGTAGAAAAACCTGTTTAATTGCTGCTCGGAAAGTCCATGTAAAATCCGGACTTTCTGTTGCGCGCTCCCTCAAAAGTAACCTTTGATTCCACTGGCCTTCCCGCCGGAAGGCGGGGCTCTGCGACCTAATTAGAGCCGCTTGCGCCCGCTACGCAGTCTGCGTCTCTCCAGCGCAGTACTCTCAGTACTCAGCTTTAATTAGCTCACGAAGCCCCGACTTCCAGCCACCAAGGCCGGTTGAATTGAAGGGTACTTGAGAATGATCAGTATGACCTCCTACCGTACACCTACGTATTCACGCAAATCAAAATGTACGATATAGCAGGAAGTTTCTTTATGAAATTTCGAAGTTAGTATAAAACTGTTTTTGCAATAACAATGGGCTACTCTAAAAAGAGCGAACCACGGAATTTGCATTCGAAAAAGATATTTTTTGTTACTGATTATTCTCAAAATATGTTTCCTCTACAAAGCACGATTTAGTAGTCGACATCCAAAAAATGATGATAAAAAATGATGCGATGTAACAAATAAAGCTAATGTATATTTTTTTATTAACAGCCATGCTAAAAGTACGCAAAAAGAGAAGCTCATTCCTGTATTATTCAAAAGAAATTTTCTGCAGTGGGGTTACCCACCTCAAAGAGTTGCGTATGCAGAACGAGAAGCTGTTGCGCCAATTCGTGGCTTCCGACATATTCCATCACCGAGGCGTGAACAGACTCTACGGGACCATTTTGATCGAGTTGTGGCACCTTAATTTGCAAAGTAGGCAACCAAATAGCAACTCTCCTCATTCGAAATAGGCTTTAAGCCCCTCATTTTGTCGTGTCAAGAGCAAACGAGCTACTCACCAGTGAATCGATCTCATCTTTGCTGACCACATATAGCTTGCCGTTGAGTGAAAGCATAGTAGAAATGCTAACATCACCATCGTAAAACACGACTTTTTCTGTAAAACCGATCAGATTGGCCTGTTTCAAGATATTAGGTCTTTGTCCCATTAAGTTTTATTCTAAAGAAATATCTTGAGGTAATCACATGAGTTTTTTGATCCTATCATGAACTATAGTGTGCTTTCTGAAGCAATTTTCACATGAGATGTCTCAGCAGTCAAATTCGATGTGAGAGTAAGAATCTACTGCCAGATCATTTCTTCAATGGAATTCGAACTTTTCTACTACAGATTCTCGAAGCAATATCCGGATCCTATAAAAATTTCATTGTCTTTGTCAGTGGCAATGTACAGCTTAGTCATTTCGTTACCTATTATGTGCAAAAGCACACCCAGGGCCCGGCACGCGTTGGTTTGGAGGTTTTTAGGAAACGAAGTCCCCCATGACCCCGCGAAAATTTACGAAGTCCCTCTCGACGTGAAAATTAGTAGGAAAACCCTTATTCATCCAAAATAGCAATAAAAAAGCGAAAAAGGGCATTTTGAGGTATGTAATATAACAAAAAAGCAAAAAGAAAACATTTCGAGTCGTTTAAAGGCTCTGCCATTGGGTATAGTACCATTTTGATGCTGGGAATGTCGAAAACAGGGCTCGGCACAGCTGGCACCGGGTCAAGCTGGATATCGTTTTTGGAGCGAAAAGCAAAGGGGATATCGTTTTTCCGGGGTCCAGTGCGGAGCCCCGCAAAAAATTTCGCGTACTCTCCTTCATGAGATCACAAAGATTGCAAAAATATGCAACACAAACGAAATCTTCCAACATAGATATACATAAGTTTTCGGCCGAAATGCAGACGCCATGCTAAGTCTAAATTTGGCCGTCAGCATGCCACTGACATGCCACAGGCGACATGCCGGCAGCATGAGCGCGGGAATTCAAATTGTGCCAGAAATAAACAAAAGCCTTATTTAGAAGTAAAACGCAATCATATGACACCAAATTTGGTGAGTGCATGCGCGTTGGGGGACGTAAACTATGGCCCAAAAATTTATGAAAACTTATGTGAATTGAAGCCGTGCCCAACTTTTTTCTGAATTAGCTGGCACCGTGCCAGCTGGGTGCCAGCTGAGCTGGCACCGACCCTTTGCACACATAAGTTTTCATACTTTTTTACATCAATTGTATCTACACCCTAAAAGTTTACATACAGAGGAAAAACGATTTCATAATGTTTCCTTTTCGGCGTTTTATAGCCATCTGAAGTTTTTCCGGTCTGCTCCGCAGTCGAATAAGCTGCTCCAATCACAAAGCGCGCCCTGAGCAAATGCGGCGCGAATTCTGTCGATTTCATTTCGACATTTTATCAATCTCATTACTTATCGCTTTTATTTTCTTGTGTCACTTTTTTTGCATTGTTCTTTCTATTCTTCTATTTGTTTTGTTTCAGGCATCGACTTTCGGCTCTGCACATTTCTACTGAGCACGCACCGAGCGTATTGGATGCTCACGAAAGCTTATTGAAGGATTTTGAGAATCCTGGATCGAGCACTACTATGGGGTGAGTTATTTATTTGGTTCTCTCTGTTCTTATGCTCTGTTGCCTCTGTTATTCTCATGCTCTTGTGCCCTCTATCCATCTGTCGTGCTTTAACGCGGGAAAAGAAACTGTATCATAGAACTCAACAAGTCATAGACTTGGTACGCTAGACAGAACAAGGCGTAGAGGGAATGCGTAGCTGTAATCAAAATCCGCATTCTTCGGAAGGTTTTCTTCGGAATTTTTGCTGAACCTGCAGTTTTGAAAGTGCTTTTTGTTTGGTTTGCGAATAATCATAGCGAAAAAGAACAGCGAAATCATATGAGTACCGATTTTAGCCATGATTGGTTCATTATAAGTGCCGAACTGCAACCTGGACTTTTTTTTGTTTCAATTTTAACATATGTAAGTGCGGATCACTTTCTTTCATGCTTGTCGAGAGACGAACTCAGTAGGATATTTTTAGCGAAGTTTGTGCAGTCACAGCAGATATGCCATCCCTCTACGCCCTGTTTTGTCTAGCGTACCAAGTGGATGACCTTTTGGGTTCTATAATACAGTTGTTTTTAGGCGTCTTTCCCGCGCTGCTTAACTGGGATTTCCCTAGATTTTTTTATTTACATTACTGCATCGTTGTAGAGTTCATTTACTCCATTCTGCCAGGGGTTTCGCCGATATTGAGGCGCTACCAAAAGTTCAAAAATGAAGTGTCAGTTCATAGTGCAGTTGCGTAATTAGGTCGCACTTTGTGAAGAGTCACTTGCAACCTAGTATCATTCTGTGAATTATCGGCACATGTTCAAATCATCCTTGCGCTGGTCTTTTGCTATTTAAAGTCCCGTATTTCCGAACCAGATACATTTTGTTTAATGCTTGTTACTTGCGGCTTGTCCGATCTCCTTGCTTTTCCTTAGTGAACACAAAACTTTTTATCTTGGACTCTACATTTCAGTTGGCGTCTTGGAACATCAGCCTTGCGAATGTTCGCTTTCTTATGAGTCTGTCTTTTATGTGCTTCGGTTGTTTCCCATCTGTTGGCTTGTTGTGAATCTCATATGCGCGATCGTTGATGCATCCTCTGGGGAAATGTGCGCTCTCTTTTGTCAGGAGTTAGCAAATCAGCTATTTTCGAAAACCTTTACGGATTGTTATGGTGGCGCCTTCCTTCGTTTCTCTTTGTGAAAACCATTGAGTATGTAAAAAACGGCATGTTGTACTGGGATTCGCCCTTGAGCTCATCTTTGCTGCCCTGACGATTACTTCATTTTACCTTTGATTACTTAATGTATGCTTTTTCTCACTTAAAATGCTTGATATAAGGAGGAGCAATGGCGTTGATGCCTCTGAGTTGCAGCTAATAGAGTTTCCGCATATATATATGGTGCCAAGCTCGGCACCACAAGCGCACTGTATACTGTCAGGTTCACTAACCTAAAGTACTGCTGCAGTTTCACTTTACGCACTGACAGAAATGAAAAGAAAATGATATGCATGACGTGTACGTTTTCTGGAGTTTGGCGGCCATAATACATCATCACAACAAAGTCGCCGACATAGCACTCAGCAACATGCAGACGTATGTCTGTAGCAGGGCTCGGCACAGCTGGCACCGGGTCAAGCTGGATATCGTTTTTGGAGCGAAAAGCAAAGGGGATATCGTTTTTCCGGGGTCCAGTGCGGAGCCCCGCAAAAAATTTCGCGTACTCTCCTTCATGAGATCACAAAGATTGCAAAAATATGCAACACAAACGAAATCTTCCAACATAGATATACATAAGTTTTCGGCCGAAATGCAGACGCCATGCTAAGTCTAAATTTGGCCGTCAGCATGCCACTGACATGCCACAGGCGACATGCCGGCAGCATGAGCGCGGGAATTCAAATTGTGCCAGAAATAAACAAAAGCCTTATTTAGAAGTAAAACGCAATCATATGACACCAAATTTGGTGAGTGCATGCGCGTTGGGGGACGTAAACTATAGCCCAAAAATTTATGAAAACTTATGTGAATTGAAGCCGTGCCCAACTTTTTTCTGAATTAGCTGGCACCGTGCCAGCTGGGTGCCAGCTGAGCTGGCACCGACCCTTTGCACACATAAGTTTTCATACTTTTTTACATCAATTGTATCTACACCCTAAAAGTTTACATACAGAGGAAAAACGATTTCATAATGTTTCCTTTTCGGCGTTTTATAGCCATCTGAAGTTTTTCCGGTCTGCTCCGCAGTCGAATAAGCTGCTCCAATCACAAAGCGCGCCCTGAGCAAATGCGGCGCGAATTCTGTCGATTTCATTTCGACATTTTATCAATCTCATTACTTATCGCTTTTATTTTCTTGTGTCACTTTTTTTGCATTGTTCTTTCTATTCTTCTATTTGTTTTGTTTCAGGCATCGACTTTCGGCTCTGCACATTTCTACTGAGCACGCACCGAGCGTATTGGATGCTCACGAAAGCTTATTGAAGGATTTTGAGAATCCTGGATCGAGCACTACTATGGGGTGAGTTATTTATTTGGTTCTCTCTGTTCTTATGCTCTGTTGCCTCTGTTATTCTCATGCTCTTGTGCCCTCTATCCATCTGTCGTGCTTTAACGCGGGAAAAGAAACTGTATCATAGAACTCAACAAGTCATAGACTTGGTACGCTAGACAGAACAAGGCGTAGAGGGAATGCGTAGCTGTAATCAAAATCCGCATTCTTCGGAAGGTTTTCTTCGGAATTTTTGCTGAACCTGCAGTTTTGAAAGTGCTTTTTGTTTGGTTTGCGAATAATCATAGCGAAAAAGAACAGCGAAATCATATGAGTACCGATTTTAGCCATGATTGGTTCATTATAAGTGCCGAACTGCAACCTGGACTTTTTTTTGTTTCAATTTTAACATATGTAAGTGCGGATCACTTTCTTTCATGCTTGTCGAGAGACGAACTCAGTAGGATATTTTTAGCGAAGTTTGTGCAGTCACAGCAGATATGCCATCCCTCTACGCCCTGTTTTGTCTAGCGTACCAAGTGGATGACCTTTTGGGTTCTATAATACAGTTGTTTTTAGGCGTCTTTCCCGCGCTGCTTAACTGGGATTTCCCTAGATTTTTTTATTTACATTACTGCATCGTTGTAGAGTTCATTTACTCCATTCTGCCAGGGGTTTCGCCGATATTGAGGCGCTACCAAAAGTTCAAAAATGAAGTGTCAGTTCATAGTGCAGTTGCGTAATTAGGTCGCACTTTGTGAAGAGTCACTTGCAACCTAGTATCATTCTGTGAATTATCGGCACATGTTCAAATCATCCTTGCGCTGGTCTTTTGCTATTTAAAGTCCCGTATTTCCGAACCAGATACATTTTGTTTAATGCTTGTTACTTGCGGCTTGTCCGATCTCCTTGCTTTTCCTTAGTGAACACAAAACTTTTTATCTTGGACTCTACATTTCAGTTGGCGTCTTGGAACATCAGCCTTGCGAATGTTCGCTTTCTTATGAGTCTGTCTTTTATGTGCTTCGGTTGTTTCCCATCTGTTGGCTTGTTGTGAATCTCATATGCGCGATCGTTGATGCATCCTCTGGGGAAATGTGCGCTCTCTTTTGTCAGGAGTTAGCAAATCAGCTATTTTCGAAAACCTTTACGGATTGTTATGGTGGCGCCTTCCTTCGTTTCTCTTTGTGAAAACCATTGAGTATGTAAAAAACGGCATGTTGTACTGGGATTCGCCCTTGAGCTCATCTTTGCTGCCCTGACGATTACTTCATTTTACCTTTGATTACTTAATGTATGCTTTTTCTCACTTAAAATGCTTGATATAAGGAGGAGCAATGGCGTTGATGCCTCTGAGTTGCAGCTAATAGAGTTTCCGCATATATATATGGTGCCAAGCTCGGCACCACAAGCGCACTGTATACTGTCAGGTTCACTAACCTAAAGTACTGCTGCAGTTTCACTTTACGCACTGACAGAAATGAAAAGAAAATGATATGCATGACGTGTACGTTTTCTGGAGTTTGGCGGCCATAATACATCATCACAACAAAGTCGCCGACATAGCACTCAGCAACATGCAGACGTATGTCTGTAGCAGGGCTCGGCACAGCTGGCACCGGGTCAAGCTGGATATCGTTTTTGGAGCGAAAAGCAAAGGGGATATCGTTTTTCCGGGGTCCAGTGCGGAGCCCCGCAAAAAATTTCGCGTACTCTCCTTCATGAGATCACAAAGATTGCAAAAATATGCAACACAAACGAAATCTTCCAACATAGATATACATAAGTTTTCGGCCGAAATGCAGACGCCATGCTAAGTCTAAATTTGGCCGTCAGCATGCCACTGACATGCCACAGGCGACATGCCGGCAGCATGAGCGCGGGAATTCAAATTGTGCCAGAAATAAACAAAAGCCTTATTTAGAAGTAAAACGCAATCATATGACACCAAATTTGGTGAGTGCATGCGCGTTGGGGGACGTAAACTATAGCCCAAAAATTTATGAAAACTTATGTGAATTGAAGCCGTGCCCAACTTTTTTCTGAATTAGCTGGCACCGTGCCAGCTGGGTGCCAGCTGAGCTGGCACCGACCCTTTGCACACATAAGTTTTCATACTTTTTTACATCAATTGTATCTACACCCTAAAAGTTTACATACAGAGGAAAAACGATTTCATAATGTTTCCTTTTCGGCGTTTTATAGCCATCTGAAGTTTTTCCGGTCTGCTCCGCAGTCGAATAAGCTGCTCCAATCACAAAGCGCGCCCTGAGCAAATGCGGCGCGAATTCTGTCGATTTCATTTCGACATTTTATCAATCTCATTACTTATCGCTTTTATTTTCTTGTGTCACTTTTTTTGCATTGTTCTTTCTATTCTTCTATTTGTTTTGTTTCAGGCATCGACTTTCGGCTCTGCACATTTCTACTGAGCACGCACCGAGCGTATTGGATGCTCACGAAAGCTTATTGAAGGATTTTGAGAATCCTGGATCGAGCACTACTATGGGGTGAGTTATTTATTTGGTTCTCTCTGTTCTTATGCTCTGTTGCCTCTGTTATTCTCATGCTCTTGTGCCCTCTATCCATCTGTCGTGCTTTAACGCGGGAAAAGAAACTGTATCATAGAACTCAACAAGTCATAGACTTGGTACGCTAGACAGAACAAGGCGTAGAGGGAATGCGTAGCTGTAATCAAAATCCGCATTCTTCGGAAGGTTTTCTTCGGAATTTTTGCTGAACCTGCAGTTTTGAAAGTGCTTTTTGTTTGGTTTGCGAATAATCATAGCGAAAAAGAACAGCGAAATCATATGAGTACCGATTTTAGCCATGATTGGTTCATTATAAGTGCCGAACTGCAACCTGGACTTTTTTTTGTTTCAATTTTAATATATGTAAGTGCGGATCACTTTCTTTCATGCTTGTCGAGAGACGAACTCAGTAGGATATTTTTAGCGAAGTTTGTGCAGTCACAGCAGATATGCCATCCCTCTACGCCCTGTTTTGTCTAGCGTACCAAGTGGATGACCTTTTGGGTTCTATAATACAGTTGTTTTTAGGCGTCTTTCCCGCGCTGCTTAACTGGGATTTCCCTAGATTTTTTTATTTACATTACTGCATCGTTGTAGAGTTCATTTACTCCATTCTGCCAGGGGTTTCGCCGATATTGAGGCGCTACCAAAAGTTCAAAAATGAAGTGTCAGTTCATAGTGCAGTTGCGTAATTAGGTCGCACTTTGTGAAGAGTCACTTGCAACCTAGTATCATTCTGTGAATTATCGGCACATGTTCAAATCATCCTTGCGCTGGTCTTTTGCTATTTAAAGTCCCGTATTTCCGAACCAGATACATTTTGTTTAATGCTTGTTACTTGCGGCTTGTCCGATCTCCTTGCTTTTCCTTAGTGAACACAAAACTTTTTATCTTGGACTCTACATTTCAGTTGGCGTCTTGGAACATCAGCCTTGCGAATGTTCGCTTTCTTATGAGTCTGTCTTTTATGTGCTTCGGTTGTTTCCCATCTGTTGGCTTGTTGTGAATCTCATATGCGCGATCGTTGATGCATCCTCTGGGGAAATGTGCGCTCTCTTTTGTCAGGAGTTAGCAAATCAGCTATTTTCGAAAACCTTTACGGATTGTTATGGTGGCGCCTTCCTTCGTTTCTCTTTGTGAAAACCATTGAGTATGTAAAAAACGGCATGTTGTACTGGGATTCGCCCTTGAGCTCATCTTTGCTGCCCTGACGATTACTTCATTTTACCTTTGATTACTTAATGTATGCTTTTTCTCACTTAAAATGCTTGATATAAGGAGGAGCAATGGCGTTGATGCCTCTGAGTTGCAGCTAATAGAGTTTCCGCATATATATATGGTGCCAAGCTCGGCACCACAAGCGCACTGTATACTGTCAGGTTCACTAACCTAAAGTACTGCTGCAGTTTCACTTTACGCACTGACAGAAATGAAAAGAAAATGATATGCATGACGTGTACGTTTTCTGGAGTTTGGCGGCCATAATACATCATCACAACAAAGTCGCCGACATAGCACTCAGCAACATGCAGACGTATGTCTGTAGCAGGGCTCGGCACAGCTGGCACCGGGTCAAGCTGGATATCGTTTTTGGAGCGAAAAGCAAAGGGGATATCGTTTTTCCGGGGTCCAGTGCGGAGCCCCGCAAAAAATTTCGCGTACTCTCCTTCATGAGATCACAAAGATTGCAAAAATATGCAACACAAACGAAATCTTCCAACATAGATATACATAAGTTTTCGGCCGAAATGCAGACGCCATGCTAAGTCTAAATTTGGCCGTCAGCATGCCACTGACATGCCACAGGCGACATGCCGGCAGCATGAGCGCGGGAATTCAAATTGTGCCAGAAATAAACAAAAGCCTTATTTAGAAGTAAAACGCAATCATATGACACCAAATTTGGTGAGTGCATGCGCGTTGGGGGACGTAAACTATGGCCCAAAAATTTATGAAAACTTATGTGAATTGAAGCCGTGCCCAACTTTTTTCTGAATTAGCTGGCACCGTGCCAGCTGGGTGCCAGCTGAGCTGGCACCGACCCTTTGCACACATAAGTTTTCATACTTTTTTACATCAATTGTATCTACACCCTAAAAGTTTACATACAGAGGAAAAACGATTTCATAATGTTTCCTTTTCGGCGTTTTATAGCCATCTGAAGTTTTTCCGGTCTGCTCCGCAGTCGAATAAGCTGCTCCAATCACAAAGCGCGCCCTGAGCAAATGCGGCGCGAATTCTGTCGATTTCATTTCGACATTTTATCAATCTCATTACTTATCGCTTTTATTTTCTTGTGTCACTTTTTTTTGCATTGTTCTTTCTATTCTTCTATTTGTTTTGTTTCAGGCATCGACTTTCGGCTCTGCACATTTCTACTGAGCACGCACCGAGCGTATTGGATGCTCACGAAAGCTTATTGAAGGATTTTGAGAATCCTGGATCGAGCACTACTATGGGGTGAGTTATTTATTTGGTTCTCTCTGTTCTTATGCTCTGTTGCCTCTGTTATTCTCATGCTCTTGTGCCCTCTATCCATCTGTCGTGCTTTAACGCGGGAAAAGAAACTGTATCATAGAACTCAACAAGTCATAGACTTGGTACGCTAGACAGAACAAGGCGTAGAGGGAATGCGTAGCTGTAATCAAAATCCGCATTCTTCGGAAGGTTTTCTTCGGAATTTTTGCTGAACCTGCAGTTTTGAAAGTGCTTTTTGTTTGGTTTGCGAATAATCATAGCGAAAAAGAACAGCGAAATCATATGAGTACCGATTTTAGCCATGATTGGTTCATTATAAGCGCCGAACTGCAACCTGGACTTTTTTTTGTTTCAATTTTAACATATGTAAGTGCGGATCACTTTCTTTCATGCTTGTCGAGAGACGAACTCAGTAGGATATTTTTAGCGAAGTTTGTGCAGTCACAGCAGATATGCCATCCCTCTACGCCCTGTTTTGTCTAGCGTACCAAGTGGATGACCTTTTGGGTTCTATAATACAGTTGTTTTTAGGCGTCTTTCCCGCGCTGCTTAACTGGGATTTCCCTAGATTTTTTTATTTACATTACTGCATCGTTGTAGAGTTCATTTACTCCATTCTGCCAGGGGTTTCGCCGATATTGAGGCGCTACCAAAAGTTCAAAAATGAAGTGTCAGTTCATAGTGCAGTTGCGTAATTAGGTCGCACTTTGTGAAGAGTCACTTGCAACCTAGTATCATTCTGTGAATTATCGGCACATGTTCAAATCATCCTTGCGCTGGTCTTTTGCTATTTAAAGTCCCGTATTTCCGAACCAGATACATTTTGTTTAATGCTTGTTACTTGCGGCTTGTCCGATCTCCTTGCTTTTCCTTAGTGAACACAAAACTTTTTATCTTGGACTCTACATTTCAGTTGGCGTCTTGGAACATCAGCCTTGCGAATGTTCGCTTTCTTATGAGTCTGTCTTTTATGTGCTTCGGTTGTTTCCCATCTGTTGGCTTGTTGTGAATCTCATATGCGCGATCGTTGATGCATCCTCTGGGGAAATGTGCGCTCTCTTTTGTCAGGAGTTAGCAAATCAGCTATTTTCGAAAACCTTTACGGATTGTTATGGTGGCGCCTTCCTTCGTTTCTCTTTGTGAAAACCATTGAGTATGTAAAAAACGGCATGTTGTACTGGGATTCGCCCTTGAGCTCATCTTTGCTGCCCTGACGATTACTTCATTTTACCTTTGATTACTTAATGTATGCTTTTTCTCACTTAAAATGCTTGATATAAGGAGGAGCAATGGCGTTGATGCCTCTGAGTTGCAGCTAATAGAGTTTCCGCATATATATATGGTGCCAAGCTCGGCACCACAAGCGCACTGTATACTGTCAGGTTCACTAACCTAAAGTACTGCTGCAGTTTCACTTTACGCACTGACAGAAATGAAAAGAAAATGATATGCATGACGTGTACGTTTTCTGGAGTTTGGCGGCCATAATACATCATCACAACAAAGTCGCCGACATAGCACTCAGCAACATGCAGACGTATGTCTGTAGGTACACGAAAAATGTTGCGCGAATATGATCGACATCATGTTATTAGATTTCCAAAGCTCACCGCAAAGCCTTTAGATCGAGCATAAAATCAACTAGTTTGCTTTGCTTGACCAAGCTGCTGCAACACTGGCAATTCGTTTCTCTAATAGGCTGTACGCGCAGTCATTTCCGTTTTGGTTCATGCCTTCACTTAGTCACTTCTTTGGAGCACAGAGCTTTGGAAATCTAACAACATGGTGTCGATCATATTCGCGCAACATTTTACGTGTACCTACAGACATACTTCTGCATGTTGCTGAGTGCTATGTCGGCGAGTTTAATGGATAGCAAAATTTGATGATGTATGATGGCCGCCAACTCCAGAAAACGTGCACAATCATGCACATCATTTCGTTTTTCAATTCTGTCAGTGCGTAAAGTTGCAGCAGTATTTTAGGTTAGTGAACCTAACAGTATACAGTGCGCTTGTGGTGCCGAGACTGGGCGACAAAATTTGCGCGTGAACAGTTTCCTGCGCCTGTATTGCCGGTCAAGATGTCGGCATTTCAGGAATGGCTATTTGTTCATCGCAAATTTTGTTGCCTAGTCTCGGCAGCACTGGAACACTATGTCGAGCGGGAAATCTGCTAGACATGTATTCAGCCACTCCACTTACCCATACAAGAGTCACCTTGAGATCTAAACAAAGGTTAAAACAAATTCGATGATATAGCGAGGAGATTCAGAGATTGCTCCATAGTTCTCACCGAATTCTCAGAATATTATTCCAGTGTTTCAAGCTGTATCGAATCAAACGAAACAAGAGGAAGCAGTGAAACAAAAGTTGAATTTACTGAGGTTCGTCTGTCTAACATCTTGCAAGCAACAATTTTAATTATGAAGTCTTTTTGAAGCGTTCAGAAACTTTCTTGGTGTGGTGAAGACTGTTTCTTTCTCGCCCTCCTCTCCTTCGTATTGTATAAGAAGATCATACATGTTTCAGTCGCACTTTGTCGAAATCATTTAAAAGCGCTTCGTATTGCTGCAGTCATGGATCCGGAGTGGTCGATTTTCCACAACCTATTGAACGGGAAGGAAGAAGTCAGCTATTCATGAATAGCCGAACACTGATTTTTGTGAATAAATCACTTAAAAGCTCAAAAAATCAGTGAAAAGTTGTTAAATGAAATCAGCATGCGTGAAAACTCTATTACATACTCATACAAAATCTAAAAATAATGACGGGTCTTCAAAACAGGTCAAAGGGGACTTCGTACGAAATTTTCAAGGTCAAAGGGGACTTCGTTCTGAAATTTCCTTGGTGCCAGCTCATGCCGAGCCCTGGTCGAAAATCTCCTAGGCCGACCAAATCTATAGCCTCAACAATCCTGCGATGCAATTTTCGCCACATATTTCAAAGGACACCGCAAGTGATTGGAGCGCGATATCTATCAAGGTGTAGAATTATACTAGTTTTGACTCAAAAAAGGGGAGAGGCAACGGTTTGATCCGCTCTCTTCACTATATGAAAGATTTTTGACCGTTCTAATCGTCCAAATCAAAAAGGTCCAAAACTTATGTGAACTCTCCGATATTTATGCTCCGAACCAACCTAGTTGGTTTGGTAGTTGGTCTAGAAACCAACAAATTCGAGAACGGATATTAGGACACATAAGTTTCGGGAACTTTTTACATAACATAGTTTGGAGTAATATTGTATACATATAGCCCAATTCCGGAGCCATATGATTGTTTGTGCGCTGTAAACAAGCCATTTGTTTGTTGTTTGTTTTTTGTTAGTCTTGCGTTTGAAATTCGCGCGCTTGCGAAAGAACACGTTCAACTTGTGAAACCTGACATGTTCGTCGTGTTTTTTTTTGGCGCTTCCTCTAGGACCTCATAAAAACGATGTCCCCGTTGCTTCTAACTCCAAAAACGAAGTCTAGTTTGACCCCAAACCATCGGTGCCGGGCCCTGAGCACACCCCATCCATAATAAGCGTGCTCTTCTGCGGGAGACGGTCAAGAGGCGCGATTTCTCTGGCTGTCACCAACTTAAAACTCCAGTCTAGTGCTATGCGAGTCTTTAAAAATTACCGGATAAAGTGCATTAGCTTACTCTCCGTCTAAGGTCACCACTTGCTGATTTTCATGGTTTTTGCTATAAATCGGACTGAAATACTTACGAATTTGTTCTGAAATGCATTTTCATGAGTTTTTGACCTTCAAAATGGCTGTTTTGAATTTTTTCTAGAGTATCAAGATTGAACAACTCATGCAACTACCTAATATATCTTTTTCTAGATTTCATATACTTTTAGAAAGTTGCAGAACACTTATTATGTGCTATTTGGTGTCCAGCTGGCAATAAAAATCGCGCCTCTTGACATACACCCCTCTTCTGCTCACTGGTCATAGAAACGCATTTCTTCTGGATAGATGTTTTTAGAGCCCTTATTGGTACTTTTCTAGGCATCGAGAGAAAGAAGATTTCATATTTTGAGTAAGCAAAGTCCAGGATTTTGCGCGGAATATGGACATTGTGTGCATTTGCACATAATGCTTTATGGAATAGATAGTTCGACTGTCACGTAATCTCCAGTACTTCGTCATCGATCACTGCGATGGCTCTAGTTCTTTGATGGCGATCAGTCTTTTGAACAGAAACCTACGAACCTCCACTGCTTTTCACCTCAACCAGCGCCAGTTCTTCTCCATGTGAACTCCGTAGACGACTTCGCACAAGTTCACAAATCTCCACGGCTGTCTTGTCCATACGAATTGGTAGCGCAAATGATGTCGTGTCCGAGAGGTGAATGATTTGATTACCTAAAAGAACAAGACAGCATTTGAGCAAAAAGTTATAGTACGAATCAAGACGAAGGCGGGTACGCATAAGCGAAGCGCATGCGCCGCGGCGAGCGGGACAACCATGAAACCTCCACCTTCGTCCGGGACTAGATCTTAGTTAGTGTATAAAAGTGTGCACTTACAGATATCACTCGGAAGGACAGGATTCGGCGACGGAGCCATGGTAGAAAGTACTCCACATTCAAGGACTACTGCTGGATGTCGAGCCAGAGTTCTTTGGGCGTCTTCCCTGAGATCACGAAGCGCAGAGATTCGAGCAAGAATGGGGCCCATTCCCGGTATTGTTCGATTATCTTCCAGAACATGACAGTAAAGTTCCTAAAAACGGTCTGCAGATGAAAATCTTACGGATAGCTGGTAAGAAGGTTCCTACCTCCACAAAAGCATTTGCTGCTGGGTCCAGAAAATAATGGATACCTAGAGCATTTACCCATAACCATAGAAATGTTACTACACGTCTTCGCGCTGATAGACGATGTTCAAGATCATCAAGGGCTACTAGCGGATCCGAGTGAGGCTGAAAGGCAACATAATATCCAACAATCCAAAAAAACACCAAAGCTACGTCCGGAGTTCCGCGTGCCAGCTGGGCCAACGCCGTGCCAAGAAATATGAGCACGCATCCGGTACTGACCGACCGACAATTCAAACGGCCATGGAAGTGCGTTGGCGCTGCGCTGGCACAGCATTGGAACAGCGTTGGCACGGCGTTGGAACGGCGCTGGAACGTCGCTGGCACGAACAACTCTAAACGCAGCTTAACCAGCGCCCCTACCTCGGCAGAACGTGAATAATAGTGTTTGAGGTAGTTACATAGTGTATTGGTAGGTAGGTAGATGATATGGGTTAACACGAGATCTTCTAAGAACACATCCAACTCAGCACCATCCTCTTGTGCGTCGACCCGTGTTTCGAGCACATACTCGAGCATCTTCTCGGCTAAGCCGGCCATGACGGAGTAGCTGGAAAATTGCCAAAAATTAGTCAGAAATAAACAAAAGATAAAATGGATGATACAGAAAAACAGATGCGCAGCGTGGGATGAAATAGAGAAAGAAGCTTGCATATTCTGATATAAAAGTGAAGTTTGAAGGGCTGTCCTTGCCCTGGGTGACTGGTTTCTTGTGTCAGAAAAACATGAAATTTCAATTAAGCTACTTTTAATCAAAATTCTCCCACGATTCGATTCATCAGTAGCCGAAAAATTCAAATGAAACACTCGCCCACACCGTACTCTTTCGGACCAATCATTGTCCATGAGCGGTGTGGGCAAACGTCCAGAGGTTGATTTTTCAGCCGAGAATAAATCTCATGAGTTAACATTTCGAAGGTTTTTAATCAAAGATGATGCGCTACAAACATAAATTTCGTACAATTGCTACTTTCAATCATTCATTTGCATACTATTATATGTGTTTTTTTGTAAGTATTTTCTACTAAGAAAGTTTGCTACAAGTTTTCAAAAGATTTTTTGGAAAAGTTTCTGTGATTTGTAACAGTTTGAAATTTGCTGACAATATTCTCAATAATTACATAAGGAGTATACTTAGGACTTGTAGCAAAGGGATGGCTAGTGGTGAGGCTGCTTTAGTGTTGCCACGCGGGTCTGTATGGTACCTCAGACTTGAGTGATGAAGCTTTATTGAGATACAAACAAACAATAAATATGTAGATGTGTGAAGTGTCTCCAGAGATGTGTCAATCTTCGGACTGCTTCCCACGATACTTGTGATCCTTCAGAGACGTCTTGGTGCACAGGAGACTTGATGCTTCTGGTCCAGAGTACTTGTTGGATCTAATGTTACCCGGAGAAGACTTGTGCAGGAAGATTGCCTATCGGAGACTTGTCGTCCTCACAGCGAACTACTTGTAGAGAGAATCCTCTTGGTGAGCCGGAGACTTGTCGTCCTCCCAGCAGGCACTTGTGGAGAGAATAACCTCGACCTCACTCATCCATCGGTATTTATACCTTCGGACTTGTTTACTTGCGAAGTCATTGTTGACTGAAGAGAGCACTGATAAGGTGATGGAAGTGAGGTTGCAATGACTTGTCCGGCTGATCCTCGTGAGACTCTTCTAACTACTACGATATAAGGCAAAATGAACACAAATGAACAATAATATATACATTATGTACAATCTACAGCATCGTTGGCGACACCGCTAAAACTTCTTATAGTCGCCTTTGGCGACACTCCCGCCACGCCAGACATTCTCCTCCTAATTGCTTCCTTTGCTGTACTCAATTGTTTTTCGTGATCTCATATTGTATCGCTTGCACGGTTCATCCGAGGAGTCGTTTTCACTTGTTCTTTTCACAGTTCTGTCTTCTAGCTCTAGAGGCACCAAAAGGTTTACTGGTCTGCGTACTTGTTTCCTGGACGGCAGAATCACAACAGCCTCTCTTATTTCACCATCTTCGCTTTTTACAAGCTTTGTTATACGGCCCATTCTCCAAGAATGTCTGGGTTGCACGGCGTCCATAATGAGAACACAGTCGTCAACGCGAGGGAGCGCCTTGGATTTGTTGTGTCCCACTTCCAACTTGTGTTTCTCTCGCAGAGCTGTGAGGTATTGTGTCTTCCAAACTTTCCAGAACTTGTCGGTAGATTTGCAGGAGCTTTCCAGGGCTTGAATAGTTTGCAATTTCGTGCTGAGTACCATTTGTTCTTCGGACGGCAGATATGGCGGGTCTTCCGCATTTGATATAGATGTTTCGATTGGATAATTGAGAATGATCTCATTCTGCACGAAATCAATGGGTCTGATGATGGTTTCGTTGCACGAATCTGAGCTCATGTAGACTAGAGGCCTTGTGTTGAGTAGAGCTTCTATATCAACAAGTGTAGTTGACATTTCTTCGAACGTGTATGTTGATCCTTTCAAAGTCTTGTACAGTGCTTGTTTTACTGATCTTATCAGCCTCTCATAGAATCCTCCCTGCCATGGTGCAAATGGTGTTATGTGCTTCCATACAATTTCACGATCGCTTATATCCCTGGTAGCTGCTACCTCGTGCTCCAGATTCTTGATGCCACTATCTGCTAAGATTTCTTCCCCCAGGAGAAATGTAGGAGCATTGTCACTTGTGATAGATTTTGGAACTCGTCTTCTTCCGAAAAACCTTCGAAGCATGTTGAGGAATGCTATGGTGGAAAGGTCTGTTACTACGTCTAGGTAGATAAGCCTAGTCACCATGCAAGTGATAATCGCTCCGTAACATTTACTTGTGCCGCTTTCGCTGGTTTTTATTGTCAGTGGGCCGAAGTAGTCCAATCCGACGTGTTGAAAGGGACATGTCTGCTGTACCCTTACTTGTGGCAAGTCACTCTGATTGGGGTACTTGTACGGTCGATTGTTGAAGCGCTGGCATTCTACACATCTTCGGATGATACGAGTAACTTGTGCGCGTAATTTTGGTATCCAGAATTTCTGGCGAACAAGTGCGATTGTATGGCCTATGCCAGGGTGTCCTCTACAGTGATATTCCCGAATTATCGCTTCCGATAGCCAAGAATTTTGGAGAACGATGTAAGGAAATTTTGCTGTATCATGCAAGCAGCTTTTTCCCATGCGACCGTGGCATCTCATGAGACCTTCCTTGTCCGGTTTTATATTGAGTTGCGTTAACGATTTCAATACTGCTGCTGTACAAAATGTTCTTTGATGGACTTGTATAACAATCTTTCCCGCTATTGCAATTTCTTCTCCATCAAGGTACACATTGTAGCGTCCATTGTGCTTTCCAAGCAATGGAGGAAGACGGATGTTGCTCTGTGGTCGTTGATTGACTCTTTTGACTACAATCTTTATGAAGCGTAACATTCTTGCTGTGATCCTTTTGATCGTAGAGAATGGGTGGCCTCTTAAGTCTTCAAAGATGTCAGAGTGTTGCGGATCGACTGTCACTGACACGGCTTGGTTGACGAGTGCCAATTCAGCTGGCAAACTTATGTCGCCGGTCTCCTCAGTCATTTGAAATAACTTGTAATTTGCTAGCCAGGCTTCCGGTGAATCTCTCAAGAAGGGTGGTCCTGTCCACCAGAAGTGGTCCTTGAGTTGTCCTTTACTCAATCCTCTTGTTCCGCAATCTGCTGGGTTCTGTTCAGTAGGAACATAGCCGTAGTAGATCCTAAGACCTTTACTTGTTAGATGATCGTCTATCTCTGTAATCTCTTTCAGTCTATTAAGAATCATCACTCCTGCATCCTTGAGTGGTTTTTTCTTTATCCAGTTGTAAACGATTTCGGAGTCGGAAAAGAGATATACCTTCTCGATTGCGGTAATAACTTGAAGTTGAGTCACAACCGAATTTATCACTCTCATGGCTAAGGTGACGGCATTTAGCTCCTTTTTTGGTACTGTAGCCTCGTATTTAATCGATGGTAGTTTTCCTTTCGCCAACAAGAGACTGGTTGCAGTTTCTGACTTTAGATAGACGCACATGGCTATAGCTTCAGCACTGGCATCAGCAAATGCAGCTAGTTCTACTTTTGCATGCTTCCTGGTCAAAAATCTTGGTATTTCCTTGCTGAATCCTCGCATACTGTCGCATATTTGTTGCCATTTATGTGCACGGTC
Organism: Cylicocyclus nassatus; assembly: GCA_958299035.1. Lineage (NCBI taxonomy): Eukaryota > Metazoa > Nematoda > Chromadorea > Rhabditida > Strongylidae > Cylicocyclus > Cylicocyclus nassatus. Next base: position 57,184,518 of record CATQJL010000223.1, read on the forward strand.
TCTATCTAACTTGGTATCCCAGTCAATCTTGTCTTTCCAAAGTGACTGAAGAAAGACTTTTGACTTGTGGATCAATGGGAGCATCCAACCCATAGGGTCATAAATAGACGCTATTGCGCTAGTGACTGTCCGTTTGGTAAGCACTTTTGGTGCGATCATGTTGCATGAGACTTCAAGTCGGTCCGTCAAGGAGTTCCAGCGTATTCCCAAAACCTTTGGCGATAGTTCCGACGATCTATCTCTACTTGCAATTCTATTCATCACTTGTTCTTCATTGCTTACAAATTCGCGTAGATTCATGCTGAGTTCTTCGAACATCTGCTTCATTTTCCGGTAACAAGTTGAGGCTTCTTCAACTGTATCTAATGTCACTACCAGGTTATCTACATAAAGATTGTCTTTGATTTCGTCTATCATCTTGTAGCTATCTTTGTATTGATCCAGGTGGTAGTGTGTGGTTGCCGCCAGAAGAAAGGGAGAAGCGTTTAGTCCAAATGGAACTCTTGTAAATCTCAGCATGATGATGTTGCCTTGTGCGGGAGGTGCTGTATAATCTCGGAGCCACAGGCATCTAGTGGCATCGCGATCTTCCTCATGCAATCTTACTTGAAGAAACGCCTTCTCGACATCGGATATCATGGCAATACGTCCGATTCGAAAACGTAACAGTATTCCAAACAATTGCGGCAAGATGACTGGGCCTCTATGTAAGGCATCGTTGAGTGAAAGACTGTTTCTGTAGTGTGCAGAAGCATCGTAAACGACTCTTAATTTTGTGGTCGTCTTCTGTGGAGTAATAACAGCTTGATGAGGCAAAAAGTGTACGTGTTTGCGGTTTTCCTTGTCCTGAGGAACGTATTCAAGGATGTTGCGATTCAGCTGCTCTTGAAACACCTCATTATACCGATCTAGGAGATTTGGGTCTTTCTGAAGACTGTTCCACAAGCTAATAAGTCTTCGTTGAGCTATAGCTTTGTTATCAGGTAGCTCCATGGCGTTCTCTTTCCAAGGTAGACGGACATAGTATCCATCTTCGCGCTTTTCTATCGTCTCTCTGAAATGTTGCAGGACAGCTTTATCTGCTCGAGTTCGCTCGATGTCCTCTGAATGGCAGAATCTTTCTGTACCGGCCGCCTCTAAAGACCAGAACTTCTCCCATTTTTCTTGTTCATGGTCATCATCATTAATGTTTGAAATGGTGTTTACTTGTGTCTCTAAGGTCCAGTAACCGTCCCACTTGTCTGACTCCTCTGTGCCTGAAATTTTCGATGTTTTGACTTGTCCTGATATCAGATATCCCAGTCGTGACTCGATTAAGTGAAGACCGGAGGGTAGGTTGATATGGGGTTTATCTTCTTTGATGAAAGACCATAACTTGTCACACCCCAACAGGATTTGTGGCTTCATATACTTCTTGCTTTCGAGCATTTCAAGTGGGATATGCTTCTCGCGCAAGTGGGCGATATCTTCGTCGATTAGCGAAGGACTTTCGAAGGATTTGGATATCACATCGTACGTGAAGAGCTCCAATGTGATTTGCTCTCCGTCTAGGTCCCAGGCTTCAAGTTCTACTTTACGACACAGATTCTCTTTGACTTGTTCTGATCCGAACGTTCTCAGGCGTAGTCTGGTCGACCCCAGTGTTCGCAGATGCAATTCTTCAGCGAGTTTACTGTCAATGAAGGATAATTCTGCGCCTGTGTCTAACAAGACAGCGATTCTGCGTAAATTTTTCGTTTTTGGATCTACTACTTGGATTACACCTGTTGGTAAGTACGTGTCGTTCGCTCCGTCTGCTTCTTTTGTTGTTTGAAGTTCACAGATCGCCACATCATCCTCTTCCTCAACCTGCCTTATTACTTGATGTACGTTTGAGGACGCCAATGGAGTAGACTTGTGTTGGCGGCCCTGGAAGCCCTTCGTTTCTTTTTGTGTTACCTCCTTCTGTTGTCGGGTCGATACCGTTTGGTTTCTCCCCACTTGTGCGCCTTTAAAACAGCAGGATGTGTGATGAGCACCTTGGCAGTTGAAGCATAAACGTTTCTTGCATTCTGCTGTAGTATGACGCGGAGATGCACAGATGAAGCATAGTTTATGATCTCGGAGGTACTGCGATCGAGCTTGTGGTGTGGCGTACTTAGTGCACGTCATAGACTTATGTTCTTCTTTGCAGTACATGCAAATTCGTTTGAAAGCTTCCGTTTTCTTCTTTGAAGGCGAGGAATCGTATGTTACATTTGCTTCTTTTGTGAACGCTTGTACTTTTTCTTCTGTTGTGATGAACTCTTCAATCATCTTGAGTAGGGTCTCCATGTTAAAGGCGACTCCATTATGTGCGTACTTGTTTTCTAGCACTTTCCTTTGCAACTTGTTTGGGAACTTTGAAAGAACTTGTTTGATGACCCATTGGTTATCTACGTATTCTTCCTTATCCTTAAGTTGCGCAATTATGGCTTGGATATGTTCCAGTAAAGTACGCTGTTCTTTGACTGAAACTGCACTCAATTGAAGCTTCTGCAGTCTATCATAGAGGCGGTTGACTAACTCCTCCTTATCTTCATACTTGTTTTTCAAGAACTCTATAGCTCTGCTATAGTTGTCCGATGACACGCGAAATTTCTTGACTGCGTCGTGAGGTTCTCCCTTAAGTGAATTCAGCAGATAGTTGAACTTGTACAAATTTGGCATTGGTTGGGAATTCACGTTCGTATCGAACAACGTCCAGAAGTTGTCCCACTCCCAGATATCTCCATTGAATGTTGGTATTGGGAGAGTTGGTAACTCTACCCTTCTGGTTCCAATGGCGCTATCCACTGTTGCATTACTTGTGTCTCTCGTTGGATGCAAGGGAGTCTTATTGTAAGAAACGAAGGCGTTCAGTCGTGCTTCCAAAGGAACTGTGTAGTCCAGTGAGGAGCATAGCATCATTTCCGCTTTACTTATGTATTCGTCGAAATCTCCTCTTTCTTTTTCACTCAGCTGATCGCAGCTGTCTATCGTTGTTGCATAGTCTCGCATCAGTTGTTGTATTTTAGTGTTGCAGGCTTCGATAGCCCCTATCGCTTCTTCTAAGCGTCTTCGAGATTCTCTCAGAAGTATGGGTGATGACTCTTCTGCAGGAAGTTCCACTGTCTCGAGCTTTTCTTCTTTAAAATGTGCTATAACCGTCTCTAGCTTGTTGCAGTATCGCGATAAGAGGCGTTTGTACGTTGGTAATTGTGTCGACATCTTTCGCGATAGCTTGGCTACTTGTGCTCAAAGGTGAAGCAGGAACAACTTGTGCTAAACTTGGAGCTAAAGGAGTCGATCGAAGAATATGGTGAAATGCGTGCCAATATTCAAAATGCAGATCGACTTGATTTGGATGTTGTGAGGATTGAGGATTCCTAACTGTGATGCGCAACAAGCAGCTGGTAGCACTTGTAGAAGAAGCTAATTTGCAGGAACAGTGTAAAGACTTGTTGATTTGAAACTCGGTTTCGACTAGTATCAATTGTGGGCCTGCTACCGTTGAGCCGATGCACCATGTAGCAAAGGGATGGCTAGTGGTGAGGCTGCTTTAGTGTTGCCACGCGGGTCTGTATGGTACCTCAGACTTGAGTGATGAAGCTTTATTGAGATACAAACAAACAATAAATATGTAGATGTGTGAAGTGTCTCCAGAGATGTGTCAATCTTCGGACTGCTTCCCACGATACTTGTGATCCTTCAGAGACGTCTTGGTGCACAGGAGACTTGATGCTTCTGGTCCAGAGTACTTGTTGGATCTAATGTTACCCGGAGAAGACTTGTGCAGGAAGATTGCCTATCGGAGACTTGTCGTCCTCACAGCGAACTACTTGTAGAGAGAATCCTCTTGGTGAGCCGGAGACTTGTCGTCCTCCCAGCAGGCACTTGTGGAGAGAATAACCTCGACCTCACTCATCCATCGGTATTTATACCTTCGGACTTGTTTACTTGCGAAGTCATTGTTGACTGAAGAGAGCACTGATAAGGTGATGGAAGTGAGGTTGCAATGACTTGTCCGGCTGATCCTCGTGAGACTCTTCTAACTACTACGATATAAGGCAAAATGAACACAAATGAACAATAATATATACATTATGTACAATCTACAGCATCGTTGGCGACACCGCTAAAACTTCTTATAGTCGCCTTTGGCGACAGGACTTCTTTTAGGTACACAAGAAACTTCCAACGGACAATTCTGAATTTCCGACGGGATGTGAACGATTGCATGAATGATGAAGCACAAGCGAAGATGAACAATGTGCGACGATGAATCGACACACGATTAGTTAGCCTATTAAGGTCACACTTGTTCTGGTTTCAACACTAGAAACTTATAAATGGGAACTTACAGCAATGCTATTCGCACGCTACGATCTCATTGAGGCGGTCGGAAAAAGAAAAAACGTGGAAAAAGGATCTCACCAGCATTGTCCTTTGCCGTTACTTGCCAGCCCACCCTCAATGGCAGCGCCACGAGGCAGATTGATCTTCTCTAGAACTAGCACATCCTGTCCATGTTCTTTCAATCGCACTGTGTTCGCCTCGACATCTCGGAGGATCCTGTAACGAAGAAGCATAGTCATACGGTAGTTGGATCATGTATGAATAAAAAGAAGTTAGCCCAGATAGGCAGCAGCATATGTAAATCATTCGTCGCCGAGACAACTACAGCCCAGTACGGTACACGAAAGCATCGATTGAAAAGAGGTACGGTCTGGGCGAGAATTGAGCAAACTATATAAACCTGCACAATATATGAACCGTGTACGGTAGGCAGTGTTTGTCTCAAGGTTTCATTTTATCAAAGTTTCCTGAATAGAAAAAGACATCCTCATTTCCAGTGCAAATAATTTTTTCACAAGTTTTTGAGAGGGAATCTGCAAATCTGCCACCTGAACTTCAAATGTAGATATTATAAAGAAAGCCTTAACCAAGGTATTACCTAAGCGACCCCATATGACTGATGTAGCCGAGAATTGCAAAAACATCTCTTGCCCAGTACCGTACGCAAGACTTGGTCTGCTCGGTAAGTATACGGTCTGGGCGAGAATTCAGAATCGGTTTTTTCCGCTACGAATAAATCATATGAGCTGTTCATGAGCCGTGGTAACCAAATTATAGGCCACAGCTTAGCTTAAATCCTCCCAAACATTCACTTCAAAAACGCAAGCACGCAGATTTGACGGACACTGCCTTAAAGCATATCTCGCAAATAAACTTCGTGATGCGTCGGTTATTAGCCCAAAGCGTACTTTTTTCTATCATCATTCGAACATGAATGGTTTGTTCTAGCCATAGAAACAAACCGAAACAATCGTGATGCGATTAGGCAATAAGAACACGTATGAAGATGGTTTCACTGTTGTAGAAAAGGAACCATTTGCGCGACTGCAAATGCAGCTTTGATAATAACTTCAATGATGCGCAAAAGTATTAATTTCACAAGTGAGTTGTTTGAAAAGTTTATTGTATTTTGGAAAGAAGAAAAGAATCAGGCGAGCTAGCGGAGAAATCTATCAAACGCACAAAAAGCGTTAATCCAAGGCGTTAATGAAACTAAAAACCTTCAATCTTCATGGTTTGCAGTAAATCTTTTGAAAAAAATTTAAATTTTTCTAGCCAAAATGAGTTAGGAACCAGCCACAGTTAGGACCACATTGTGCACCGTAATCTTTACAAAAATACAGTTGTATGCAGTAATTGCAATATTATATACAACTGAGATGTGAGCTTTTCGCTATTGCACCACAAGATCACTAATACAGTTCATTTTTTATTGTTTAATTTATTTTTCCCCAAAAAACTCTAAGGCCCGTATGCACGTACATCTCCGCGGGGATGGGAGGGGATCTGAGAGGGGAAGCGCCATATTTCACTGCTCTAGATATCTTTCTTCTTTCTTCTCTATCGTGCTTATGAGGGTTCTCATACCCTTATACCTGCGCATAATAGATGCCAGTTTACTGCTATACAAGATTAAATATTCACTATTTCTTCCGATCCCCTGGGGATCCCCAGGGGATCATCTCACATCTTCAAAGTCGTTTATCTTCCTGAAAAATGAATGACCCGCAAAATTGTGCTGAAGATATACTACGATACTGCTGAGCATGTTTTCGACAGAAGAAATTGAATCTGAAGATTTTGATTTTTTCGATAATCCCTGGCTTGCGAGCAGCGATTCATCGAAGATTTTGATATCTTGAGGTTTCACTCATTTCTACCATAAACATGTTTAGCAGTCTTTAGTATATCCACAATACAATTTTAGAACATTTTCATCGAGTTTTCAGAAAGATAAATAACTTTGAAAATGTGAGGTGATCCCCTGAGGATCTCCAGGGCATCAGACAAAATAGTGAATATCTAATCTTGTATGGCAGTAACCTGGCATCCGTTATATGGAAGTATCAGTGTATGAGAACCTTCAAAACCAAGACAGAGAAAGAAGAAGAAAGATACATAGACTAGCGAGATATGATGCTTCCCCTCTCAGATCCCATCCCCTCCCCGCGGGGATGTACGTGCATACGGGCCTAAAACAAGTGATTCAGGTCCTTTCGTCTTTCGATCACAGTTCTGACTCAACTCTCATCTCGTAAACTACTCTTTCCGAGCCTAAGAATCAACACCCTCGAGTACGGTATTGGGCGACAGTCTGACCAGGATTTCTTGACCCAGTATTTTTGAAGCTGGCCCCTTGGCACAGACCCACGTAGGAATTTCACGTACCCTTTGAAGTGACAATGGGTGCAAAAGAATCAGCTTTCACTACTAAACAAGGATTTTGAGGAATCTAATAAGGGAGCGTAGGTCTTGCACCGAAAGCTCTAAAAAATCGAGATGCTCAGGCGGATATTCAGACCCGTGAAAAATTTTTTTGCTGTTTATTGCAATATACCTAGTGTCTCATCATGCATATTAGGAATTCTATGGAACAGAATCAAAATTCGAAAATTATTGAAAACTACCAACTTTTCGTTGAAAGATTAAAACGCAAATGAAAATGGAGGGTGTTAGATATTCCAGAATTTTTGACGAGCGGTAACAAAAGAAATATTTAAGATTTCATGTTTATCAGCATCAGCATTCATCGCCGATGCATAGTAAAAAAATTGTTGATAGAGCACTAACAAAAACCGCATGATTTTCTCTCTCTATCTTGTTTTCAATCGAACGAATTCATTGAACATGGAGGAAATTACGGGTTTTCCAAACATAAGCCTTGCTCCAAAAAAATTTGGAGCAAGGCTTATGTTCTATCCCAGTATGATGGAAAGTTGTCGATCGTTTTCAGTTCACTTTGTTTGCTGAAGGCCTGGTGGACACAAAAGCTGTCTACTAAGCTGCTCTAAAACAACTGTTGCAAAGTCATTAATAAATTCCCAGACTGCAGAATCAGTCTTGACTTCTTGATCAAAAGTAACATTGTAGTTGAAAAATGGTTTCAGGCCGTGGAAATCAACACAGTTCAAATTTAGCTCCATTTCCGTTCCATTTTAACTTGCAATTATAAATTGTCATCGAGTTGGGCAACATGTAAATATTGATTTTTGCATGAAAAATATAAATAAAGATTCAGGAAACTGGTGAGCTTGTTGAAGTTGCGCTCCAGAGTTGCCTGTGCTCGCGCCAAGCGTGCCAGCGTCATCGGTCGATGATTATGGGGCTAGTAAACCAGGGCGCTGGCACAGTGCTGGCACGGGGCCAATACAAGGCAATTCTGGCATGGCCTAAGAATTCTTCTACAGAATTTTCGCAGTTTTGCAAAGAGATTGCGAAGAAAATCAGTTGATTCAAGAATAAAAAAAATTCTTACCTATTGAAATCGTGCTTGTCGACGGTGAGAAATTGTGCATGATCTTCTCTAAGAGTGATCGTAGCCGCTCTCGGACTATCGTTCACCAGCGCCAATTTGCCGAAATCGTCGCCCTCTTGAAGCGTGCACACCACTCCCTGCAATTGAGACCAGACATTCAGCAGTTCCACTCTCAGACCCCCGGCACTATCAATCAGGCAAAGCCAGTGTGAGACTTCAAAGTGAACTTGATAGGCGACGTTGATGATCAAGGTTGCTTGAATCGTTGCATTTTGCGTCCAGAATATTATGGAATTTTGTTGATCGAAAACAAAAACATTTTTTGGGAAAAATAGAATTATTATAATCCCAGACTTCCTTCCTTAAATCGAGCGTTTAGGAATTCTTTGAGTCCTTTTTCAAAAACGTCCGTAAAAACTCAAGTCACGCAGACTCTTAGTTATATTTGCTTAGTGAATTTTTGATTTGGAGAAACTGATTGATCAAACATTATTATTGAAATTTTTGCTGTTATTTTCCCAAAGCAAATGGAAAAGATTCACCTTTATTGATTAAATAACCGAGATTTAGAAAAAATGTATGTTCGAAGGTTGATAGCGTAAGACTCAGTAAAAGATCTGAAATGTTAGGGAAAAACATTTTTGAGTGTTTATATAGAATCAAGTGAAAGAATTGGTAGTTGACTGAAAACCGAAGTTCTCAGAGTATCCATAAATAAGATAAAGAATTTTTCGAAAATGGCTAAGCAGATAATGAATAGAATGTGAGAAAAAATGTAAAAACACCAAATTTTACACCAAGTCGGGTTTTTAAGATTAGATAAAGTGAAATATCCACCTGAAAATGCAAAGTCCATGAATACTGCAAACTTATTTTCACTTTTATTTTGTCTTCGTGTAAATTTCACAAGAAAACTTGCGCTAGAAACCTCAGCACTTCTACGCCAAAAAGTTGTTGTGGTTTTCGAGATTTGGATTATTTTATTAGGTTGGCACGAAAGTTCTTGCGTAATTCAAACAAAATTCAATAACTTTTCAGAGACTAAACATAAATTCACAATCTTGTATGCTAAAAATATCAGAAGCCTTACGCTTAATGATGAATGTTTAAGCATGAGATTCCGTGAGCTGGACATCAAGAACGAAGCTCTCGAATATGGGGCTTCAAATTTTGCGATTTTGAGTTTGGTGCCAGAAAATCGCGCAGTGCCGCTAGCTAGCTGAAAAAAATCTGTAGAATCTACTTACACAACAAAAGTCCATATGTTACTTTGGAAGGCTTTGATCTTGCACGGTGAAGCAAAAACAAAAATTCGTGAAATATGTCATTTTGCGGAAAAAATCCCCTCATGTCTGCAGTTTTCCGTCGAAAACACTTTTTTACGATCGAGAAAACGTCGCAGGGCTCTAAATAGGCACTATGTCTAATTTCTGGTTGCAAACTGCGTTTCTGTGGAAAAATTAGAGAGAAATGAGAAATTTCACAAATTTTTTGTTTTCGGGTTTCCATGCGAGATCAAAGCCTGCTGAAATAACGTATGGACTTTTGCTGTGTAAGTAGATTCTACAGATTTTTTTCGGCTAGCTAGCGGCACTCTGCGATTTTCTGCCACCAAACTCAAAATCGCAAAATTTGAAGCCCCATATTTGAGAGCTTCTTTCTCGATGGCTAGCTCATGGAATGTTGTGCTTGAACTTCCATCATGGAGCGTGAGACTTCTAATATTTTTAGCATACAAGATTGTGAATTTAGGTTTAGTCTTTGAAAAGTTATTGAATTTCGTTTGAATTACGCAAGAACTTTCGTGCCAACCTAATATATACTAAGTCAAAAATATGAACAACGAGACTATGCTGGTCAAGATCGAAACGGAATTCATCAGTTTAAAAGACCTTTTGCAAGTAAAAAAATTTTGAAAAATTCTGGGCAGATATGAATGCATTTTCATGCGATGCGTTTTCACCGCTGGCAAGCGATAAAAGTGTGACATTTACTAGTTTGGGCATTATTTGCTGAAACAATTGACTCTTTCAAAATTGATATTTTGGATTATGATTCTCTCCAAAAAGAGAGAAAAACGAAGAAAAAAGTTGCAATTTTCGGTGAAAATCGGGAATTAGAAAAGCACATTTTGAAAACCGGTTTTTTCAAATCAAAAATATTTTCCAAGATAAGTATTTCTTGTAAAACTGTAAGAGCAGCTTCGGAGAGGAAAGAATGGTGCAGCGAGAACTAGTTACGAGCAACAAGACAGCATTACCTACTGCCATGACCTAGAGCTTATGCTAATACCTGTGCCGCAAAGATTATTGGCTAAAAAAACAATACAGAACCTAGTCATGGCACCTGCTGAGCATAACTTTTGCACAAAATTGTCAATCTTGTTTCTGTGCAGTGTCAGCTTATATAGGAATGGCATAAAGAATCTGAGAAATTTTCCAGGTTTTCGATGTCTTATCATATTCATAAAAAATATTTGTGCCCGAGGTTCGGCGAGTTAGGACAATTTCTCATTTTTGCAAGGCATAGAATCTTCACAATCGTTCATACTTGTACAGTTTTCAAGATAAGAGAAAGAGAATATTCGATTTATGAAAATTCCTTCGAAAATTTTTAGACCTCTTTTACTTTATACCATATTTATTATGCTGTGATCATAGATCATACATATTTGTGGTTTCATTTTCAATTGAACAAAATCTTTAAAAGTAGACTGCAAATTTAGGTCCGAGAAGGCGCCAAAAAAGTACATCCCTCGAACGAAAGGTAGTCATAAATCAGACTCAGAATCAAAATTTTATTCTTTTGACTTATTAAACTGTCATTTTAGCGACCGATGCTTTGAGTAGATTCGACAAAGTTCTCTTTCAAAAAAAAGCATGTTCTAACTATCAGAACTAAAAATTATTCAGTGAAGACAGCGAGATTCAACCTGACGGCGGTAAAAGATCAAACCTCGCATATTCTGAGTTGGGCCGTAAAAAATGCATAAAAATGGCAATAAATTTGACACTGTAGGGCTAGGTTGATGCAAAAGCCAAACAATAAAAAATTTTTGAAAAAAAGTGCAGAAATGCTAACGATGAAGGGGCTTTGGTGAAACCAGCTAGAATGTTTTCTCATGTAGAAAAGGTCACAAAAAAGAAAAAGACTGCAAGCATTATTGAATCTATTATATTTTTATTGTTTGAATTTCGTAACATTTTTCAATTAAAGATTTTAAAATTTTGAGAGTCCATCAGCAGCGACATGCCAATAACAATTTTGAATTTTGCACCATCGGAAAGTGCATTTTCTCTCACTGATTTCAACCAAAAATGAAATCCGATGGAAGAGTCAAAGATTTGCAAAAGTCTTTAAACTTACTTTTTTAGCTGATAGAACTTTTCGCTGACAGGATCTCTTTAAGAATTCTCAAAGTCTCCAGTTGTTTTTCGTTCGCTCAAAAATCAGAAAATCAAGTGGAAATGATTCTTTGGCAAAAAGTTTTCACATTTGAAAAGAGTTGGTCGTAAGAAGTGTAATAAAACGTAAACTACTATAGGAGCCAGATTTTATTGCGAGCATTCAGCATATTTTACGACCGGACTTGAACCCCGCCAAACATGAATTTTTGTCTACGCAATTGAATATAAACAAAGCATAGATATACAATTTTTAAGAACTTAGGAATAGGAAGCGTCGTCACAGTCTGACATTTACAAGACTGTTGGTTCCCTTTTAACAACAATTTTTTGTTAATTTGTTGATGGGACAGGTTCTAGCAGTAGTGGATTGGAGTCAATTCAGGATGGTCAGCCTCCATTCATAAATGGACATACAATTAGACTCATTCTAGATTGATTCAAATTCACAGAAATTTTATTTCCTAGCCAAAATTGCGTAATTTTTATCTGATGTACAGTAGCTTTCAAATCCCAACGTCAGCTTTTTTAGGGGTCAATATCCCTCATGAGGGTCATTTTGCAGGGATAACTTTGATTTGAATATACAGTATGAACATCTCTCATTATTGTAGGATTACGGTAGGAGCTTCGAAGGGGGGGGGGGGGTTTGAGCTATTAAGGGCCACAATTTCAATTTTCGAAGAGACCAAATAAGCTAAAAACTCCTACACTAAGGTGACTGGGATCGCTCATTCTGCATTTGAGTTTTGTTTCAAAGGGAATTTTAGTATTCGATGTAAAACCTAACACACTTTTTTAGGGTCAAATTCACATTGATTTTGTCCTAAAGTCAAGCTGTAGTGGTTTGTTGAAAGTCAAAATCAACATCAGTTCATATATTGATGTATTATATTTTGTTAAAATAAACGACAGATTATGATAGTTTCATTCTGAATAAAATACAAAATCATTTTGTATTCAGTACTGCGATAGTTTTACTTTCAAGTCAGAAGCAGAACCTTATCTCGTGAATTACTTAGTTTATAACTTTATTTTACAGCAGTGGCGAACCGAGCCTTCCCACCCCCCGATGGGTCGCAAAATTTCTGAAATTTACTTACGTGAGCAAAAATGTGCGATTGACTTGTTTATTCTTGTAAACACCTGAGATATTTTTTAGAATTTTTTAAAAATTCATTATAAAAGCTTTTTTTCGGAGGCGTGGCTCACGCCACGCACCTTCATATGAAAAATTCTTTTGCCGCCCCCTCCCCCCCCCCCCCGAACGGAAATCTGGGACCGCCACTGTTTCACAATTTTTGGGGTTATACATACAATCTATTCAAAAGTTGATACAGTGATAAATTGCGACAGATTTTTGGTAGCCAGGGTTGAAAATCTGCTAACTCAAGAACTACTTTTCTTCAGTGACTACAATATCAAAAAGTAACAATGAAAAGTTGAAAAGACAAGGTTATCAAGAAAGCCAAAATTCGTCTCTTATTACTTCAAATAAAAAAAAATTTCATTCAATTTTTTTGAGTTTCAAAAAACCGCCGATGTTTTATGGCGACATACGATCTACTTAATAAAATCCTTATTTTTCAGCCTTTGTTTTTATTTGCCTGCATCGAGAAAAAAGAATAGTCTGAAAATATCACACTTAGTCATAAAGACGATATGATATTCTCAAATTCTATGATTGATTAAGTCTCGTCTTGACTGAAAAATAGCGCATAAAGAGAAGAACTGCAACGAAATAAAACAATGGCGACGGCTGTTACATTTTATCGCTTTCTGCAAAAATTGCAAAACTCAGTGGAACCTCGGATTGGCGAACTGACAAGGTGAATTCAACCCGAAAAATCTAATTCTGAAAAATTGACCTTGAACGTTTATAGCCATTACTAACACTACACAACGATGCTTTTCCCCCTAAAAAACGCTCATACTTGAAATTTTCAGAAGACAGCAAGTAACTGAATAGACTCATATGTAAAGATAGCTGGAACGTTCTCGGAAAGCTATGTTCCAGTGTGAATTAACAGACATCATCAATCGTTTGAATTGCTCTTCGTTCCGCACATTGCTGTACGGAGAAACAGCTGATGCAGCAAAACAGTAAAAGAAAAAAGAAAAACGCACATGTCCTTGGTTTGCATGAGGATGCAAAGTATACTTCAGAATATATTGTTTTGAAGCGTCAAAAGTGCTTAGGTTTTGAAAAGCGTCAAATCATATTTTTCATACTCCAAAGTTACATAAATGGATGTCTCAGATAAATTTATCGGAAATTCCGCAGGACAAGCACAATTTGCAGAAGCTCCGCAAAATTTTACAAAAGTTCGATTACAGTTACGTTTGATTACAAAGGTGGAAACGTTAAAAAAGAGAACTTCCACAGGGTTTTTACATCAGAATGATTGAAAACGGGAACTTTCGCAGGGCTTTTTACATAATGCTGCGAAAATTCCGAAAAATTCCAGCGGTTCCGCAGCACTTCGAGTTGCCAGTACTTCCGCAGGACTTTAAAAGTGTTACGATGTTGTCTCGCCAACAACTAGAGTGCATTGCTGAACATGCCTTTCGTAGTGCAGAGGATAGTGAGTGAGTCTCATAGTCAACAGAGCAACATTCAAATCTCGCTGAGGTGTTCTCACTTGCTGTTGTAGTTCGCATTCTTTGAAGAACTTCCGCAGCACCTCATTCAAGAACCCCCGCAGCATGTTCACGGAACTTCCGCAGGTGACCTTTCCCAAACGTTCTGCGGAAGCTCCGGTTGGTTGCCTGAGGTGATAAAGAAACATGAGATCTTTGAGACCTATAAGACTAGAACTAACATGAACATTTCATTTGAGGTACTTGACTCTATTTTCTCAAAAATCGAATTAGTGTAACATCATGAAGCAATCTTAAGCATTCCCTCAAATTGCAAACACCTATGTATGTGCGTGACAGTCGCCGAGATTCTTCTAAAAAGTTTGACAGAACATTTTAAGATGAATAAAGTGGTTTTTGTCATGCTCTTTCTGACCCTTGTGATTTTTACTTCTACTTTAGACTTCTGAATTTTTTTAGAAAAACCGACTTTTTGCAGTTTGACGACAAGAAATGTCGAGAAATGCAAGAATCAATGTTACAAAATTCAAACACAGTTCTAGTAGACGGAGAGGAAACGAGGGACAATGTACACTAAGAAATGAAAAATCTGCATATTCGAAAGAAAATAAGATAAATAGAATGGAAAATAAAATTGAGTACTACGTAATAAAAAGCGCGGATTTTCCTTGGATTTTGAAGAAAGCGTTTTGCTCAGTAAATAAGGAGTTTACAACGAAATACGTCTTGTTCCCTTTCCAACTGTCCTTTTGAGACAGATAAAAACTTTGTCATTGATCAGAGTTTCGCAATTCAGCCACTCAGACAACTGATCGGATCTTCGGCAGAACGTTTGGAAAAGTTTCGCCGGGTCATCTGCGGAAGTTTCGTAAATATGCTGCGGAATGTCGCAAATGAGGTGCTGCGGAGTTCCGAATAGTGCGAACCACAACAGCAAAAAAGAACACCTGAGCGAGATTTGAACCTTACTCTAGTAACTGCGAGACTTATTATCCTCTGCACTAAGGAGGACATGATCGATAATGCACTTTGGTAGTTGAAGAGACAACATCGTAAGAGATAACACATTTAAAACCATGTGAAGGTACTGGCAGGTCCAAGAGCTGCGGAAACGCTGGCATTTTTCGGAAGTTCCGCAGCGCCTTGTAGGACGTTTTGTAGAAGTTTCCCTTTTCAACCAGTCTAACGTGAAAATCCTGCGGAAGTTCTCATTTTCGAGGTTCCCATTCCTGTAGTAGTAAACAAAGTTCTGCGGAACCGCTGCAAATTTGGCTCGTCCTGAGGAAGTTCCGGTGAATTGTCTGAGTACATTTGTGCGCAAAAATTTGCTGTTGACCATTTGATTTTTACATTTATCTACCACTTACCTTAAGGTATGAAGAGGATCGTCTGTGTATATAATTCTTTAGCATATAGGGTACAAGCTGCTTGGAAGAATGATTCAGCAGAAGGATACTATTGTAACGTCCTGCTTTTCAAGAGGAGAAAGTGATGGGCTGTCACAAAGTGACATTTTTATTGCTTACCCCTGCAGTACTGCTTGCATAGTTTGCAGAGAAGAGTGCAAGAATCGAAGAAAAATTCCATGATTTTCAATTTCAATCGATTGTTTGAAATCAAATTGAAAGATTAGAAATGATTTGGCTAAGCTGTGAAAGTTGTGAGCTTGTGACAAGAAAACTGAAAAATTCGAAGATGAAAAAGCTCTTTTCGATCCTATTCACAGATTCATAAAAAGCAAACTCGAAACTGTGTGAATGCCTTGAATGTTTGCAAAAGAATGCACTCTTATCGCTATGATAACCAAACAAAATTAGCACTTGGTTCAAAAGAAAAAACAGAGAAACCCTCCTAGAAGATCAAAAAATAATACATCCTCTCCTTTCGTATTGGGAAATCAAAATGCACGGCATAGAGGAAATCCCTTAGAAAAACAAAAAAACATTTTTTGAAGGATGATAGTATCATGAAAAAAAATCATGTTGAAAATCAATTATATGAATTTTTAAAACTCAAGGTTGTAATATTATTTGTTTATGTTACATACCAGGACTTGACACGAGCTGGCACCAGGGAAATTTTGAAATGAAGTCCCTTTTGATTTTGAAAAGTTTCGTACGAATTCCCCTTTGTCGTAAACCCTAAACGTAAAAAATCCCCAAAAAATGAAACGACTAAAAAAACGTCGTGATTTTTGCGTCTTCAGCCACAAAAACAATATCCGCTTTGCTTTTTGTTCTAAAAACGATAACCAGCTTGACCTGGTGCCAGATGGGCAGAACCTTGGTACATACTATATTATTAATTTTTCAAATATTGAATAGTCAGTACAAATATTGTCATTACAAACAAAAGACAACAGTCTCAAACATTTTGAAAAATTTTTACCTAGTCTCAAAAACTGTAAAATTTTTCCTACCTTCCCATGTATACTAACGTCGACACTTCCACGAAGTATGATGTACCAGTTCTTTCCCGGTTCTCCTTGATGGAATAGGACGGTTCCTGCAAAAAAAACTTCTTTTCAGATTATGAAAAAGTTGATAATGCTTGAAGGCTTGAACTACTCATTTAGGGTTTATAATCAACAGATGAAAATAAGAATACGGCTTATAATGCGGACCAACTGGTTGCATTAAAATTTTGGAGTATTGCCAATCCACCCATTAAGGTCAGAATGTTTCGCTGTCAGGTTGCAGGCTTGGTATATATTGCATTGTCCTCATGCGCTTTGTTTGTTTACAATTGGACGAGTTTTTACTTGTCAACTATTTAGTATGGCAACCGGGTACTTGTTCTGCTGAGAATAACACTATCAAATCAGCTGTTTTCCAAATCCTCAATGCGATCAGAATCTAAGGTACATATCTGAAGACCTTGGAATAGAATTCTTTTATAAAGGAAACAAAATGCTGTTAAAAAGAACGGAACCTATATCTCCGTATGTCTCAATATTATGTCGAACGACTCAAAATCTTGTTGTTATATCAAATGTGTACCTAGAATGTCTACAGGGTGCGGCAAAAGTCTGGGAGCCTAACTTTGCAGTACTGCAATTACAAAGATACTGATGGTTTTGATTTCAATTTTATGCCACATGATGCTGCTGTCATCCTCTACAGAATACACTTCATTTGGCTGGAAACGGCTGCCATATGTTTTTGTAAGAATGGAAATTACCAAACTAGTATTTTTGCAATGCGAAAAAAACCACAATTTTTGGTATTTACAATTTTTGCTGAAACTAGAGATGCTGTAAATATTTTACAAAACTTCGATGCACATAACATAAAAGAGGCTTTGTGCTATTGTATCCTAGTTTTGCTTTTGCCAGGGGCTGTTCTTGCATGAAGGGAAAATAAAAGTTTGGGAATGTTACCTACGTGCCAGTGGAACTCCGTCTTCAGAACAAATTTAAAAGCTAGAGAATGCTCAACAGGCACTGGAATCAAGGTGTATTTTTTGCATACGTCTTCTAAATTAGAATCTATTGAAATTCGGCCATGAAAACACTTTTTATACTTTTTAAACGATATTTTCAAGCTTTTATTAGCGCAAATGTAGCCAAAATTCCGGTATGCGAAGTACACATGCTTCTAATTGAAAATCCAATATTTTTATTCCTAAGCAATGCAAAAAATTCTTTTGGAAGTATGTTGTAGATAAAAGTTTGCTCTATCACGCTGCGCATTTGCCGATGTAAAAGAAGCAGTTATTGTGAAGGCGTGAGGCGAATTCCATTACGACTACCTGCGTGCCATGACAGGTGGACTTGCCAAGATTTTGTAGGACTGCGTGGAAGCCAAAAGAGGCAGTTTTGCAATTCAAGAACTGGGCTGTATCTGCAATGGTTCGAATTATATGTGCGCCAGATTTTTCGTTTCTAGGTACTTCCCTTCTCGTTTTGTACGAAAAAGTATCAAGCTCCCAGACTTTTGCCGCACCCTGTAGTATCACTAAAAAGGAAATTCCTTTCTCTTTGAAAAAACACACAGTATATGTTCAGATAAAAAATTTACTGGTTATAAATTGACCGATTCGAGAGGAGGAGTTTGACTTTGGTAAAAAGAAAAGAGACAAAGTGACATCGCTCGAGTATAAATTCTCAAGACAACTTGGATTATTTTGTAGCGATATCTCGAGTCGAATGCATGAGAGCCTTATGAATCAATTGCTTCGTTGAAAGCGTCTTCGATAAAAGCAGTGAACGCGAAACATAGGTTAAATGACCAGTTCTTTGAATAGCTATAAGTATTTGAAAAAAAAGTCATTTTGAATACTTCATAGAGTTGAATACCTTTTGAAGGAGGAGATCATAAGCTAAGAAATCTTATATGATACCATATAAGGCTTTACATTCCCTTTATTACTGAATAAAATTCGTTGGCGTTTCTGGGACATGTTTTATATAAAACAAGTAAAGAGGGTTTGCTCTATTATCGTTTCAAAATACATTGACTGAAGTGAAAAACTAAAATATTTTTGAATTTCAGTCTTTTTGGGAACCAAGTAGAGCCGGAAAATCGGAAGCCCTTTACAGAGCGAAAGAGAAAAGAAATAACTAAAATTCGTAGTTGAGATTTCGTCAAAAACATTGAGGACGAGAGCAAAATACGGAAGAAGTTTCTTACTCATATGTCTAATGCTAGAGAAGCTTGCTGACGGCTACTTCACACTGCTATGAAGGCCGTTTGTTCTTTCTCTAGAACGCAAAAGAAAGAAACTTGAAACGCTGTAACATTCCAAGGCTTTGTTTCAGAGAAATAATAAATATGGAGAAGAGAAGAAAAGTCGCACTTAAGTGGAGAAGGAGAAATGTAAAATGAGAATCACATTGTATTGTCTTTTCGATTTCCTCAATTTGCATAAAATTATTTTTTAGTCGCGTCAAGAAAATCCTGCAGAACTTTGAAATCATGAAATTACTTGAGCTACATCAGTCCTTTACTGAAATATTAGGTTGTCCGGAAATTAATGCAGGTTTTGAATTTCAACCGCAATAAGTCATAC
Organism: Cylicocyclus nassatus; assembly: GCA_958299035.1. NCBI lineage: Eukaryota > Metazoa > Nematoda > Chromadorea > Rhabditida > Strongylidae > Cylicocyclus > Cylicocyclus nassatus. The sequence goes on from CATQJL010000223.1 coordinate 57,203,364, forward strand.
ACTTCTCATTTCTAAATAGGTTGCAAGGTACCATTCGATAGAGCAAAGCAAGCTCTACAAGGTGGCGATCTTGCTTTAACAACAGCTCTGATCCACCACGAATTTCGAGCCAGAAACTGAAAAGATTCAACTGCCTAAAAAATTGAGAAAAATCGTAACTCAGTTCATAATAATCCTGCAAAAATTCTAACTTGCTCACGTAAACCCAATCCACATAAGACATCCATATACGCGGTTGCCGTATTTTTTTCTCCGTTAGAGATCAAGAAAACGGAAATTTTCATGCATTTGCCAAAGTGGTGCTGTGCCGCCCCCACATAAGTAATTGTATACTACAAACCTGTAGAAGTAAAAACGTAAATTTTCAGCTCTTTACAAGCTTTAGTTCTTGAGAAATCTGAATTTTAGCTTGAACCGTTCTTGAGAAATCTGAATGTTAGCTTGAACCACCTAACTAATGAAGGCTTTATTCGATATTTCTCGAAAACTAAAGCTTGTAGAGAGCTGAAAATTTACGTTTGTACTTCTACAGGTTTGTGGTATGCAACTACTTATGTGGGGGCGGCACAGCACCACTTTGGCAAATGCAGAAAATTTCCGTTTTCTTGATTTCTAACAGAGAAAAAAATACAGCAACGGCATATATGGATGTGTTATGTGGATTGCGTATACGTGAGCAAGTTAGATTTTTGCAGTATTATTATGAACTGAGTTACGATTTTTCTCAATTTTTCGGGCAGTTGAATCTTTTCAGTTTCTGGCTCGAAACTCGTGGTGGATCAGAGCGTGGTGCCGAAGCAAAGTCGCCACCTTGTAGAGCTTGCTTTGCTCTATCGAATGGTACCTTGCAACCTATTTAGAAATGAGAAGTGTATGACTTATTGCGGCTGAAAATCCAAACCTGCATTAATTTCCGGACAACCTAATACACTGAGAAAATTTTGTGTATGGAAGCACTAATTACCAAATGATTGCTCTAGGAAACATTTTTTTTCTTGAGTTCTATTTCGAGAAGTGAAAAATGTTTGAAATCATTTACGCACAAGCAGGTAGGTACACGAAGCTTTAGAACCCGAACAAAAATGAAATTTTCTTGTTATGAAGTTTGGATTTGTGCGCATACTTACATTTGCGGAAAAATGATTTCCCAAGAAATTCAAAAATTCTCATTCTCTATTAAAGACATTGCAACAGTTCGAGAGGTCAAACTCTAGAATGCATCCATATTCCATTTGTTTTCAAATTCTCACATTTCTTATGCAGGATGAAATTTTTCTTGCATCGTTATGTGCGTGCACCTACTCAAGAAAAAAAATTTTGTAAGCAAATATACTGTAGATTGTGATGGATAGATATTTTCTAGCCATTTTGGTATTCTACACTTTTCTTGAAAACAATGTTTGAAAGAGAAGACGAGATTTTAATTTGTGTAAACAGACAAGAGACACTGCAGTTTGCTTTTGACCATGTCAATTCGGAACTGTATAAATAGTTCTCCTACTCAGTTCATAGTAAACAGATTATGCATAAAATATGCAGAATCCTTACCCGCATGGGTATGATGTTCGTAGCCGATCACAGTAGCCAGTTCACGCTTTACCATCGTGCTCAAGTGAGAGAGGGCTTTGACATGGAGCAGTTCTTCATAGACCAATTCCAATTCTTCTGGAGTGCGGTCATGGGGCCTTAACAAGAAAATTAATAAATCTCAGGCTGTATATAAGTATAGGGTTTACTTACAGCTTCTTGAGGATCATTCGGAAGAGCGCATCTGGTCCAACTGTACTCAGAAAGAAGACAGCATTGGCAAGGTCTTCCCGACTAGGCGGATCTTCTTTCAGTCTCGGATCCAAAGACGCATATCTTCCTATGGATTTCTTCCGATCAACAGACATAATCAATAAAATCAATAATTTCCAAGAGCGGGAGTAACTTGGTGGTTTCGGGAAGTTTTTGCGAATTCACAAGGGAGGGCGAGCAGCGGACCATTAAAAATGCATGGTCTAGCAGTGAGAACCCCCAAGGTCATGGGCCAATTAACTCGCAAATGAGGTCTAGGCGCTTACCAGGCAATCCATTTGTTATCCGACGATCGCTTCTACCACTACCGTCATCCACCCATCGATAACATACCATTTTATCAACAAACTGCAGCTCGTTTGTTACTGAAATATAAAAATCATATTTCATTAAAAGTAATTGAGCAAGTTTGCGTCCCTGGGTTTTATACGGAAACTAAATGGAAGACCTTGGCTAAATAATTGCCCTAGCAGCTCTTATGATCCACTAGCGGCTGAGAAATTCGACGTTGAACTCCAGCCCAGACCGTATTTTCTGCTGCAGAGGCGCAGAGGTCCGCGGAAAGGTTACGGTATGGACTGGAGTTTGGATTTGATTTGCTCGCTCGGGAATCAATTATATGAGCTGTAATTGGGCCACGGCTTAGCTAAAGACTTCCCGACTGATGTCCACATATGAAATTCCAGATGACCAGATTTCTCTGCCCGCTTTCAAGGTTGAGTGGTGGATTACTCACCATGGCAGATGACGTTATGTTCTAGCAGAGTTTGCCACATCCCACTGATCTGTAAAAAAAGCGAATATTAAAGGGAATTTGCATTCCTACTGCATTCTGACAATATATTATAAATTATGTCTTTGGTCCTAACTCCTACCCACAAAGGCAAAGTCATAGATACCGTGCAGGATCTGCGAATTTCTACCGTAATTCATCACGCCTTAAGTAGCTCTACGATATTTAAAGATGGCAAAATTTTTTTTTCAAAATTTCAAAGAAAAAAGGACAAGTTTCGCACAAGTACGAGCGCCGTTATAGAAGTCATGGAATGTAACAGTGTTGGACCGAGCGAGAAGAAGGGCGACGGCGTAAGGGGGGGGGGGCGAGTTTTACTAAAGATTTCTACAGGAATTATAAAATAGCAGCTTGGTCTTCAAATAGTCAACTGCTTGTAAATTTAAGCTTTTTAAAATATTTCTACGGACTTTTCAATTTCGCTTCTGTCATTTTTGGCGAAAATTTCGAGGAAGCAAGCTTGCTAAAAGATTGTTAGAGCAACTTTCAGTAACAGCATTTTCTTATGTTGGTAAATGGTAATTTGGTGAAATAAATTATTTGAAAAACAAGTATCAAAACCGTAAAGTCTGCTGCTGAAAGCGCTGTACGACGAAGGATGTTCTCGAGTGCTAGCTGAGGATTATGATTCCGTAATTATACAGTGAATTGAACGAACCCTTTCACTCGTGAAATGTCAAGGACACAAATTATTGCGCAATTTTGCGAGCATGTCAAGGAAAACTTTGTCAGCCAGAGAAGAATATCCTGTGGCCGTATTCATCAACGAAACCCGTGAGTTCCGGAACCCACTGGGTTAGTGGTTTTGATGAATATCTCTTCCCTGGAGTAAAATCGATATTCATCAAAAGCACTAAGTGGGTTCCGGAACACACGGGTTTCGTTGATGAATACGGCCACTGGTATAACACGATATCTTTTCACTACTAGAGAGCTTGCGAAAAAATAGTTTTTTGGCTAGACCTATAAAAAAGCCAACGTAGAAGTTCATCTTATTTCTTCGATTCTTACAAAAGTCTTTCCATAGCTTTTGGCTAGTTCGGAACTGAAAAACTTCCGTACAGAAAGCTTTCGCGCAAGCTCGGAAAGGGGAGGGGGAGATTTCTGACAGATTTTTTTCAACAATAGTTCTAAGAGAATGATGGAATAAATAGGAATACTGATGAATTATTGCCATAAAACTTTCTTCTGACTGAATGGAATTTATTTTTCGAGTAGCAGTTTGATCAAAACAAATTTATTCACTGACGGCCAGAGATTTTACAGGAGAGGGAGGGGGGAGGGAGGATGCAGGGACAGCAAAAAAGTCTCTTCGCAAATATGAATAAGATGCTGAAACTCTTTATGGGATCTTGTCACCTACGTTCGTGTAAATTTTTTCAAAGCCAATTTTTATGAATTTACAAATTGCAATCAGTTTCAAATGTTGACAAGCTTCGCATAATTCTACAGGTCATGTAAACCCTTATAAATCTTATTACCACGAACTTCGCAACCTATTTTCGGCAAGGAGATGAATAAAGGAGGTAGGAGGGGGTCCAATTTGAAAATAATACACTACGCGGGTGATGCAGTTATATGCCACATACATGGACCTATACCCACAAAGGAGAATATTGCGAGAGTTTGGATCCAAAACAAAAATTTGGTGCACAAATTTGATGTATGAACTTTGAGGTGCGCGAGCGACAAAAAAGTACGCACACAATGCAGATACATTCGTTGCAAAGAAACTTACTCGCAAAAATTTGTTGCAAAAAAGCTCCGATAAATTTGCAGAAACTTTCTATAGTACTTGAGTTTGACTCCGTGTACTCGAGTACTTACCTGAAACCTCGACAATGCTGGAGAGTGAGCGCCAGTTGAAACTGATAGATCCAGTAACCAATCGACCATTTCGCAACCGATCATACAATCCGCATAGGGCTGCAAAAGGAGACAATAAAAGCAAATATTAAGTTATTGCACTTTGATTGCTTTATTCACGCTAAATAAAAATAAATGACTTTCTGGAAAATACAAAATAAGTGTGGATGACAGAGATTTTAAGGGGTGGGTTCGCAAAAAGCAGTAGGCCAAAATTTGCGCAGCAACATAGTTGTTTTGTTTACTTCCATGCTAGATTGTAGTATGGTAACATTAGTGCAAGTGCAAAGAACTTTTTCGGAAGTAACGAACTCATGAGATAGAAAGAGGCATGGCGAAAGACTGTATCACAACTTAGGAAGTGATTCCTTACTACAATGGCTCCCTTCATGCTAAAATTTTTTTTATAAATTATGTTTTTTGAATGGCACATTTTTTCTCGAGATGCGCGGAGGAGACAATATCTGATGCTTTTAGCTAATATATCTAGGTGAATGAGTTATTTTCGAGAAATGCAATCTACAATGAATGGAAGCAAATCTTCCGAAGGGCAAGAAGACACGAGACAAAAAGGGGTATGGCAAAACATAGTAAAAAAAATCTCACATTTCAACATTTCCGTCACTCCATTATGCTAAAGATTTGTATTTAAAGAATTCATTATACAGTGTGGATGATAAAAAAATTATCCAAGGGGCGGGGTAGTCACGACACAAAAAGGGAAGTGGCAAGCATTATCATAACTTAGGCACTCATTCCTTACTGATGTCAAATAAATATTTTTACAAGTTCAATATGCATTCTTCCAAATTCAGTATGTAGTATGGATAAAAGAATGTTCTCCAAAAGGGGGAGCGGGAAGCACTCAGTGACAAAAAGGGGCGTGGCAAGAAGACGATGTCGAATTTGACAATGAGAGGTCATTCTATGTTTTCTTGGCTCATGCTGATGACAGGATAAGAGGAAGTCTTTATTCTGGCCAAATAAAGAAGAAAGTTTTCGGCGGAAAGTTGAGGGACAAAAAGGGGCGTGGCGCGTGGGTGGGGGCCAGATATTAGCACATTTACTAATCTATCCCGCTTACTAAAAAATGGTCGGGTGTTATTAAAGAACTTTCCAAATGTGACAAATTTCGGAAATGGAAATCTACTGAATTATGATCGAAGCTAGATTTTTTACGTGTATAAAAAATTGGAATGTAGATTCGTGATTTTTTTTGTTTGATATGAAGCAACTGAACAGAACTCAGTGAATTTTTTCGAAATCGATAGATAGATAAAATGTGATTTGACGAAATTATGCAACTCACCACTTTATGGATGATCCGCTCTCGTACGAGATGTGGAGCTTGTGTGAGCATAGCATGCTTCAGATGTGCTCCAACTTCGAGAATTCTCGATTCGAATGACTGGAAACATTGTTCGTTGGTGACTTTACGGACTGGCAGCTCAGACAGAGTGCTGTACATAGTGTGTACTTACAATGGAATTATTGAATTCGATAATGCTGCCCTGATCGTAGGAGATCTGCTTTGGCAGCTGATTCAACTCGTTTTGCATGGCGGATACGTCAAATGTCGATGGACCTGAAAATGAAGTGTACTGCACGTAAATTGCTAGAAGACTGCCACTCAAGTCGTGCATTGTTTAGAAAATTTAGTCACAGAAAAATCGCCTGGAAAAATTCGGAAGGAGCATTCAAACTATGGAACACTTAAATAAGCTACCTCAATTCATTTCGAAACTTTTCCAGAAAAGTTAAGGGTGTACGAATAACTTCTCATTTTTTGTTCGCGGTTGCGCCTTGTTTGAAAATGACTAGATCTGATCCTTGAGTACTCGTATTAGCTTGTGAATATTTCATAGTCAAACTTTACTGTAAAACTTTACCTATACTTACTTATAGATATAGTTCATGTCCAGGTAGATTTACGTTCATTTTTATGTCATTTATAAGCATGATAGCTATGCTGAATTCAAAATCGTGCTTCAAGGATCGCAACCATGTGAAAATTTGACTAGTTTGGCGTCAGGACAGCGCGGAATGGGCGTGTTTGTCTGTCAGGGCGATTGGCTGGTGCATCTAGATGGGCGGGATTGCCTACAAGCCAATAGCCACTGAGTGTCTCTCATCTTGACGATTGGCTTGGACAGCCAATAGTCCTGGGAGGGCTGACCGACAAAAATTCCTATTTTGCACTTTCTGGTCGGCAAGCTTTGACATCTGTGCAAACTTCAAAGGCGCCGTCCACCCTAACTGAGGGGGATGAAATTCCAGTAATATACATATAACAGTGGGACTCATACCTAACCTATCAGGCCAAGTACCACTGCTGAAAGTAAATTCCGAAGCGAAAAATTGCTTCAGAAGATAGACAAAAAGGATCGAGAACGCATTCAGAGTTGTTATAAAGCTACCTAAGCCGTCCAAAATCAAAGCTGAGCTTTAAGTATTCAGAATTGTCATGAGGCGCCATAGCCGCTTCTATCTTCTGAGCGAGTTTCTCTTTTATCCTCTGCGGCGGGACTGCGACTGCTTTGTTGGGACCTCGCTGTTATACAACATCCAAATCTCATCATCCTCAGTTTGGTTGGACAGTGTCTTTAACCCATTGACGACAAGGTGGACCACCGGTGGCCCACGCAGTTTCTGCCGCCAGGGACGATGTGGACCACCGGTGGCCCACACCCCTTGCAAAATCATTTCCTTTCCAGGTCTAGTATTTTTCCGCAGTTTGGTATTTTTTCCAATTTTCTGCACTCTTGGAGCCTGTAGAATTTGTCGTCTAAGAAGATGCTTGTAGTTGTTTACAAAACACTCCACATTTCGTAAATAATCACAAAACTTCCCACGCCGAAAATGTTGTGCAAAATCGCGTCGTCCCACTGCGCCGCCATGCAAAATTAGGCGTCGTCGTCAATGGGTTAAAGCACCGTTTCGCAGACAGCACGTCCATGAAGACAAAAATGGCGAAAAATCAGATGATCACAGATCTTCGCATTGATTGTTGTAGGTGATATTTAATCATTGTTATAAGTAAAATGCGAATTGTCCATGGGATTCGCGTGCTTTACAAGATTCGGGTGAATCCGGGTATGTGCGGGATTCGCGAGAGTTGCATGACTTGACCATAACTTTTCGTAAAGGTATAACTTGAGATTTACAAAAGGATTTGCAGATTTTCACTCAAAGATGTTCAGAAACTGAGTGCCAACAGTTACACTGCCCAATACATTCATTGATCCTAAGTAAAAGGAGGATATTTGTGGTAACCCCAATTGCTGCTCAAGCGGAGGTGAAAAGCCGGTAATTGACAGCGACCGAAATAGAAGTATGAAACCACATCTGATTCTAACTAGAGAAGTAACGTTAAACGAAATGGCATTTCCATATGACATGTATACTGTCTTATAGAGCTTGGAACTCTGAATTCCAAATCTGCTTTTGAAAGCTAGAAAGCGATTTTGAGAGGGAAGCCGTGGGGATTTTCAAAGCAAGAACTTGAAGGCGCGGCTACAGCGAAATCATTTAGAACTGTAGTCCGTAAGCTTAAATGGGGCATAATTACTGCCAGGGAGTTTTATGCAGTTAACCCTCAGTCTAAGGCCCCGGGCAGACTTCACGCGATTTGATCGTCGCGACTAAATCGCCAAGATTTCCATTCATTTTCATTTCACATTCAAAAATTTCGGGCTGGAAAAGTATCACAACCGAAATGCAAGTTGATCGGCATAGAATGATGTTGTAACGGGAGACGGCCCATCTGAACCCACCTTCCCCTACAGTAATCTAGAACTAGGACGCGCGCGCATGCGCTGCGATGACTGCGGACGAGTGCTCCGCGAAGGGCTCGTATTTTCGAAATTCACCAACTCTTTTCGTGCGGCTCTTGCATTGTGGAATTCAAGCCAATCATGCTGACCTTCAACCAAACACAGCTACCATCCTCTGAATGTCTGGTATTCTGAGCCCTACTTCCCAGCAGGTATGTTTATGAATTATGAGACATTTTCGAAGTCTTTTCATTTACATGATTAAAAAAACTTCTCATGGATCTCCTTTGAATTCCTTCGGGACTTTGTTTTTTCTTGCTTTTTTTCCACTCAAATCCCTTGTGTGTGCAATCCTTATGACGTCGTGCATCGTCACATCATATTGCTAATGTGAGTTGCTTGATGTTATTGAGGAAAGCCCACGTAATCAAAGTTTGTGTAACAACTCTTTCTCAATTCTAACAACTCTAAAGGCCAATTGTAACTTAAATTGGTGATCTACGCTAATTCGTTATCAGATGCGTATTTCCTTCTGACATTTCAGTGCAGCTCTGTAGCTTTCCAAAGAAATTATCATCTCCTCAAAATTCTCATTCTAGTAAAGTTTACGAACGTGCATTTGAAATTTTTACGATATAAAAAGCATGATGTGTGGAGCAAAGAAAAGGTCGCTACCAAAATTAATCCATGTAGATCACGCTACCAAATGAAGGTGATGCATTTTTATTTGATTGCGTTTTTGATATGGACGGTGTAAAAAAAACTTCATACTCATCATAAAAAAAACGTATGCTTCCGTACTGGCATGCATGTAGTGCACATTTCAATTGAATGCGACTAGATGATGCTGCAAGGAGGCAGACGTAGGAGAGTAGAGCATGCAATCGAACTAAAAAAACAGTAAAGAAGTCGAAAAAGACATTGAAAATGTCTCATAGATCAAAAACATACCACCTTAGAAAGTGACCGGCGATTTAAGTAGTGTGGAGTAGAGCGAATAATTAAGTTATTGAATTCCAGGGAATTTGGGGAATTTAGGAATTTTCCAGAAAATTACCTCCAGGGTCTCATTGTGGAGTAGGTTACCAGCGATGTGAAACTCGTCCGCCTCTGCAGCGCGTCTGCCCAGGTCAGCCGCTCGCTCCCGCGAGCTAGCCAATCATGGAGTGACCTCTAATTAGCGCTGACCTCTTATAGCCGTCGCGATTGGGGCAGGTTCAGAAGGGCCTACACCCGTTGTAACAGTTGTCTCGTCGCGATTTAGTCGCGACGACGAAATCGCGTGAAGTCTGCCCGGGGCCTAATGAGGAAAAGACCTCAACACCTGTTTTACCTGAGCCAAACCCCCAAATTTTTGCCTCAAAAAAAAAACTTCATAACTCCATCCCCAGAAGCGCTTCGCAGATATCAAACGCAAATTTGGAATTGCATTCCACGCTCTGTAAAATAGCGTACATTTCATATGGAAACACCACTTCGACCAAGTACCCTTCCATTATTAGCATTATAATCAGGGTCAAGCGTGTAGTATGGCATGCCATACCTGGGGGGTCGTATTGAGGGGTAGGGGAGGGGAGGGGGTCGTTATCAGGTAGTTGATGTTAGCGATAACATGATATTCGTTAGCAATGTCAGATAGGCGCTGTGTAAAGTATTAGCACATTGATGTTTTGGCCTACCATCGTATACATACACTAAGCATGATAAAAGAGCACCATAAGCCCAAGAGCATCATTTTCGTAACTGGAATGTCAAATAACCCCTGTGGATCAATTTTCAAGTGAGAAGATTATCTTCAAACATGTTACCTTCGTTTCAAAGGTGAGTTAACTACTTTCTGCACTTTATACAAAGAATTACAACTTTTTTGCCGATATTAGGAATTTCACTTCGAATAACATCCAAACTATGGAATTACGAACAAGCCAGAATCTCATTTGTTCCATTTTCCGCTTTCAATATCTACACATTTTAAATCATTCTTCTACTGTGTAAAGAAGAAGGTTCAGCAATAGCAACGATATAAAAAACGCAAAGATTTGAGTAGCTTAAAGGTATGCGGCACAACCCCTAAAAAGCTGTGGCCGCCACAGCTTTCTAGGGGTTGTGCTACACCCCATTTACTTATTTTCAAAGAGAATTCTAGGAAACAGATTAGATGCGGTTCGATACCAAATCTCGTAGTTTTGTAGAAGTGATTCGAGCTGAATTCGTTTTCTTTTGTTTGAGCAATAGTTGCTGGAAGCACAACCACTGCAAGCAAAAAATGGGACAAATGAAATTTTGGCTGGCTCCTAATTTCATAGTTTGATAGTTATTTGAACCAGAAATCATCTTATAGGCTAAAAGGGAGTAGTGCTTTGTACTGACTATAAAAAAAGGTAGCTATTCGCTTCTAAAATATAGTTGATCATGTTTGAAAATGGCCACTTCCCTTGGGTGGTCCAATATTGGGAAACCTCAGAATTCGCTAAAGCGTGGCCCACATGGATATATGACATGGTAGTCACAAATATGTCACTAGTTATGCTATGTAAAGCCTTTATGTCATGCCTACAGCAGGCAAGCGAAAATGGGGGGGGAGGTACCGAGGTAGAACTCAGAGAGGGGGTGGGGGTCGTTTCCGGCGGTTGTGTGCCACACCTCTTGCTCCACCCTGATTATAATTCAGCTATGAAGAGCGCAATATAGCCAATTTCGAACAAGGCAGCTGATAATGAGATCGATGGCTGTTTCAGCGAAAAACGACGCGCCAAGTCAACTAGTCGTATCAAGCATAAACTGTGTCGGGGGCCCCGGAGTGCCACTCGATCCACTGCTGTCAACAATAATCTATTCACGAATTATCATGTGCTACCAATTTTGCCGGGGTCGCAATCGCGCTAGGCTCTCGACCTTGCCATCTGATGCGGATTTTGACAGATAATTTCACTAGCGCAAAAATTACACGAATGATTGCTACACAGGGAAAAACTTTTCGCAGGGAGAATCGTGCTAATCGAAAATGATGCATCGTAAAAATAAGCAACGATTTCGCCATAGGTTATATGAGGCGAATATAAAACGAAAATTGTGAGAAAATTTGATGTCGTGGCTAGAAAGTAGCGCTTTATAAAGATTTTCGAAAAAATAAGAGCCTTATAAACCCACTAAAAATGAGAAGAGATTCAGTAATATTTCAAGTGAAATTAAAGTTCAATCGAGAGCACTGAAATTCAAAAAAGCTAAAGATCAATCCTTAATGATTCAAGGAAGACTGAAAAAATAATTCGTCCAAAATAGATGTTTCAGAACTATCTAGGTTTTGTATAAGACATTATGATGTAGTCTTGATCTCTTAGCGTATTTTTTAGGTCCATGTAATTAACGCGATTTTAGTCGCCAAGCAATCTGACAATTTGCCAAATGTCTTCAAATTCTACAATGGCAGACTATAAATACATAGCGTGTACAACTCTCTTAGATAAGTAAAACCTATTTTTGTGCATTCAGGCGTTCAAGCTGAGTTTCGTACACTTGGATTATCGCCAAATCGCGTCACGACCATTAGCGCCCAGAAAGAAAATTAGGATTTGCTCCATTTCTTTTCGTACAATTGGTGATGATTTAAAGCATAAATCTTCTAAGTTTACACAGTAAAACTTGATATTCCGACTATATTAGATTTAGCCGTAGTTGCGCTTTGTTCCCATTTAGTGCTTTGATACAGACTATGCACGATGCCCATCGACACAGTTCCGCTGCCTTTGAGTCGTGTATAGCCTCTGAGACTCGAAGGCATCGCGCGTATGTAGCCTAGCAGAAATGAACTATCGATGCGGTTAGCGATGGCCAATACTTGCGCTGGAAATAGATGACTAGGGAGCGCATCGCGTTTTGTTCAGCGCCTCATGGCTACTCTTCACGCGCAAGTGTTGTCACCACTGTAGAGGAACTATAAACCATAATATATATGAAATTATATGCAAAGGGAGCAACCTGCCTACATTGACAAATCTAGATAAGTGGTTTTTACACTTACTTCACAAAATCGAAAGGGAGGAATTGATAAATTCGATGTATCAAAGCTTGAGTTTTTACACCAACTAAAGCTGTAACCTGTTTTAAATGAAATTAATTTTATGTTTAGTGCGGAGAATACTGTATTCATAGATCGTTTACAATGAAATGTGTTTACTGCTATAGAGATATCAGAGCATCAAGCTGTGCTAAAAATTATATATTTGCGAATTCCAATGTTAGAGAGGGTTATATGTTCAAAAATGAATGTGTAACTAGACGAGATCCGCGACGCACAAAATTCAGAAAAAAAAACAAAAATTCTTACCTTCTAGATACTCTCGTGGATACTGTAACTCAGGAGTACTAAGACCATTGACACGTCCGTTGATTTGTGGCTGAACAACTCCACCATCAGGTGGCAAACGATTGCCGGCGAAATGCGATGGAGCAGCTGAAAAAAAAAACGAGAACTCGTCCGAAGGAGCAAAACCAGCCGCGCAAAGACAATGCAACGCGAGCAATGTAATGGGCTATTCAGATGAATTAGCCCACGTGCAGAATAAAGCTGTCAGGATGATTTATTAGTGAGTGGGCAGAGTCTTCGAGAATACGGGAAATATTTCCATGAAATTGGTTTATAGTGACGCAAAAGTCGCAAAAAAGAGGAAAATTACCTTGCTCTTCTGACAATAGATCCTGCATAACTACGATGAATGGTTGTAGATGATCTGCGTGTTTCTGTAAATGATAGAGCTATATGACATCAATTATAAATTGCAGCATCAACTTGTAACTCAAAATTTGGAAAAACCGAAAAAAATGAGGATCAATATAGAGCCCTGCGGTGACGACAACAATTGCGCGCCAAATAAAAGCCTAAGCTCACCTGCCAACGCGCCACATGACTGCTTTTTACGTGTATTATTTGTTGTCGTGACGAAAGAGCACTATATTCGTCAAAGAATCTACTAGACTACATAATTTCAAGTTGATTTATTGAGCATATCGAACAATGTAAAATTTTTAGCCATTTTTTTTCGAAAAAATTGTTGACCAGCTGGATTTGAGAGAAATAAACGCTTGAGCGTGAAGATTGGGAATTCATATTAGCACAGTGATCTTCTTTAGTCGATGTCGAGCTCGCGATTTTTAGTAATACCGCCCGCATTTTTTGAAAAAAAAACGACGCGCAGTCACCCGATTGTGACATCACCGTATCGTGGCCATATCTCGCTTCAATGTGGACGAATGCTTAAACCAAGGGCACCATTCGGTTCACCTCGGCGCTGCGCATCTTCTTATATATAAAAATGCCCGCTTGGACACAGGAGTCCAGAATCACGAATCGTTTTAGGTTTCTGCTACAGTAGGCTGCCCAATATGTGCAGTCAGTAACCTACCTAGGCAAAAATCGGAACGATTCGTAGAAACTGGCCTCCACTGTGTTTGCCAGAAGAAGCGCGCTGAGCTGAATCGAATCATGCCTTGGATTAAGAATTTGTCCACTCTGAAGTGAGTTATGGCCACGCGACGGCGATTTCACATGAATCGGGCGACTGCGCGTAGTTTTTTTCAAAAGAAAATACGAGCATTACTGTATTGTTTAAAAATTGTCATTCACTGATTTTCATTATTATTTCTGATTTTTGAACAATTAAAGAGACTTACATTATATAGGCTAACAAAATGACGCTGGGATATCCGTACAAATTCGGCTTGCCGGGTTACGATAGCTGAGCAGCAATGTCGGTCGATGTCGAGTTCACCGAAAAGCGAGCCGGCAGAGAGCGAACAAAGCGGAATGGATTCTAATGTCTGAAAAAGGTAAAGAATGTCTCAAGTTCCAAGAACTATTAACTTCAAAAGTAAGCCAGCCAGCTGCTGGACAAGCTCAGAAAGTAAGAACAACAAGTATAGATTTTATGGTGTTGAAATTTTGTAGTGTATGGTTTGATGTAACATCGCATGTCCGCCGCGGGTGAAAAGTTTTTTTTTCTGTTTAGAAGTGAAATTTGATTCCCACGACGCCTAGCACATCCTCTCAAAGTTGATTTGCTGTACTTTTAGAATAGCAAAAACAGAAAGCATCAGAGGACGTAATCCTTTCGTATTAGTTGACAAATGACAGACTGGATATATCAAGAAGCTGAACGGAGCTGCAACGGGTTTGCGCTCAAAATACATTGGGAACTTTCTCAGCAGATTTGTGCAGGAATTACAAAAAATTGCAAACTATTTGACGTCTGCAGCATTCGTAATTACATACTGAGATATCAACGTCTTTTCATATTTTTTCAATCATTCAGCTCTTTTTCCAAACCTGGAGACGCTACGTCTAAGGACAAGTATTCAAGGACTCCAAGCAAGTACGTATTTTGAACTTTTTTAAAATAATCTAGTCAGGCCTTACTGAGGAGTTCCGCGGAGGGCTAACAAACATTCTTCATCTCCGTCTAAGGGTAGGAATGAAACGGAGTGTTGATTTTGCCTTTTATTTTCTAATTATCACAACAGAAGTTCCTGTCCATAACTTTTCACTAGTTTAATTGCTGAAGTTTCGGACACAAATACGTTTCTGTTCGCAATATCAGAATATGGTGGATTTTTATTACTTACAAGCCAAGAAGATCATCAAGGTTACACATGCGGATGTTATAATGAGCACTTTTATTCTACAGGGTGTCCCAAAAGTAAACACATACTTTTTGTTTTTTAATAACGCTCTTCCCACAAAGTCTTTTGCTTGGCTAACACTATTTGATAGAGTAAGCCTCAACTAAGATTGCACTATGGAGCAAATCACTCATTGCTCTTCATTACGGTACGATTACGGTGGGAATTTTTAGTATACAGTGAGACTATGAATTAGGCCATTTTGGAAAAAAATCTCAAAAAAATCTGAAAATTTGAGCTGAGATGTCTTCTGACACGCTGATTTCATTAAACAACTTTCACAATTTTTTGAACATTCTATATAATTTTTATCACATTTCTGAAAACACTGAAAAAAGTTACTACGGTTTACCCGCCATAATCAATGAAAGAAAGTTTTACGGTACGTGCGAATTTCATATTCATAGTCAGCGACTCAATTCAGGCCTAATGATGAAGTTTTCGGGTCGTTGGGTCTATTCTAGGGCAAAATGTAGCCATTAGTGGCTCAAAATCCTCTTCAAAGCTTCTAATGTAACCTACACTAATGAAGAGTGTTGAGTGATTTACTCTATACTGTAACTCTATGCTGTAAGCTGCTCTATTCAATGGTGCTTGGAGTGGGCAAAGACTTCGTGGGAAAAGAGTTATTTCCGAGTGAAAAGTGTGTAACCTTTGATTCAACAGGCTTGGCAACTGGAAGGCGGGGCATTGTGACCCAATTAAGGCCGCTCGCGTACGCGACGCATCTGCGTCACTCCCGATCGCGTGCTCTCTGACCCTTAGTTAGGTCGCGAAGCCCCGCCTTTTAGCGCTAAGCATTTGAATCAAAGAGTACTCATTTTTGGGACACCCTTATTACTGTTTTGATCATATCACTTTCTATGGAATTTTTTCTGAGCGCTACCAGTTGTGCACTACATTATAAAATTTGCCTGTTGGTTTATATGTTTGTCGCTGATGAAGAAACTATTACTGATCTATTTAAACCACATATTCTTCTTCAAAGCGCTTAATGGTGAAATTTTTTATCTTCAACAGCGTCCGCCCAAAATCTATTCACCCCAGGTTACTACTTATCCTACCAGCAGGCCCTAAAAGTAGAAACCGCGTTGGCTCGGTCCCCTAATGTTGCCTACAAAGGAGATAGCGAACTGGATCCTCTTTGCGCTCCGCTCTTTTCCTGCACTCCACCCACTCACGGATTGCCCTGTGACGTGCTCTGACATGACAAGCAACGTCGAAATGCATAGTTTGTGATGTGGCACTGTTGCACACAACAGTTTCCTGTTGCACAGGACGTGGCTAGTGCCGGGGGACTCGTCCATGTCTGCCAAAATAGGGTTTCAGAAAAGAACAATTGTGGAGCTTTTTGGTAACTTGAACGTCACAACCGAAAAACAACCGGCGTCGTGAGTAGGTCCGATAACAGTAAACTTGGAAGACGAAATTTTGGGTGGACTGCCTTTAAGGCTTATCTTATAGCATGCACCGTCGATTCGTTGGCCACACGGATTGCTCAAACGCTGCGGACCACGTGCGGTGCGGCTTGATTGTCGCGAGAGCACGACTTGTACAATGGTGAATTTGTACTGGGCAAGCGATCTACCTCGATCATTTCAAACGCTTCAAAAACTCGTCTGTAAAATGAAAGCATGTCTGAAAATACTGATACACAAATTTCCAGATTTTTCTGGATCTTTTTTGAACGGCTCAGTTCACAGTGACGCTGCATGGTGGAAGTTCCTACCGTAATCTTATAGTAATGAAGAGCGATGGGCTTTGCTCCATACTGCAAATCTAAGTTGAAGCTTACACTATTGAATGGTACTTGAAGCTAAGCAAAAGGCTTCGAGAGAATTAATCATGAAATAATGTGCACTTACTTTTGAGAAATTCTGTAGAAAGAATTTGAGAAATTGGAAGAAAAATCGAACTAGGTGTACACTAAGGAAAAATGTTCTTAAAAAAACCAGTGTTCTTTTGATAGAAATGAAACATAAACATTCATTGCTTTAGCTAGGTGATCTTTGCTTGCATTTGCCAGTGAAGGGTTTTGCAAAAGATAATATCACATGCAGGTGTTTATGGGATTACATAACGCCCGCAACGTTGTCATAATATGGGCTTGTTTCTCAAGAATAAATTCTTGAAGAGCATGCTTTTTGTAGAATATATTTTTGAGAATTGATAAGTACTTAGCGTCCAGACGCAGAATGGGCAAAGAAAGCAAACAGCATTTTGAGAAAAGTTCCAATAAACCTTAGGTCAAAACTTTGACGCCATATCGAGAGAAGAATGCAAAGATATGTGCGAAATATGATATTTGCAAACTGTTGCTTCGTATAAGCCGAGCAAAACATTCCAACAAGATTTTTTCATCTAATTATTATAATAATGGTTTTTATTTTGTAGGAAGATAGTGGAATAATTTAATGTATCAAAATAGAACTAAAATCAAATCCAGACGAGTTCAGCAGTGTTCTTTGCTTGATAATTGTTTTTGTTTCCGTTTCTGGAATAAAAAAACATATTACGAGAAATGATGTCACTCACCGAATAATAACCAGGTAGAAATAGTTGAACTTCACCAGCTAAGAGCAAATACCAGTATGATGTACGATCGCCTTGATTGAACACTGAAATGAGAATGACATGAAATGAACTAAGGTCTAGAAACTTTAAAACAAGCTGGCTGAACAAGCAGCTACGCAGCCACAAATCCGCTTCCTTGCTATTTCAAACATGGAGAATGGAGGATCTTACGAGAAAAGCAGCTTAGAGGTTACTTTGGGAACAAAATTTCTCACCATGGAGGAAGAAAATCTTAGTTAAGCTTCAATAAAAACGAAAATCTCCAAAGGACACATAAAAAGAAAACTCTCAAAAGCAGCCAAGAAGGGAAGACGATACTCAGACGCTGCACAAGGATAGGGACGAGAAAATGGAAATTCAATTCCGAGTGAAAACGTCAAAACAGCAGCAGCAGCGAGAAGAAGACGAAAAAGAAGTCATCAGCAGCAGGCTAGAGAATGCCATTTCATAGCGGATATAGGTCTTCAAAAGTGCAAAAGTTCGTAGATGGCAGCAATGACAGCAGCCTGCACTTGCACACGATGGACGAGTTTTTGCAACATTTGGCATTCATGACGAATATTTCGTGCCCTGTAAGGCATAAGGGGTCAAATAGCGGATCTTTCTGGATTAGAAAGTAGAAGAAAAATTTCAAAAAATTGATTGAAACTGGTCTCAATAAACTGGAAGTGCATGATTGATATTTATTTTTTGAAAAATCAAGAAGTAACAAAAAATTTCCTTCGGATCAGCTGGCTTGGCGGCTGGAAGGCGCTTCGTGACCTAATTAAAATTAGGTGATGACCAGGAAGCACGAGCGCGGGAGAGACGCAGACTGTGTAGCGGGCGCGAGCGGCCTTAATTAGTTCACAAAGCCCCGCCTTCCAGCCGCCAAGTCAGTTGAATCAAAGGCTACAAAACGAACAAGGTTAATTTTTTTTTTAATTTTCGTGCATCTCCCTTTTTAGACGAACACTTTAATGTAGGTCCTCTCTAAAACTTCTATTCCCGTAGCTAACTCCGCAAAGCTAAGAAAGTGCAGTGCGCACGATACAATTTGATAGTATTGAAGACTAGCTGGCATACCCGGCTCCGCCGTATGCTCCGAATAGAAAATTCCATTTCTCAACCGATCCGAACCAAACTTGGCACACATACACTTCGGGCCCCGGCGGGTGTCACAGTCCACTTTTCGTTATCGATTGATGCCGATTTTATCGATTTTTTTGCAAAGTTTGAGCTACAGGGCCGTGGGGATGATCAGCATGCTCGATTACACCCCCTGCCAAATTCCAGCCCCCTAGCTCAAATTTTGCAAAAAAATCGATAAAATCGATAAAAGTAATGCAGGATTTTAAAAACTAATATTGTATTCGCAATCAGCATGCTCGATTACCCCCCTGTGCCAACTCCCAGCCCCGTAGCTCAAATTTTGCAAAAAATCGATAAAATCGATATCGATCGATGACGAAAAGTAGCCTATGACACCCGCCGGAGCCCGTAGTGTATGTGTGCCAAGTTTGGTCCGGATCGGTTCAGAAATGGAATTTTCTATTCGGAACATACGTACAGACAGACAGACAGACAGACAGACAGACATACAGACATACAGACAGACAGACAAACAGACATTCAGCTTTATATATAAGATAGACATTGTGCACTGCGGTGGCAACAACATTCGCGCGTGAAACATGGTCATGTGACACAAAGTTCAAAACTCTCGCTTTGAGGCCATTTTTCTTACCTTTTGATTCATTGGGATTGGCATTTGAAAGGCAGGGCTTCGAGGCCTAATCAACGCTAGGGAATGACCAAAGAGCACGCTTACGACAAAGACGCAGACTGCGTTGCGGGTGCGAGCAGTCGCCTTCCAGTCGCCAATCCCGTTGAATTGAAGGGTACGCGCAAGTATTGTAGGCACCGCAAGAGCACTGTATAGACCGCCAAAATCCGCTGAAGTGTATGTGCTACAATTTTATTTTGGATTCTTATTTCGAGAGATGTATGTATATGATAGGCCTAATATAATCTACTTTTTATAAGAAATCTGAAGATTTTCACATTTTGCACGGAATGAGAAAAATGATCTATAGTCCTTACACTACAACCCGCTAATTTGCAAACGTTTGGCACTGACTTTCTCATTAGAAGTGGCTACGAGCGGAGATATCATCAATAATTCAACAGTTCGCCCTAATTGCTCCGTAAAAGATTGAAGCACACTCACCGAAGCCGTCGTGACTAACAAATAAATGATTTGTTTAAATTAGGAAACGACCTTAGAGGATGGATAAATATCGGCGCTCAAAGGTGATTGAGGAGAGGGGGAACGAAAGGGAGATCAAGTATTGGGATCTTTATATAAAGAATCATTGTGCTTACAAAAGGTGAGATTGCGAGAAACCGCGCGGCTCCCGCAGCGAAAGAGCCTGCAAATCTAGCACCTTTACTTGTTTACTAGTACCATGGAATAAGGAGAGCTTGTGGATGTACGAATGAAGAGACAAAAATTTTTTCGGCATCAAAAAAGACAAGTCATTTCTTATTAATTAATTTTTATTATTTATTAAATAATAATTACAAGTAATTTCATTTCCAATTGCTCTACATCCTTGATCTCCCTCTTTTATCAACACTTGATTGAACCAAAGCCGTTTACCAGATTTTCTGAAAATGGAGAAAAAATATTCCGTTTCCACCTGCTCGACAAATCATTTCCTTGCTAAAATTTCCTTTGCGCATTGCTTGATTTGATTCGATAAATAAAAATAGAAAATATTTATAGATTGGTTGAAAGTTGAGAAGAAAGGATTCTTGCTGGAAATTTGAAAATATAAGGATTTTTACATTTATTGTACCTCTATAACAGATGTATTTGCAGACTTTTTGCTGGTATTTCACTTCCATCTATAGGTAATCAATATAGATTCAATTTTCAAATTAAAATATAATTTTAAGTTTTTAATTTTTTTTTGAATATTAATAGTAAATTTTTCGTAGGTAAATAGTAGTTTTCCAGAAGCATGAACTACTCAAATCTGACCAGAACATGATAGCTTCTATCAAGAGCACCTACGTTTCCTTACATACCCACATTTGCCTTTCTAAATAAAACCATATCAACTATAAAAAAATACATTAAGAGTGCAAAAACAGCCAATCATGATGTGAGTGAAGTTTTTCGTTACTAATTTGGGAATAATCGCTCTGATATTCTATAAGAATCTCGGAAGCGATTTACAGAACTGAAATTAAAGACTTCTTAACGCTACATATCATCATTAGATTCTAATTTCGCTTTGGAATTTGAGGTCGCGTTTATCAGAGCTTTTTGGAGCCATCAGCCCTGCCAAAAAGGTTTTCAATGCCAGGTCATAGTCGATATGAATATAAACACGGTATATATACCTTTGCTTCAACGGGATTGGCAGCTAGTAAGCGACGGCTCGCACCCGCGACGCAGTCTGCGTCTCTCTCGCGGGCGTGCTCTGTGATCATTCTCTAGACTTGATTAGGTCTCGAAGCCCCTTCCAGCCGCCAACTCCGTTGAATCAAAGGATGAAAGTGGTAGGTTGTTTTAGAGCTTTTTTGGAATAAACCAAGAAGAATAGATTGTTCATATGAGACCGCTTTCGAGCAACAAAAGCGATGTGAGAATATTTCACTTATTATCAAAGGAGTAAGCTTGAAGGAAACATGGTTTGGGAGGGGGCTCTCATGTATTTATGAGCAGAAGGCACTTTCTTTCTAACGAATGCATGAAAAAAAGACTTCTCCAAAAATTTTCAAAAAACTTTACTGCTATTATTTCTCATCACAACATCAACATTATTAGACTGAATCGATGCAAGTAGAAGATCATATGAACTAATTTATCCTAGAAAGAGATCAAAAATAGAACTTCAAAACTAGGCTCAGACCATTCTCATGGAACATTTATTGCACCCATTATAAAAAAATTTTACGAGCTCTTTTCGAATAATTACCAAGTGACTACAGATGTTTGTAAGTGATGCATTCACTATATCCTGTTCACAGTGGCGTACCCAGGATTTCGGCTCGGAGGGGGGGGGGGGGGGGCGCGACAAAAATTTTTTTCTAAAGAAGGTGCGTGGCTTTAGCCACGCACTCCGAAAAAATTTTGGGGGTGCTTCCTAAAGTTTTTTCGGGTCCCCGACCCCTAAAATCTGGAAAAAGGGGGCGTGGCGTCAGCCACGCCCCCCGAAAAAAATTTTTTTGCAAGGCTAATTTGAATTTTTAAAAATTTTTAAAAATTATTTTAATTATTCACAAAAATAAACAAGTCACTTACACATTTTTATAACCCATATAAGTAACTTTCAAAAATTTCGCGACCCATTCTCGGGGGGGGGGGGCGCGAGCCCCCCCCCCCCCCCCGTCCGCCCCCCTCGGTACGCCACTGCCTGTTCAGAAACTCTCTGCAATGGCCAGTTGCTTTTCTATTATTTCAAAGCTCTGCTAAGAGGACATATAATTACAACAGCGTCAATGAAATTCGCTGAAACCTGCCTTCCTTACGAATAATTGGGGTAAGAAAAAAACAGTCACAGTGGAGACTTGAGTGAATAATGAGTAATGAGGTTATGCATACGAGATGTAAAAACCTCTATGATGCTTTTAAAACATTTACCAGGCCACTTTTGTTGAAAAACGGATTTGTTTTCAATGCTTATGAAGCCTAAACTTGGCAGAATGTTTCGTCGTGCAATATTCGAGACTCGTGTGCTGAATTCATGCATAAATGAACAAGCATGAATTTGACTGAAACTTACACCTATGCTCACAAAGTGTGCTTTTATTTGCATAGTTATTCAAAGCAGTCATACCTAGCAGCTATGCGCAAAAACATATCTGTCATATGCAGCTTGTAAGTTTACGGACATCTGCACAAAGTTAGGGCATGTGGAGCATCGTGCGGATCACACGATGTGAAAAAGCGAGTCATTAGTTGGAGTGGCCAAAAAATGCAAAAGTGATGACTCATAGAATGAGAGCCCTGATTCAAGTTATAGGATCCCGTTAGAGTTATAACTTTGATTCTTTGTATGTATTCTTCAAGGAGATCTGTGGTTCCTTTGGATTCAGCCGGATTGGCGGCACCGTGACCTGATTAAGGCTAGAGAATGATCAAAGAGCGCTTCTGCGGAGAGACGCAGACTGCGTCGCGGGCGCGAGCGGTCGCCTTCCAGTGGCCAATCTCATTGAACCAAAGGGCGCACAATGCATGATTGCAATAGAGGATTCACGATTAGAAACGAGAGTTGAGCGGAAGTTGAAAAATGGTAAATTCCACCCTTCACAGTTAAGCTCCGCAAACAGGTGCTAATAAAAAGCTAATAATTTATCTTCTTAAGGAAATGATATGTGAAATCTATCAGTGAATGAGATCTTCTTTTCAACCTGATATTCTGCGTAAATGAAGACGAGCTTGAGCAAATTTTTGAAGGGGGATGGGGCAGAGAGAGATTGAAAGAAAGAGATAGATAGGGAGAGAAAGAGAAAGAGGGAGGTAGAGATAGAAGAAGGAAAAAACCTTATAGCACTGTTTTACAAAACGCTGAAACTGTTAGCAGTAGTGAAAGCATTGCAGCAATATATACAGCAAACGGGTATTGCATCTTATTGGATGATCTTGCTTTATGCTCCTTTTAGCTAATGAAAAACATACACAGAATTGACATACTCATCGTTCAGGTGTTTAAGAGGATTTTGGCTTGCGCGTGTGTATACAGTCTACGTTTTTTTCGGAAAGAAGGAAGAAAATCGACATTGTATGCAGTCCCGAGTAATTCTTTAGCTTTTCACAAACTTGCATTGAGTCATATATTCTAGAGCTAGATGATTCTTGGGAATCAAAAACCTGCTATGCCAAATACCAAGGGCAAGTTACTCAAGCAATTCAATTAAACATCAAGCTACCAGTGCCGTACCTAGGATTTCCGTTCGTGGGAAGGGAGATGGGCGACAAACTTTTTCTGGTGAAGGTGCGTAGCATTAGCCACGCACTCCGAAAAATCTTTGGTATGCTTCCCAAAATTTTCAGGGACCTATAACTCCGACGCCCCCGCAGAGATTTTTTTATAATGCTAAATTGAATTTTCCAAAAATCAAAATATTTTCCAATCCTTTACGAACACGAACAAGTCATTTGCAGATTTTGGTATTTCATGTGACTTTCAGAAATTTTGCAAGCCATTCTCGGGGAGGGGGGGGGGGGGGGGAGCTGCAAGCTACCAATTTGGTGTCATTCTCCTCGCTCGTCTATACCCTCACAAGTTTATTATCAGGGTCTTTACAATAACACTGCGCCAACCAGAGGTGCAGGATGAGAAAATTGGTTGCCCCTGATGCGAGAAAAGTTACTGGGTCGTAACATGTTACAGTTGAAGCAAAAAATCTTCGTAATTATTGGATTTATTATTGAAATTACGCATAAAGCTATACTTCCTCGATAAGTATATGATACACATAAAAAACTCAGTTAATTTCCAAAAACTTGTTCAAATTATTCTCAACAAATTTCCGACCTGCGTCATTGAAATGCTTAAACCTCCGAACTGGTTTCGTGTTGCAGATTTTTCAAAATTTCCCAGAACCCATAGAAAAGTGATGCAAGAGAAGAAAGAGGAATTTGGAAAGCTAAAGACAAAAAACAGAGACAGTTGCGCCGAAGAATTTTCTCTACACCTCATGTAAGCCATATCTTTCAGAATAAAAATAATGACAATGGATAGCACTTTGAACTCTCCTCATATATATTAGATATAATAATTTTCCGAGATTTCTAGAGTTTTGCAGAGGAGGAGGAAAGTGAAACAAAGATAATACGGTTTGAAATTCCAAGTTGATAAAAGTTATTCTAATTGAGGATGCTCTACAAATCTGGCTGATAGTAAACTTGGAACAGACGGAAGGAGACAAGATTTCGTACGAACAGAGATGTTAACCGAGCCCAAAAGAGGCCAAAGTAAATCCTGGCAGCTCAATATAGAATATATTAGCATACAATATGATTCAATTTTGTTTGGCAAAGCGTCAGCTGGCCAAACTGACAATGAGCCACGAATTGGCGCACTATCACACTTCCCTTCATGCATTCACTTTTTCCGCGATTCATTGTTTTTTTCAGAAGCATGTGAGAGCATGACAGATACAATTTCCCCATTCGCTAACCTGAATAAAATTAGGCGCACTGCACATGATCTCAAAGAGAATTAGCATTATGACTTGCAAAAAAAGTAAAACGTTATTCTTTCTATGAAAGTGGTTCTAGCAAGAGAAGTACACCTAAGACTCAATATCCGAGGCTGCACACTGCGCACGGCAACTGACGACATCATACTTTACCTCGTCGGTAAAACCTTAGCGGAAGAAAATGTGAGACTGTCTACTACTGCTTATACTGCCCAATCAAACCAAAAAGAAAGGAAATTAAGTGGTCATCTCAGGAAATCACCAAGCTCAACCTAACAAGCCGTAAATTAGCGCGCTTGGTGTGCAATACACATTGTAAGTTGCAGTTGGCTCGATGACATGTATTACTGACTAGAATTTTTTTAAAATTAAGTAACGTGACAATATAGTTTTTCTGGACAAGGAGAGGAGCCACGGCGGATATTTTCCTCAGTGTAGGAATATCGTGATCCACGCCAAATTTGGCCAAAAGCTTGAGATTTCTTGTTAGCTTCGAAAAAATTTTTTCGCCCAAAATTCATGGAAGAGAATTTACGAGCTTTTAAGCAATGCAAATACAAGCTGCATTCATAATCTATCTCATATGATCCAATTTCAAGAGTTTTGAACAGCCCACGTTAACCGAGTCTTCTACTATGGAAATTTATGAGATAATTTAAGCTTCCAAATGGTACAGAACATAGACTTCATCGGCGCATAAAGGAAGCAAAGAAAATCAAATAAAAAAATCTCACTTCAGTGAATCATGCTGTAGGAAGTCGTTAATAAGACTAAATTTGAAAGCAAAAGCATTCCTAGTTGGGCCACAAAATGCTGGAAATCGCGATCAAACCGCTTATGGTCAAGGATGAATTCATTTCGTTCGCTCTTATGATCAAAAAAATCATGCTTATGAATGATCTTAAATAAAATAAAGTCCCAGAGACTTGATGAAAGACTTAGATATTCCAAATCTGTACCGTTTCTTAAGCTATACCATATGTCTTAAAATGTTATAAAGAATTTTCAGAAATTTGAGGAGATTGAGATAGGATCAAATAAAGAAGCGCAGAACTCCTAGATCACCAGCTTACAACTAGATCCACGTCTCACCTTGATATCGTCATGCCCCCCTCCCTTCGATGCCAGAAATATTTCACCTTTTTTTGCAGAAATGAAATCATCAACCAGAGTCTTCACGCCATTGTCAAGTCATAAAGACGAGAAGAGAAAGTAGTTGTCATAAGCATCTTGCTGACAGTTGAGATGAAAAGATGACTTTTATGAGTGAAAAGACGACGGGATGAGATCACATCATCGGCGATCCATAGAAACGCACGAAATGTATGACAAATGTCTATGTCGAATAGAGCATTGATTCACTAAGGGCAGGAACTATGTAGCTGAGGAGAAATATGGCACTTTCGAAGACGCAAAAAATAATCAATGCGCGAATTTTTGGTCAGTAGAGTTTGTCGGCTTTTTGGGTGGGTAGTTCTGGAAACGCTTTATGGGGACTTTCAAACAGAAATAGGAATACTGGAAGTTACCTATCTACGTAGAAGATATTTAATGGGAAAAATGCTTTTTTAGGAATTTTTCTTCCTAAGAAGAAAGGCTCTCTTCCTCACAATCAGGCATGTGCATACTCATGTTTATTGCAACGAAATGCGAAAATGAAACGATATAGTCTTTTTACTTGAATATTGAATTTTGACGTTTTTCTCGCAGAAGAGTACCAAAAAATACCAGAACTGGTGCTCTAGTGCTCTCGACTCGAATAATTGCAACTTTACAAAGAATTAATATGAATAATGCAAGTTGAGTGCTTTACGAAGTAACAAAGTCATACCCAAGAGTCATTGCCAGATGTGATAAAGTATTTATGTAAGTTGATTCAAAAGGGTGCGAGAAATGGTGTTCCCTTGATTATAACAGCAAGAAGGTTCGAGATCACAGTCCTTCTTGGTATTCAAAAAAAAAACCAAGCACAGTCGCCCGTTTCATGTGACCTCACCGTAGCGTGGCCATATCTCGCTTCAGAATGGACGAATTCTTAATCCAAGAGCTGTCTTAGATCAAGAATTCCACTCTGAAGCGAGAAATGGTCACTAAGGTGATATCACATGAATCGGGCGACTGCGCGTCTTTTCAAAAGAAAAACAATAGCGGTACCAGTCTGGCTCTGAAATTAAGACTAAGGCCATACGCATTTGCAGCACGGCCAATTTTGTTGAAGACACGTCCAGGCAAAATCTAAGCTCTCCTTAGCACTTAGCCTGAATGTAGGCCTTAGGAGAAGAGCATCTGTATTGGCCCGGTTTTACAATGTTGTCTCTGTATGAACATAATGAACATGGGTCCGACAAAAGTGCTATCAAGCCACTCCCACTCAGTCAAGCTCCGCCCACCCAGATACTGAAAGTTGCCTATGAATTCCAGATAGGAGGATAGAAATCGGATTTTTTGGGGGTAATGTACACTTTGAGCTTCGTGACTGTCAGAGCACGGAAAAGTTTTAAAACGAGAAAATCATGGAATGAAAATTCGAGTGGACTCCGCCTTTGCATTTTCAACATGGTTGGCTTTGCTAACCTCAGCTTCACAAGGCTTTCGCTGAATGTAAAAAATGACGAAATCATATTCAAAATGTTGTTAAAAGCAAAAACTACAGAAAATTTCACTTGAGTTTTTCGCAATGAATCATGCTAGAACATGTAGATGTGTATAAGTACATACAGGGCTCCTAAATTGCAGAGTCGTTTGCACTAGCGGTCGCGCGACCGCGTCGCGCCCGGGCATCTTGCCGGCGCCGGCGCTATCGATCGAGGCGGCACCTTGATGCCCGGGCGCGGCGCGGTCGCGCGACCGCTGGTGCAAACGACTCTGCAATTTAGGAGCCCTGTACCTTATATTCCCACTTTTTACCTCAAACAAAGTAAAGTAGTACCAGGTACTACAAGGATAAGGAACGAAATTCCTTATTGGCTGAATGGATTTCTGTAGTGATCGGACTGCGAATAAAGATTTTATAGCAATGGTGGCAATGCTGCGAAAAAAACAGAAAATGATTGAATTGACGCGGAAAGCACAAGAAACTGATACCAATTCCATAAAAAAAAGTATCATCAAAAGTGCAAAGTGCTCAAAAAAATTAATTAGATGATTTGATGTCCATGATGCTCGCTCGCACAGTAATGATGAGGGAAGAATACAGGGGGAGGACGAGAGAAGAAAGTGTGAGTCATGAATCATTGTAAAAGGATGCAATATACAAACGTAATACTGTCTCATTATCTTTATAACAGCCTAAAATGAAAGTGAAGATATAATACCGCTCGCCTTTTCTCGGAAAAAAAAGACGAATAGTCGCCCGATTCATGTGACATCCCGTCGCGTGGCCATATCTCATTTCAAAGTGAACAAATTCTTAATCCAAGGGCACCATTTAACTCAGCTCGAGGTGGCGCATCTTTTGATATGTAGAAGTGCTCGCTTGGATACAGCCGGAGGTCAGATTCCACGAATCGTTTCAGATTTTTGCTCACGGTGGGTTACTCAGTGTGCTTATTCATTGATGGGCAACCTACCGTAAGCACAAATCTGACACGATTCGTGCAACCTGATCTTCTACCTATCCAAGCAAGCACGGAAGATGCCCCGCGCCGAGAGTTGAATGGTGCACTCGGATTGAAAATTCGTCCACTCTGAAGCGAGATATGGCCAAGAGACGGTGATGTCACATGAATCGGGTGACTCTGCGTCGTTTTTAAGAAATACGAGCGCTACCGTACTATTGCATCACGACTCAAAGGCTTTACGGACACCATTTGTGGCACCTAGACCCCGATCGGCTACGATACTTATTGACTCTACGATGTAATTTGATCAAATATCACACTATACTGTAAAACTAACATTGCTTGTAGGAAAAAAATCTAACGCCAAATAGTTCAGAACTCTTACAATGAAGGACCAAAGGCAGAAGAAGAGGATACTTTTGAAGTGCTTCACAACCTGCTCCAAACCACAAATAATCGAGATATATTTTGAAACAGGAAACTCTAGAATTCGGGCAATTTTTGTAGGGCGTGGCTAGAGCTTGCCATCGCGGATCGCGATCAGAAGAGATTACTATAGAAAGACCAATGCTTATTGATGTAGAGTAGAAATGTATTTGTAATATTGTATTGTTTGTTCATGACATTCTATGTATTCTTGATTCCCAATTTGGGAAAAGTTCATTCCTCTTCTCGCCTCAACCATATAAAGCTGCATCGACATTCGTGTGGACGGCAGTCAACATCCAACACACTGAGCCGTCGATAAATATAGTGACGCAACCCGATCATTTCCTGAAGCCTATGGGCCGCATGGCTATGTCGAAAGCCTCTAGAAATTGTGGCAAGGGGTGAAATCATAAAAATAAGTGGAAAAGTGCAAAATAAAAAATCTAGACACGCTAAAAAGAGCAATGAAAGTCCAAATTCCTCGATAGCAGCTAGTGTATAGACGCCTCGAGAGAACGTCAGGAATGATCGAAGCAAAACAAAGCAATTTTCTTCGCTTTCCTCTCGGTGTTCCACGAAAACAAGATTCCTAGTTTTGTAAAAATAGAACATGATAAACGTATGCAGACAGAGTTATTTCCGCCTTAGACATGAGGCTATTAGAATGTTATTAATAAAATATGAAAGATTGATTAGTCCCATAAAATGACGATTCTCCTCGATTAAGAGTTCACATATTGCGTGACTCTCCTTGTCAGAAGAGAACTTATTCACTCGTTCTACCTCTATCCTTGCACGCAACTCATCAGGTCTTTCTCTTTCTTTTGAAATAAAAAAGCAGTAGAGCGCTGATGAAATGGGAGAATTCTAATTAATTCCTGACTGAAGGGATTATCTAAGAAAATTGGTGCAGTCACACTGAGCGTTGAAAGAGGAATAAAGTCGCCTTAGGTGAAAATAGGTTTTCACTGGAGCAAAAAATAAGGAATAAAAATTAGAAAAATATTTTTGTTCGATTTGAGCTTTGATTTTCAAATCAATATCAAACAATAAGGGACTACTCTAGTGTTGACTTTTCTTGCTAAAACTACCCACAGAGTTAAAAAAAACTATTTTGAGCACTCTGACCCTACGGTAAAGAGATATCAGACATTGTGCAAGTTTTGATACGAAATTTATTCAATATTGAAAATGGCAGCACCGTCGCTTAATTCTAAAAATTTCGACATTGAGTAATCGCAAGGTTCTTGAGCAAAATCTGACAAAATTCTCTTCTAAAAAATTGAAAAAGCGATGTCATTTTGCTGCAGTAGATTCCTTAACTAACGACCAAGTCTTAAGCAGATCATGTGATGAATGTTTGAGAAAGTTCATAATGCCTGCACTTGGTAAGCACTTGGCTCCGAGAAGCTTAGACGAATTAAGAATGAAGATTTCTTACTCAAATATTGGAATACAGAATAAACGTGAGAACAATCTTATGTTCAACATATTAACTGCGATTTTGAGAATTTTTTAAAAAATTTCTGACTATTCTTGATTACCAAAGGAAAGTTATTGCCATAAAAAGTTAATTTGCCAAAGGTTCTGAACATAAACAATTTTTGGAAGACAATAAGACAATATGTGAGACAGTACTTTCATGAGAGTGCACCACTTTTCTTTATTTTGTATGCGCACAATGAATAATTAAAGAGTTGGCATTCGCACATTTGAGAACTTCATTGAAGGTAATTTTAACAACGCTGAACAGAAAGTCTTTAGAATATCCGGTGGGCTTTTTGGTGCTCAGAACCATGAAATCCATGTGCAAGAAATGAAAAGAATGAAATAAGAGCAGAAAATAGAAAGCTAAGCTTCTCAAATTACCATTCAGCTGCACATTTGAAACAGTTTTTCAATGAAAGATGATGGCCACTTCATTGCATGGATGGGAAAATGGATATCGCACTCAAGTTACGTTCTGCTTGGGTTTCAAACGGCTTCCAAACAAAAAACTCGGAAATGAGAAAGAATGGGACAGCTTCGTCGGTTGCAAAGCACCCGGAAAAAATCCACATCCAAAAAATCCATGCTCTTTGAAAATTTTAATGAAGAAAAAGTGGGGAAAAAAGGCTGCTTAGCTTTGAAAATGGAGAAAAGAGGAGGAGTTGGTCAAAAAACACTAAAATTATGAACGAGATGAAGTAAGAAATGGGGGAAGTGGATCAGAAGGTTGAATAGACATAAATAAGAAAATCTCATTTGCAGTTTCAATTGAAAAGTTCATTCTTGGATAATGAATAATAGATTATGTGCAGTTTTAGGCGATGTTTCCAAGAAATGAAGGAAACTTACAAATTTCTTGAGCTCTTTTTTTTTACCACGGTATTTATTATTTTGCACATATGAATTATCAAAGAAGTCTCTTTGAGATTTTGCCACGGCGATCCCATAGGGAGGGAAAGAAAAAAATTTAAAAATCTTCGTTATCTCATGAGGATTGCTCGTGAAAGTATGCGCGAGTTATCTATGACCTAGTATGTGGCCTACACACTGCACATGGCAATCAACGACACCTCTCTAGTAACTCTGTAGAACTTTCCAAGCTCAATAAATTTCGACAAATTCTACTTCTGTCTAATACACATCTAATCAAAAAAATATGAAGGACAAGGAGAAATTGTAAGAAATTAACAGGTCCTACTCTTACATGTCGTGAAGTAGCGCGCGTGGTGTGCGATACGCAGATTAAGTTACAAATGATTTAACTATACTTGTTCACGCCATAAGATTGAGAGTACTATTTAATGGAAAGGGAAGAATAATAAAGGAAGTATAAATTCTCATGTGCCTCAAAAACTAGTAATTCTTGCTCGACAGCAAGCTTGCTACGTTTAATTACTTGTTTTGATGGAATACGTAAATGCGAACGCGCAGTATTGGCTATTCCAGCTCCTGTTTCTCATTAATTATTCCACAAACTAAACGCACATAGGAGAAAACAGCAGCAGCAGCATGAGTGTATCTGACAACTGAAATAGCGCTGGACTAGACATATATTGAAAGAGTCACAAAAGCGAGACTCGAGAGCAAGCAGAGTTTGATCTCAAGCAAACAATCTTCCAGCCATTCGCTACTTCTTACGAGGTTGCAAAAAACCAAAAAGGAAAATTCCAGTCTGGGCTAAATTTTACATATGGTTGAAAAAAAAAGTAATTCTTTCGCAGTGCAGCCCTGCTACAATATTTTGAAACATACAAAAAAACCTCGTGTGAATTTCCTACACTCTGCTAAGAAATGTCTTACACAAGTCTTGGCAGTAGCTTCCTTTTGTTGGCAAAAACCTTTTTGTTTCTTACTAGCTTTCTCCACTTGCTGTTGATTTATACAGGGTGTTCCAAAAAATGTTAACACTGTTTGATCGTTAATAACTCCCTTGATTTTATGTTTTTCGGCGAGCTTGAGGCACCATTCTGTAGAGCAGTGTGAAGCGAATCACCGTTCGCTCTTCGTTACTGTAGAATTACGGTAAGAATTTCCATCATGTGGAATCGTCGTGAAATATGCCCTCTGACAAAAAATTTTTTAAAAAAATCTGAAAAATCGTGTACTATGGTTTTCGCGCACGCTGATTTTACTACACAACTTTTTACGAGTGTTTTCAGCTTTTTTGATGGTGTAATCACATTTTTGACACATGCTGGGAAGTCAGTTACACTTTACCTAGGATAACTTTGAAAAGAAGTATCATAATGAAATGGAAATTTTACATCCGAAATCAGCGGCTTTCATTACCATAGTACAAGAGATTTTGGCTTGTTTGGCTCTGTTTCGAAGCAGAAAATGGCCTTTAATGGCCTAAAATCCTTGTCAAAATTCCTACCGTAATTCTACAGTAACGAAGAGAGTTAGATGATTCGCTCTATACTGTAAATCTAAGTTTATCCTCGCTCTACAAAACGGTACCTAAGGCTCGGCGAAAGACTTGACAGCGAGGGAGTTACTAACGATCAAACAGTGTTAACATTTTTTTGGGACATCCTGTAGAATAGAGCGGAAAAAGTTCAGGTTTTTTTCAGGTTTTTTTTCAGTTCAAAAGCTTTGTGTATCCAAAAAAACGAGAAAACCACATGTAGCCTATAGGCTCCACCTTTCGCGGACAGCTAGCACGGCTACATGTTATATGTGCGCTTGTTACAGATGTCCGCCCCAGATTAGACCGTTTGGCAGCGTCTCCCGCCCGTAAAAAGAAGCAGAGATTTATTCCGACCTAAATAACATTTTTGTACGCGCTCACTTTCTGTTTCTTACGTCAGTGCCTCGACTAGATTTTTTATTCTAAAAAAGCCCAAGAAGATGCGGAAAATAGTGACTTTTCTATCACAAATGTCAACTGCCTATACAAACTTTTCCAAGAATGACCTTAAGGGTCGTAATTTGAAGTAAATGGAAAAGGTAGCTTTACTGAAAAACGTATCTTTAAACCTAAATATTCTTAGGCACTACAGCGGATGCGAGTGAAAAGGTAACAAACTCTCTAAGTAGGTTTGATAACAAAGGATCAAAAACTTGTCGTTAGGCGTACAATAGACTTTATGCGTACCTCACTGAATGTGCGCGACAAAAGTAGAGATTACTACAAATTTGTTTTTGCCTAGTACTTGACTATGAGCTTGTGCTTGTACTAATAATTTGGAAAATCTCTAAACACCAAAGACAGAATTACAATGATAAAGTAGAGTGAAATAAAAAAAACGCGTGACAAATGCGGGCTCAAACTATTAGGTTGGCACATAAGTTTTGCAACCAATCTTGTAACTTCTCTTTTTCTAACTGTGACACATTTTTGGGCATCATGTAGATTAAGGTAGGCTACAAATAAACGAAAATAGTTTGTTGTGAGTAGATTAGTAAGCCAATCGAGGTTAGTATTTATTAGTAAGTGGCAGTCTAACGTTTCAAGTATTCGTATTTCAGAGGCCTAAAGGGTAAGACATTTATGATTTTATGTCTACCTCATCAAAAACCTCCTCCATCCCCGGCTAAATCTAATCTATAACTCTACTCACAACATACTAACAATGCCGAAGTTAGGAAGGGAGGATACTTGAAAATAGTTTAATTTTTGTAGCAAAATGGAAAAAATTGACGCAATTTTCGAAAGATCAGGTCAAGATCGAGTTTTCAAAGGTCCGAAAAACAAAAATAAAGCCGTTCTCAGTTTAAATCAAACGCATCAAGCCGAAAATGTACAGATCAATATAAATTCCTCTATTAATCATCTAGATACAGTTTCGGCTCGATGTGTTTGGTTCAGATCGACAACGGCTTTCTTTTTGGTTTTCGGACGCTTGAAATTCCAAATTTGACCAGCTTTCGAAAATTACGTAAATTTTCTCCACTTTGTTACCAAAAATCGAATTGCTTGTGCATATTTGTAGCCCACTATCTAATCTACATTATGCCCAGAAATGGAAGGAGTCACATTTGAAGAGAGAAAAGTTACGAAATTATTTGCAAAACTTATGCGTCAAACTACTAATTTCTAGCTTTTTTCGATTGAAACACTACTGAAAATCAGCCAGTTTGGATGGAATGGAAGAATAGACATCGTTGGAAGTAGCGTGTAGTACATTTGTTTATCAGGGATCATCTCCATCCCCCGGGGAGGGCGTTTCCGCACTGAGACAAATGAAGTTGATGATTGCTCCGCTATGTGTTGGAAAGAGAAACTGAATCGAGGCAGAGCTGCGCCAAACCATGGAAAATAAGATCAAAGAAAATAAAAAAGTACAAAGAAAGAATAATGAAACTAATAAGTCTCCTAATAAGATGTTACGGTAATAAATGATGTGAACGGTGTATTTATAACAGTGATGTCACAATTGCATCAGCTCAAGAAACTTTGGAAGGTCGGGAAAAAGGAGTGATTCCCTTCCAGAAGCAGAATTGGAAGTATTCGAGTCAAATTCGTGAATTTCATTAGCAGAAATAGAGAGGATATAAAGCATTTTTTTTGCAGATTGTCACTACCAAAAATATTCAAGTTTATCACTACATTTGACCAATTGAGATCGTGAAGTTAAAATGTGATTATATTAGGTTGAACACTAAGTTTTGCAACTTGTTTCATAACTTCACTCTCATTCAACATGGCGCACTCAAACTCTGGCATCATGTAGAATGCAATGTGAACTACAAGTGAGCACAAATTGTCTGAATTTTGAACACGAAATAGAAAAGTTTCAGGCGTTTTTCGAAAACTTATAAAATTTGAGAATTTTTGAGGTTTCAAGCTAAAATGAAGCCTTTGGCAGCCTAGACCATGCGCAGTAATCCGGATTCGTAT
This sequence comes from Cylicocyclus nassatus, assembly GCA_958299035.1. NCBI lineage: Eukaryota > Metazoa > Nematoda > Chromadorea > Rhabditida > Strongylidae > Cylicocyclus > Cylicocyclus nassatus. The sequence goes on from CATQJL010000223.1 coordinate 57,238,362, forward strand.
ACAAATTATTGCAAGAGGTTGACTCCTTTGGCCTAGCAAGAAAGAAACAAAATTTGTGGGCATGTCGAGATTTGGCGTCCTCATAAAGTCGAACGAGTCGATGTACGCAAGAGCTGCTGGGGACGACCGTCAATGACTAAAGAGTCCGAAGCTCAAATTCCGCCGAGACTTTACATAGTAAGGTTATTTGACCTGGCAAACGCGAATATCACCTTCATTTGTTGAATCAACGTCTTTTTCCTTGTTTAGGGTGAGACCCCATATCGTACACCTACAGTAATCCTACAAAAAAGCTTTTATCACGCAATTTCACTATCGTTTTCGTGATCAGCATGTCGGATAACACCCCTATGCCTAGTTTCAGCCAAATCCGTCAAACTTTGAATTTTTCCCCTTCATACCATACACCTACCATAATTCTCACTGCGACGTCAGAATTTGGTAGGACAGCAGCTGCGCTTGTAGTATACATAATAGCCAACACAGTGGCAAAATTTGAGTGCACCATGTTGAGTGAGAGGGAAGTTATGAGAAAAGTTGCAAAACTTAGTGTTCAACCTAATAAAAAGAATTTTGGGTACTTAAACGACAAGAAGGTGGGCAAATTCAGATTTTGATCTCAGTTCATGGATCTTAAATCGTTCAGAAGCTCTATGTATTAAAGTGTCCTATAATTTTTTACTGTTTTTGCTACAACCGTCGTCTTTTTGTAACTTTATTTCAATCGAAGTGGATCAAGTGATCATTCGACAAAGCAAAGCAAGCTCTACAAGTTGGTTATCACGGGTCCGCACGAATCGTATTCCCCGTCAAGTTCAAAGCTGAAACTGATAGCAGTCAAAAACGAACTTTACTGTAAAAAAATCGTATCTCGGCCCCAAAATTCGAGAAATGCTGACGTTTAGGGTAAAAACGATAAAAACTTATGGGACACCCTAATATATGTACCATGATCCGCTTTTTGATTCTAGCTTGTAAGGTTTATATCTAGATAATGAAATGAAAAGAAACTGCTGAAATTGACATTCAGCTATTTTAGTGGAGCAGATACATATAACTTTGCCTCACAAAAAGTGAATTCATAGATGGGTTCTAAATTTATCTCAAGTTAGCGTGCACGAAGAAAGCGGATTCAAAGATCAAAAATTAAAGCAAAGCTATGTGACCTAAAATACACTTATTTCAAAAAAAAAAGGTCAAAAGCTCAGCTCAAGCAAATAATCGCTGCTGTACAATTTTTTCTTAAAAAAATTCCTAATTTCTTTAACTAGAGAACGACGCATTGCAGTAATTTTGTTCAAATTGCTGATTGTATATCTTACGAGTCTAAGCCGGTTGCGAAGTTTAGAGAAAACAGCAAGATATCGCTGTTTTGAGTTGACCGAATTATGTGGTCTTTTGTCATTCTTAGCGCCGAGTGCACTTTCTGTGTTCCTATACATTACCGACTAAGAAAACCAAATAGTATCCATGTAGTCCTTACTGAATGATTCATGAGGTGTGTCAAGCAGCTAAAGGTATGAGTGTTCACTACTATAAACTTTATTTGCGAGTATGAGAGCTAGCGCTGTAGAAAAAAACCATTTTCAATGTGATAAAGTGGTACCGATGCAAATAGCAGTGGGAGTGGCAATACTTGGAGATTTGATATAATCAGTGAAGGAATAAAATCAAACTTACCAGAAAAGGAAAATTGAACTGAACCACTAAAAACTACATTTTTTTATCAAGCTTATAGAGTGTAGGCAATAAAAATTTAGAGAGTAGACGTAGGCTATATGCTATAGAAAGTTTCAGTCATGGAAATAATCGTGTCGTATTTGTAGATTTGTATGAGGTAGCTCACGGCTCGGCACGAGGCGGATAGTTGAAAATGCAAAAAACGAAGTCCCCCTTGAATTCTGCGAATTTTTACGAAGTCCCTTTTGACCCTAGACCATAATCCCTAATGGATCCCCAAAAACGATACGTCGACTAAAAAAACGTCGCAAATTTTGCGTCTTTTTGGCCACAAGAACGAAACCCCCTTGCTTTTTGTCCCAAAAATGATATCCACCTTGCTCATAAGCCACCTGTGCCGAGCCCTGAGGTAGCTAAAGGGGATGGTAAGAGTCAAAATGAACATGCTTTGGTGAGCGAAAGAAAATTCTGAACTCCAGTAGAAAAACAGAGCAACCCATGAAAGACTGGAGGAAGAAAAGAAATGAGCTAGAGAACAAAAGCCCCTTACCATTTTATCACACATTTCGATCCGTAATAATCACTTGTGCAAAATCACGTTTGGAAATTGCTCAAGAGAGACTAAATGCGAGGTTACTGTAACATTTAATCATAGATCTACCGTGAGTGTGCAAGGCGGGCCAAGTAGATCATAGAAAATGATCTTGACCTTTTGATTGTAGACGTACCTACTACGTAAATGGTGACCAATGCAGATTTAGTCAATTTTTAAGTTCAAGAGATGACTTCTCTAGACGAAGAGTCAACAAAATAGTGATAGATTCTTTGTACATGTCATCAAGTCATTTGTATCTTAATATGTGAGTGTGCAGACTCTGCGCGACTACCGATGATTTACGAATAAATACTCAATAAAACATCTTCTAGCGTGAAAAACTATAGAGTTGTGTTCTACTAACTAATACATATCCAACCAAATCAAGAGAAACAAGAAAACAAGGACAAATCTCCGGAGAGGAGCAAATTTTATCGTACAAGTCGTCAAGTAGCGCGCGTCTTGTGCAAGTTCACACATTAGGTTACATATGACTTGACGATGCTCGTAACAGTGAATTAAATGGAAAATCAACTTACAGACAACACCTTGTTGAACCCTATCGGGTATGCAGTCGGAATTGGAGAAGAGCGAGAGCAGCAACGGGTCGGACAACGATCGCAACGGACCGATCCGACGCGCGCGCGACACCAACGCGTCCATAGCGCGTCGCGCGCCTATAAAATATAGTATAAATCATCTGCAAAGTTAAAAACTGGAATTTATCAGATTAGAAAAACTTGTTAAAAATGGCAGTGAGAAATGCATCAAAGTGGGGAAATTTAAACAATGCTGGAATACAGATTTCAGGAAAAAATTTACGAAAATGCCGATGGCAGCAAATTGTTCCTTATAATATCAAGAAAATATCAATATCTGCCAATGAATATCAAGAGACTGAACATATGACACAAGCTTTGGCCGACTTGTGGTTGAGTAGCCGAGTAATTTGTGCGAATGCACACTAGCATATATTTGCGCGTAAAATCCGGTTTTCATTTCTGGCGGTAAAAGTTTGTTTTCAAGTATGTCTATGGTATTCACTATTTTTCATACCGTATGTTTCTGTAAGCTTTTTTCAAGTAACCTTTTTCAGCGCGTAATTTGGGCAGCAAGGAAAAAACCAACTAAAATCTTCAAAATTGCACACAAAAATGAATGCTAAATTTTCCCGCACAATTTTTTGAGTGCAATCGCACGCCACCGTACAAAGCTGCTTCTTTTCGATAAGGTGAGGTACACAGAGAAAGAGAAAACGTGCAAAACTTTATCAAATAAAGCGAAAACGTGCAAAACTTTATCAAATAACTGAGGTCTACTTATGCTAAAAGTTATATCGTGCTAGGACCTAATGGCCATAAATTCAGCCTGCCGCCGGAGCCGCTGGAAGCGGGGCGTGAAGGCGTCTATTTTGGCGCGAACTTTATACTAGTCGTCCTACGCATCAAATTTAGAATAAACCTAACAACTATGCCAAAGTAGCGCAATTTTATTTAAAGCAAAAAATACAGTGCAATCACGCTATGTGATTAGAAATTCAAAGCGAGTGTGTTTTGAAGTGCGATTCGAGAAACCTATAGCCGAAAACAAGGCAATTTGTCGAATTTCATGCTTGAATGGAGGATTTCATTTTCGAGATTAGCGCGGAACGATGTGCTACGGATTCGCTACGATGTGCTGCATATGCAATGGCGGCAACACAGGGGAGCTCTCGACTCGTCCAACGCATGCATAATGGACGGCGTATCGCCGATATTAGCATATAGATCAGCTGCTGCTGTAAACGATAGTTCATCCGAAGACAATTTTTCTTCTCTGAGAAAAAGAATAGCTCCCGCACCTAATTTCCTGTACTTTATAGAACCATAGATTCAGTCATTTCCTCTTTGTAATTTACACGAACATCAATCTTGGTGGCCTAACTTTTAGACAGAAAATGTTCCTCCGAAATTCAAAAAGTTTTGGGCTATTTTAGTACATAGACTTCAAAGGCTGAAACTAAGATTTCGCTGAAACTTCGTATAAGGGTAACTTTTGACGTGCTGCTAATGAAGATGGTATTCATTCGTTATGGTAGCGTTGGGTTACGGCGGGTATATGGCAACGGCCTACCAAGGGGGAGGGGGCACGTAACTCCCCCGAGAATGAACTGCAAAATTCATGAGCATTATTTATATGAGTTATGAAAGCGTGCAAGTGAGTTGTTTATACTTGCGAATCAATTGAAACGATTTTTAAATTAAAATTAGTCTTATAAAGGAAGTCTCGGAGTCGTGGTAGCGTGGTCATGGATCCGAAAAATTTTGAGAAGCATCCCAAAAAACCCATGCACCTTTACTGAGAAAAATTTTTGCTCTCTCCTACCTCCCCCCCCCCCCAGAACCGAAGTCCTGGATACGCCACTGATATTATAGGCATTAGGTTTAGGGCTCGAACTTTGTATGGAAGCACTTATTATTATTCGGCACTTTGAACACAATCCCATACTCTTTTCGTACAATGAGGCCCTTGGTGGAGTTACGGTAGGAATACGGTAAGCGGTATCGTATGTGCCAGAAACTTTGTGGAGGGTTTGACGTTCTGATCATGAATATTGCACTCATTTCGGAAAGGCCTTGTCTATTACTTCGAGGATTGATTTGGCCTAAAGCGCAAGAGCGATTAATTTATGCGCTGTAGTCTACCAAACTCCATCCGTGAATTTGACCTCTTAGCGTATAGCTACCGTAATTCCACCAAGGGGGGGTGTAGGCCCTTCTGAACCTGCCCTAATCGCGACGGCTATAAGAGGTCAGCGCTAATTAGAGGTCACTCCATGATTGGCTAGCTCGCGGGAGCGAGCAGCTGACCTGGGCAGACGCGCTGCGGAGGCGGACGAGTTTCACATCGCTGGTAACCTACTCCACAATGAGATTCTGGAAGTAATTCTCTAAAAAATTCATAATTCCCCCAAATTACCTAGAATTCAATAACTTAAGTTATTCGCCCTACTCTACATTACTTAAATCGCCGGCTACTTTCTAAGGTGGTATGTTTTTGACCTATAAGACATTTTCAAGTCTTTTCGCTTATTTTACTAGTTTTTTTTGTTCGATTGCTTGCTCTACTCTCCTAGGTCTTTGTGAGTTCGATTGCATACTCTACTCTCCTAGGTTTGCCTCCTTGCAGCATCATTTAGTCACATTCAGTTGAAATGTGCACTACATGCATGCCAGTAGGGAAGCATACGTTTTTTTGTGATGAGTTCTTAGTTTTTTTTTAATGAAGTTTTTCTTACACCGTCCATATCAAAAACCCAATCAAATAAAATGCATCACCTTCATTTGGTAGCGTGATCTACATGGATTGACTTTGGTAGCGACCTTTTCTTTGCTGCACGCATCATGCTTTTTAAAGCGTAAAAATTTCAAAAGCACGTTCGTAAGTTTTACTAGGAATGAAAATTTTAAGGAGATGATAATTTTCTTTGAAAGCTACAGAGATGCACTGAAATGTCAGAAGGAAATACACATTTGATAACGAATTAACGTAGATCACAAATTTAAGTTATAATTGGCCTTTATAAAGAGTTGTTATACACACTTTGATTACGTGGGCTTTCCTCAATAACATCAAGCAGCTCACATTGCAATATGATGTGACGATGCACGAGGCTATAAGGATCGCACACACAAGGGATATAAGTGGAAAAAAAGCAAAAAAAAACAAAGTTCGAAAGAATTCAAAAGAGATTCATGAGAAGTTTTTTATGAATCATGGAAATGAAGAGACTTCGGAAATGTCCCATAAATCATAAACATACCTACTTGGAAGTAGGGAAATCATAAAACCTGCTGGCAAGTAGGGCTCAGAATACCAAACATTCAGAGGATGGTAGCTGTGTTTGGTTAAAATCAGCGTGGCTGGCTTACATTCCATAAGGCAAGAGCCGCACGAAAGGAGTTGGCGATTTTCGAAAATACGAGCCCTTCGCGGAGCACTCGTCCGCAGTCATCGCAGCGCATGCGCGCGCGTCCTAGTTCTAGATTACTGTAGGGGACGGTGGGTTCAGAAGGGCCGTCTCCCCCCAGGGGCCTTACTGCACGTTTAAGTATGATATTATTGAGTAGTATAACCCTCTAGAAGAAGACAGAAAAATTTGAGATTTTGCCCGCATACAGTATACCCACCCTAATTCCACAATAAGGTATACCGTAACGAGCAAATACACGGTTTGTGATAAGAATGATCAAACTGAAATACTACCGAATCATCGTACAAAAAAAAGGATGGTTTGAGTGGTTTGGGTATGCCAAATCGCACGACCGTAACTGCGACAGAGCATTTCCATACAGGACCAATGTTGAGCGCGACATACCCTGTAGATATAAAGCTTGCGCGACGCGGTAAGACAAATTCACAGAGTAGCTGTTGGATACTGTCGCACAAAACGGTCGTCTCTCACTTCTACAGGAGCAAAGCGGACGCGTAGCGGTCTTCTAACCATGAGGTGCAGCAGATGACAGAAATAGTGATGGATTAACTGTCGAGTCCGAAGTAGAGTATAGTCACGTTCCTTGTGACTATACTGTACTGAATCAATATTTGTGAATCAATATTTGAGTTTGCACAAGGTATCTGGAACTTTACGACACAATACTCGCAAACAGTTGTAAAAACGGTTCTGCAGTTGTTAAGAAGTGACTACTCACACTTCTTTCTGCTTTATGCAAAAGAGAAAACAGAAAAAATCCGTAACTTAGCAAAAAAAAACTCCAAAAATTAGCGATTATTAGCGCATAAGTCGTGATATGCCGCGCAATGTGTGCGATACACTAGCTACAGCTACAAATTAGCTAGAAAATTCTCGAATGCAGTCTAGTAGCGTTTGCGACAATGGGACTAATTGGTGAAGACTATAGCTCAGAGTTAAGACAGAAGAATCTTTATGATCTTACTTCGTAAATCTAGAAGCGTATTTAGTATGCAAATGACATTTACAAAGTTAACAGACAAGAAACCAACGCTTTATATGTCAATTTTTCCAAAAGGGGAGAGAATGCTTCGATCAGATGACGCTAGTCTAATTTTAATGATGTAAAGCTCTCAACATAAGGATGACTCAAGTGAGGGGACGAAATTTGAGCCGAGAGCTAAAAAATAGTTCCGGAAAATAGCAAGCTTCGCTCCTAGGAAGATCACTTTTCTAGTAGGAAAGGCCCTTTCATGCAGTTTGCAGAATTTGCAAAGAGTTTTTCAGATCAGGAGTGAAAGCTTGAGTTTATGTGCATTTTGAGAAAAGATCAAACTTACGCGGTATTCATCCTAGCGAATGAGAATGACTTCTTGATGGCATAAATTGATATTTTATTGGGGTTCCTGACACTTGTCGTACCCACCCATAACAGCAAATTTTCCTTTCATATCTCAGTATCAGATTTGTCAGATTTTTCACACCTTGATTTTCTTACAATGTCACATTTTAGCAAGGAATGAAAAGATTATACCCTTTGATTCAACTGTAGTGGCGGCTGGAAGGAGGGGCTTCATGACCTAATTGCTAGAAAATCATCAGAGAGCACGTTTTCGAGAGAGACAGAGAATGCGTCGCGGATGCGAGCGGTCGCTTTCCAGCCCCAATCTTGTTGAATCAAAGGATATCCCTGTTTATAAGGCCACAAATATTTCTTGTGGTCACATGTGTGAAAGCCTAAAGGCCAGAGGAAACAGAATTATGTACTTCAAGCCATTTTCTCCCATCCCTTATTGTAAAAATAATCATCGTATAAGCATTGGAGTAACATAATGAGCTTTTACTAGTCAGTACTCGACGAAATCTCCGTGTTAATCTTTTCAGAGCCTTTTTTATTGAAGCAACAATAAAAATTGTTCAGCCAAGGTTTTGTATGTAGCCAATATTAGGAAAGTTCGTGCCGTATTTGGACCTCTCATCAAATCATTCGAAATGAAGACAGACAAACATTCTAAAAAGTGTTTTATGCAGAATTTCTTTCTCTTTCCAGCAGTTATGTCTTTTTCGATGCCTTAAATGTTCTTTCGAATAATCTTCACAATTACCTTAACTGTAGCTATTTATTGAAAATTTCGTTTTGTTTGAAGAAGCATTGATAACAGTTGGACAGAGTGAATAAAACGCTACAAAACCCGATTTTTTGAGATCGCTGGCCTTTTAGTATTTTTGAAAGCACTTTGGGGTCAGATATCTTTTTATGATGATTTTTGAGCTCAATTCTCTATAAAAACCCTAGTCAAAACCTTTCTCTGTACCCATTAGGGTAATTTTAATGTTTTTTTTCATAAAAACCCGAAATGTAGGCGATTGTGACGCAAATAGAGTGTCAAAAGCACTCGTGTGGTGACATAGCTCAGTTTTTTCTTCCCAGCAAAATTTCATTGATTTAAAAATGAATTCCAATAAGTTTTGACACAGCGAGCGATTGTGGGGACTTTTTCATCAATTAGGAAGTTCGCACATGCCGATTTCATAGCTAAAAAAATGGTACAATTTGTAATTTCATCCCATACCTTCACTAAAATTTTCTTTGCAAAATTAGCGTGCCAAGTGCAAAATAAATCAATTTGGCGTCGGGTCATTACGAAAAAAATAGCGCTTTCTGTAAGAAAATTTTTTGAATACAGGGTGGGGCAAAAGTCTGAGAGCCTAGTAATTTTCTAGATAAAATCAGAAGAAAAGTATCTAGAAACAAAAAATTTGGTGCACACATGAACCAAACCTTTACAAATACAGCGCAGCTCTCAAATTTTGAGATTGCCTCTTTTGGCGTCAAAGCAGCCCTTCACAATTCTGGCAAGTCTGTCGTCGTGGCACGCAGGCAGTCCATATGAAATTCGTCTCATGCCTTCACCAGTATGATATAGCTTTTGGCTACAACATATTTTACGAAGAAATTTTTTATGCGAAATGGCAAAACAATTTTGAAATTTTAAGTGAAAGCAAGCGTACTCGCATATTGGAAATTTGGATGCGATTGCGCGAACGGGAGCGAAAAATACAATTTAAAAAGGATTGAAATTGTTCCGTCAATTAAACTCAGACAGTTGCTAATATAGAAGGCTCATGGAAACATAGGCTAATACTCGGTACCTGCTGCGCTCTTATAGCTTTAGAATTTGTTTTAGAGACGAATGGCCACTGGCACGCAGGTAATATTCGCAAATTTTTAATTTGCGTTTTCGAAAAAATAGTTCTTGGTAAGCGCAACTACTACAATGTGATAGTGCAAGGCCTCCTCTACATTGTTTGCATCAAATTTCTGTAGAATGTTCACAGCATCTTTAGCTACGAAATAAATTGTGATTACCAAAGCACTTGATTTTCTCGCTAAGCAGAAGCACTTGCTTGATAGAACCAATTCTTACAAATAGATATGGAAAGCATTTTCAGCTATGTAAAGTGTGGTTTGTATAAGATGATCGTAGCATTATGTGGCACAAATCTGGAATTTGAATCATCAGTAGATTCGTGATTTACAACACTGCAAAGCCGGCTCCCAGACTTTTGCCCCACCCTGTATTATAGGACGGATACGTCAATCAAACTTTTGATAGAAAACTGATAACTATCTCACTATGTTCAAACCATTGAATGTTTCAAAAATCAAATAGAAAAACGGGGTTTGAAACAGAGATTGAAAATCAAATTGGAAAGTAAATATCAATGGAAGAAATTTATATGAGATAAGTTATCTTTGCAGTATGAACCATTTTTCAATTAAATCCTCATGGTAACTGATAAGCGTACAAATCGAATTACGCTCAAGTTTGCTATCGATAGAGGTAGCAGTTTCTACGTATAAATCCCCTCACCCCCCCCCCCCCTCCCCCCGAGAATGAGTCGAAATCTTCAAAAGTCACTTACTAAAACATAACATTGTACGAATGACTTGTTGTTACTTGGAAGCAACAGAAAATTTTCCAAGAATGTAAGTTAGCGTTAGAAATTTCTCAAAAAAAGGGTCGTAGGGAAAAATTTGAAACCAATACGGAAATGCTCTCCTACTCCCTAACCCACAAAAAAAAATTCTTGGACTCCATACCTAGTGCAAGGATTTTCTAAGGTAGAGCAGATGCTAAAAACATCGAAAAGTGGGAGGCAATTATTGTAAGGCTTCTTATAAAATAACTATGATTATTGTAATTCTATGTAGAATCTATTGCTGTCAATTGTTGAAAATCGACTAAAAATGTAATAAAAATGTACGATACTCTGACAGTTTGAGAGATTTCACAAACCATCGCTACATAAAGCAAAGGCTTGGCTTGCTTGCAAGCCAAGCCTTTGCTTTTGCACCGTCCCAATATGAATTAAGCAATCTTCTTAATGGAATTTAGAATTCGGCTCAAATTTATGGCCGGTTCGCCAGCGGACAAAAAGCAAAAATCGCTGCCTTTGGGATTTTTTTTTGGAATATAAAATAATCCTTGCGACAATGAGATCAGAGCAGCTTTGGATCACCGAAATCTTTTTTTTGCACTCTCAATTTCCTTCTTTTCTCCTCTCGCTCTCCTCCCAAAAATTTGCATTCTTTCTTATAGAACTTGCACAATGGCCATCTACCCAGCTTTATGTAGCTATCTTTTCAGCTGTTTCAAGCACAGTGGATGCAAAGGACACATAACTTTGCATGACTCTTAGTACTTTTTGTTCTCTTGAGGTGAAGTAGATCCAAGCCAAAAGTGCAAGCACTTTGCCCTATTTCACTCGTATTCTCATCAAGTATGATTTACAAGCATTAGAAATGGCTCGCAGATTTTGCATGCTCAAATTACTGAGCCAGCGTGCTATAGCACAAGCAAAGTAGGAGAAAATGCTAAAAAGTTTGAAGTGGTTAAGAGCAAGGCTTACAAGAAAAGGAGATCACAATTTACAAAAAAGTTGGTATACTATTCAAAGGTCTTTCCTCTAACTTGAGTATGAATTGATTTTGATTTCAAATTTGAATTAGTTTTCATTTTTGTAAAACTGAATTCATTTCGAATTTTCGTGAACTTTAACAAATAGGGTCAAAGTTCCAATTTTATTCCTTTGAAAGATACAGCTCATTGATTATGGCAAAACAAAATTTTTTTTTCAAAATTCTTTCAAACTAAAACAACAAAATTCATCATCTCTGTCACTATTGCGTAGACTTTTTGACTTGTCGTAAACGCACTTTGTGTAATAAATAAATATATAAATAAAACAGAAAAAGAAGCAGCTTCATTTTTAGAAACTAGTAGCCGCAGAGTAACAGCACATTAATCCGGAAAAGCTGTAATTGCGGAATTAGTCAGCAGTAGCCTAATGCCACTCTGAATTAGTACTACGCTAATGCGAAGTGCCTTCGAGGCATCGACTCTAAGAACTCCGAAAATGGATCTTTCGATCTATACAAATTTTTCTTAATTGCACATACAAAAGTTCTCCGCTCTTAGAAATGTATTTCTTCGGAATCCCTCAACTATTTTAGCTCTAGAAGGTGGAAAGAAATTGAAAAGGTGATTAAGTCTTTCAGTAGGCACCAAAAATAACCAAGAAAAATTAGGAGATCAACATAATTGTTATCCTGGCAAAGGATTCTCTCAATGAAACTCAGGAGAAAAAAACCTGATATCTCCAAAATAGAAAGGCGCTTTTTTTTTAAAGATAATACGCAACATAGCCTTGAGTTAATTAAGAGAACATAAAAGCTCGAACCGTCGAGGAAAATCGCTGCAGGCAATTTCATAAATCTGAAATGTAGTGCAAGCGCAAAAGATGAATGGAAAATTTGACGTCAAACACAAAAACTATCCGTCTTAGTGGATGCGTCACGAATGCTCACATAAAGCTCTCCCGACGGTTAAGCAGATCTTCGCTTAAATTCGAAAAAATTCACTTTATTGACTTTGAAATAATTCAGTGCATATGCATAAAAATTATTTTAAGCACATAAAGTTCGGGAATCTTCGCATAACCTAATAATCAATTGACGCGTAATTCTTGTAACAAGAAACACTTTGAAATGCTCGAAAAAACCAACAAATCTGCCCATTATGCTCTTTGTATTAGGTTGTCCCGAAAGTTTTGTCGGTTTTTTCAGAACACTATAAGACCACGCACAATGAAGACCCGAATGAGTTTCAACATGCTTTCGATGCAGCTTTTCCTTCTCTTTCTTATGGATGCATTTTCAAACCATAATCTTGTACACTTTTTTTGATAATTGTCAAAATTCTTCACCCGTCAATTTTATGAGCTCAAAGTTAGGCTAATTTTTTTAAAATTTCATTATAAAGTTTCTGGAAAGATTAAGCAAGGCCCAAATAGGGCAATTCTCGGACTATATGGCGGTATTTTTAGACTCTTCTAATATGCTCTTTTGAGCTCTAAAATTGATTCTTCGAAAGACTCCATATTTGGCAAAGTCATGAAATACGCAAATGCAGCAAAAACATGAAAACTTTCGAAGTAAAGCGAATTGAAAAGTAATCTTATTAAACATTATTTGTGCAACATAACCAAGTTTGATTTGCTTTGAAAAAGCAGCTTTCTGGGATTTTCAATATTTCTGCGTGGTGAACGTGATCAAAAAGTTTTTCTTAGATAAATAATTATTACGGACTTGACAGAAGAGCCCTATGTAATCTAAAATAGTGACAATGTAGCCAAAGGTTTGCTCTATATAACAGTTACCAGCGCTTTCTAGAATTACCAGGATGAAAATTTTTAAAATTCAGGAAAGGTTTGGCGTTACTGTTTAGCTGCTGAAAAAGCTATTGCGTTAGCATCGCAAAGACAGGGTAATTCAGAGAGCAAATATAGGCTGTAAGAAAGAGGATAAAAATCTGAATCAAATGATACCTAAACCGTTTATGGATTGATGTTCTGTGAGTTTTAGTGAGCGATGAAAGAAACCGACAAAACTTTCAGGACAACCTAATATATCAAATTAGTATTCTACAATTTAGAGAATTATTTGAAAGAATCAACAAAACGAATAAAATAAATCATAATTATTCGTAGACATCAAAACAATTCCTCCATATCAAAGAAAAATAAGTTACACAGGTTAGACGATAAATAAGTCAGTTTACAGTAGAAGTCTCAACAATTTTAGTGACCAAAATTCAAAATACCACTTTCTGAGTGTAGGTCTTAATCAAATTATATCGTCGCCATTACCATTTGCAAAATAAAATTCAAACACATCTGGGAAACGCAAGATTTCTTCTCTTAATGACATTTTCATATAAAACAAAACTCGAATGTCAAGAAGACTAAATTAACTTCACAGCAAAAAAATTTGCATCAACCTGATACTTTGCATCTGCTATACATTTGCAAGCCAGGAGATACAAAAAAGTCCGTGAGACAAAGCTTCAGAAATCACCTCTAGAGACGCTTGGACATATGGACGCCTTCTTTGCTTATAAGATTACTAGTTTCTGCCCTAGGCAAGTAACGTTCACACAAGAAAATGACAGGCTTTGGCAAGCGTCAAACAAAGAAGCTGCAGAAAAATTGATCCAAATGTGTCCAAAATATAGTAAGTGCAGGAAACCCCCCGTCCCTACCTAGGATGGACTTTCTATTATGGATCAGACATGATCTCAAGCAGGTAACTAATGCCAAGCCTCTACTTTTGGATTACTATGGTCTAGAGAGTGGAAGAATTGGGGAGCTTTCAAAACTGAAAGGGTCTGGCAGTTCATGAAAAAAAATTCGTCATATTTTCCTAGCTACCACGATTTTCTCATGTAAAAGCGTTAACAAAGAAATAAACAAATTACGTAACCATGCTTAAATTTGCTCGTGACTATCACAATGAGGATATTTTCCTAGTGACGTAGCCGGTATAAAAAGTATTCCCAACGCAAGAAGCGAATAGCTCGATTGTGGTCATGGCTACAACGTTCGTGTTTCACGAAAAAATAATAGTTATTGCTGTCACCATTTTTGAGATATATGTGCGAAACTAGAAATGTCTCCTTTGACGAGAGTCACCCATATGGTGCACTGTAATCTCGGATTACTGTAGGTGCATGTAGAAGGTCGCTGTGGCGCCCCAAACGAGTAAGTGGCTAACAGCGGCGTCGGAAAATTTCGTCCGGGGCGGGGGAGGGTGGGGAAGGGGGAGGAGGTCAGAAATTCTTTCGAAAGAATGTGGCGCTGGCCACGCCCTCCGGAACAAATTTTGGGATGCTTTCCAGGTTTTTAGTGCGGCTATAACCTCAAAGTTGCTGAAATGTTGCACTGTGCTAAAAAAATTCTTTTACAAACCAATTTGAATTTTGGAAAAATTCAGACAACAATTTTAGTATTTGCAAGTATAATCTAGTCTCTTACACAATTTTATCATTTAGGTAGGTAACTCACGACCCATTCTCGAAAGAGATTCCCCCCCCCCCCCCGCCTCCCGCGCCTCCTCCTCAGTCCGCCACCGCTATGCCGATAGATTACGAAATGTAAAAAATGACTTGTACTTGACCCAAGTAATTCTTTTTTCCTTCACGGAAATTGAAGACAAGAAGCAGGTTCCTCTGCCATTTGAAAATTGTGTTTTTGCAAAAAAACGGTATTCTCCACTCCCACAAAAGAAACAAAAATCAATGCTTGAAAATCGTTATTGCTTGAAAATCGTTGATGAAAAAGCGAGGAACCAGGCTCGAATTTTCGAAGAACTGAGTTGACTGGAACCAAGACGAGAACGAATCCGTTGATGGTAAGAAAAGTACGAAATATTAGTTCGTGACTACTGCGCTTCTCTACTCCTCCTTTTCTATATTCCTTGAGGGTAAATTCCAGCTCACACATCCCAAGGGCAAATCATGCGCCGCAGCTACTAAGCGCATGCACATAATCTTCTTTTGCTCTACGTAGATCCTGAACTTACGTCCGTCGCACTTCTAGTGCTAAACACTCGGGAAAATGAACTTTTTCTTCGATCATCAAAACAACGCCATTTAAAGATTCATTAGTTAGGTTGGGTGACATTTATGAGTGCCGGCTACAAACGGTTTTTGAGTAAAGGGCGAAGTAGGACTTGGGTTGAGGGTTATTGCTAGTTTTGTCATGCATAGAATCGTTTCCTCAAAAGGGGACTTTTAGATTTGAGAAAAAAAGTCACTTGCTGTTATTGTTTGTAATATTATAAGCTATTTCCAGAAAAACCCACATCAAAATATCGGGAATCACAGAAAATTCACATACTCAAAAAATAGAAATAAATAACTCATATTAAGAGGTGAGCCGGATTAGAGGCGGAGGCTTGTTTCTCCTGGTTAATTCAAACTGATTCCACAAACTACATAAGAATTTGAATCAATACTGTAAAAGGAAGAAAAAAAAATGCGATGCTCTTTAGAAAATATTTCGGGGAACCTGCGCATTGACAAACCCTTCATTTTCTGCATTTTTTGGAAACCCAAATTGAGAGAGAAGTGATTGACTGTCAAACTTTATTGAGTTTTAGCAAAAAAGATAGGCATGGCACTGTCATCGCCTCATTTGTTTGAAAATTATGCTTTCAAAAATCCACTGAAAAACTGTGAACAACAAAAATCTCAACCCAGATCTCTAGGTTAGCTTGGTATGCAATTTTATTGCATCTATGATTCGTTGGTCTTGTTTTAATTGCTGAGTATTGATTTTTCAGGAAAAACTCCAGAGATAGCATGAGTTAAGAGAATTATTTTGTATAGTAATTTGTCAGAAGACTTTGAGAAAACACAAACAAATGCTGCCTTGCTCTATTTTGAAACTATTCGAAAACCAACTACAAAGTCGGCTGGCTTTGTTGAAACTGTTTGAAAAATTTTCGAGTTTTTCCAAGTTATCCCGGTTTCAGAGTTAATAGAAACAGCGAAACGAAGGTGATTTTGTGGTGCCTTTTATGAAAATGACTACAGGAAAGTACTATTAGGTTGTCCCGAAAGTTTTGTCCGTTTTTCATCGTTCACTAAAACTCACAGAACAGCAATCTATGGGCCACCTAGGTATCATTTGATTTAGATTTCTATCCTCTTTCTTACATCTGTATTTGCTCTCTGTTCTATCATGTCTTTGCAACGTTATCGCCGTGGCTCTTTGAGTAGCTCAGCAGTAACGCCAAATCTTTCTTGAATTATAGATATCCTGATGATTTCAAAGAGCGCTGGTAAATATTACGTAGAGCAAACCCTTTGGCTACATTGTATTCATTTTGGATTACATGGGCCACGTTTACCAAGTCCGTTATAATTATTTATACAATAAAAACCGCGGCTTTTTGAATACGTTTACCACGTGAAAGTACTGAAAATTCCAAAAAGCTGCTTGTTTAAGGCAAATCAAACTTGGTTATGTTGCATAAGTGTTTGATAAGAATCATTTTTCAATTCGCAGAAACTTTGAAAACTTCCGTGTATTTGCTGCAGTTGCGTGTTTCATGATTTTGCCAAAAAATCGAAACCTCTGAAGAAATGATTATTTGAAGCTGAAAACAGCAGATTGGGAGAATCTAAGAATATATTCTTGTAGTCCGAGAATCGCCCTACTTGACATCTACTTAACATCCTTCCGAAACTTTGGAATGAAATTTTCAAAAATTAGCCTAACTTTGAACAGATAAAATTGATGGGTCGAGAAACTTTGGAAATTATCAAAAAAGTACGTATACAAGAATTTATTTCGGAAATGTAACATTAAAAAAGAGAAGGAGAAGCTGCATCGAATGCATGTCGAAACTCATTCAGATCTTTATCGTGCGTGGTTTTATAGTGGTTTGAAAAAACGGACAAAACTTTCGGGACAACCTAATATTTAGTATGGTGTCGCTAATCATTGTGAAATAACAACGCAAACTACCAACCTTCTCTAAAGTTAGTCAAAACCTCTTCGTTCTCATTTCTCTCATTTTTATCGGGCTTGCAAACAATGAGTGGAGACATTCAAAGTGCAGAGGAACGGACTATCACAACTAAAATCTCTAAAGCAGCTTTTAACCGCTGAGAAGAACAAAACGCTACAAACTTTCCAGATTGTGTACAAATTGGCCTAGAATTGAACAGGAAATCTAAATAGGCAGGAGGAGAGGATCAAATGCTTGTAGTTGGTTTTTGTTGTAAGCTATTTTTAAAAATACAGATTCGAGCTTCTTGCAAAAGCAGCTGAATTAGTCGCTGTATATATTGACAATTCGTACAATTCGTAATTACAGATTAGGTTGATACCAGACGTAACAATCAAATTATGAGGAGCTTATGCCTGTAATATTACTGACTTGAGTTGTTTTGTAGGAGGGAAATGGGCAGCAAGAGTTTTTTGCAAAAATTTCTGCAAAAAAGCGGGAATACAGAAATACTTTTTATGGAAAATCTTGTCAAGACATTGACAGTATAGAATTTCTAGAAAAAATGTTTTGAACAACACAACAATGTTCGATACCTCAAGACGGTGTCGGAGCAAGCAAAAAGGAAGATCTCGGCAAGGGTGAGCGCTAGAAAGGGGCGGAGCGAGACGATAGACCAGGAAGTATCCAAAAATAGAGCTTTTCATCAATGTACAATTTGCAGATAATGAAAATTTTCTATTGACTGTTGCACAATTCAATTTGCACAGAAAATTATCAGGCAACATCGAAGTTTTTTTTCTTCTCGTAACATTCTTTATTTTCATTTTGAAAAATTTGCAGCACCTTCACATATTCGAATGGTCCAAAAATGTGTTCGCACATTTTCATAAAATCATAGCTTTTCGCCTCTTGATAAAATTCTTTGAATTAATTGCTTGGAAGCGGAAATCACAAGCTTCACAGCAGTTTCCTTAGGTTGACCTAGTACAAGTAGATGCGAGATTTGAAAGCAAACGAATAGCGATTATTCAGATTTAGACTTTCTAAAAAACATCATAGAAATACCAAAAGTTCTTTGAGTAAAAATTTCTCACTGCAACGTTACCCTCGCCCGGGGTAATATGAGAAAGTGCAAGAGTTACAAGCAGATAAAGAGGTTTACTCAAGATTGCTTTAGGAAATACCAAAAATCTCCAAGATGAATCCTGGACGCAGTAGAAATTTCCTTACAAAGTGGTGGTTTCTTGTAATGTGAAACCATAAACTTGCAATTTATTTTTTACTCTCAAAAATGACAATCTAAGTAGTTTCCTTCATCTGCTTCCATTTCCTTGTACTAATCCACAACACCAATATTGTTGTAAAGATCGTCTTTAAATAGAAAAATTCTCAAGGAACATTGAGTTGTAAAGATCAGGGCTCGGCACGAGATGGCTAGATGAAAATGCAAAAAACAAAGTCTCCCTTTACTTTCTCGAATTTTTACCAAGTCCCCTTTGACCCTCGACCAAAATCTCTAAAAATTCTCCAAAAAATTTCTGTCGCATCATTTTTGAGGAATGGTAACGTCTTTCTTACAAAGGATTCGCACAAGCTTGATTTTATTAGGCAGAGAAAACCTCTCTTTGTGATAGTGTCTTCGCAGCTCTCTAATAAGAAATAGCTTTTGGAATGGGAGCAAGAGAATGAAATTACTTCAAATTTGAAATTTTGAGTTAGGCTGCTAAGAATCTGAAACTTGCGTTAGAATTCCGAGCAAGCAGTATAGTAAGTATTTTGGTCGACAGCTCTCAACAGTGCAGAGTTTATGTCAAAAGAGCATTTCCATGGAGAGTTATGATTTTCGAAAAAAAAATGTCAAAAAAATCGAATTTGCTGTTTTGCATAGTTCATCCAAAAATCATAACTCTTTACAAAGATGCTTTCTTAACACAAACTTTGCACTGTTGGAAACCGTGGATCAAAAGACTCACTATACTGCTTGCTCGGAATTTTATCGCAAGTTTTAGATTTTTAGTAGCCTAAGGCCTCGGTCAGACTTCACGCGATTTGATCGTCGCGATCTAATCGCCAAGATTTCCATTCATTTTCATTTCACATTCAAAAATGTCGGGCTGGAAAAGTATCACAACCGAATGCAAGTTGATCGGCATGGAATGATGTTGTAACAGTTGTCTCGTCGCGACTCAGTCGCGACGATCAAATCGCGTGAAGTCTGCCCGGGGCCTAACTCATGACAGAATCTGGAGTAATTTGACTCCTTTGTTTCCTTTTCGAAAGCTACCTCTTATTAAAGAGCAACAAAGGAAATATCACAAAGAGAAGGGCTTTCTTTATCTAACAAAATTAAGTTTGTGCAAATTTGTTGAGAGGGCAAGAAGTTATGATTTGTCAAAAACGATGACAGAACTCTGCAACAACCTGCTATTACTATACATTTTTCGACAACATTTGAGAATTTGGCAATCTGAAATAAGTGAAAGAATGGCTGGATATGCATATTTCAAAAAAAAAACCCTCATGGATGCTGTCGTCGAAAATGTTTTTAATTACATTTACGAATCCTATATTCTTTAAAAAAAATCAGCTTAACAGGTTTCATATTCATCTGAAATATAAAAGAGTAAAACGATGAAAACAAAGTTGACACCACTTAGATAACGAGCTTTGTTCCAATCAAATGTTTCCTTTTAGGTTAAAAAATACAAAAAAAATTTTCTCAAAAACAAGCAGAATAAAGCAGACGTGGAAACAAAATAACTACAGCTTCGTCGATTGCTTAGCTACCGAGTAAACAATAAAACTGCAAATTGTAGTTCAGCTCAACTCTTTTTTCTTAAATTGTAGTCTACACTCAAAATGGGCAGACATACATACAAAGCTTTTAGAGCTTAAAAGCTACAAAGAAGAATATGATGTGCAGAGGTAGAATGGTGGGATAAAATTTTATAAAAATAATAGACACATGCTAAACATGGCAAAATTACGAATAGTAGAACTGGTAACTTTGTTCTTTTGCTATACCCCGATATTTTGTGAAACCCGACCAACAAAGAGCCAAAAAGACTATAGTTCGATGTATCCTTGTTCTTATAACTAAGCCAACGGTGATAATATTCAATTTTTTAATATTAGAAATCATTCTTTCCAATTTTCTCGTGATATCTTTATCAACGTAAGGCATCCTATGCCTTTTGCCAGCTCAAAGTTTTCAAGATTAGTATTTGAAAAATCTTATTTTATGAGGTCGTCTCACTGTTTCTAATACTTCCAGTACAGATTTCAGAATTTTTCCTGTCATCGGAAATTGTGCGAATTCTATCGAGCAGAGGACCATATGTCGCCGAAAGTAGAAGGGTCCCGCGTGGATAATGCATCAGATACTCAGCCTGTGCATGTAATGGAATATGTATTTGTTGCAGAATTCCGGCGGGACCTCTCACTTTCGGCGAAATATGGTCCCCTACCCACTGCTATCTATTCCATTATAAACAAATTGCAAAAAAATAGTGATGGTAATCCTAGATCGCAATATTTCCATATTCCTATAAATGTGTTGCAATTGTGCCTATGTCATGAAATAATTGTATGAAGGAAATCGTGAGAAAGAGTCGAATCATATACAAACTCATCAGTCGATAAACTCACAAAAAAGTGGTCCTTTGTTTGAGAAAAATTCTAACATGCAAAATGACAATATGAGCAAAAGCTAAGACAGAGCGCATTGCAACCCGATATGGCATCGGATTGCAAGCTTCAAACGAACATTATCAGGGTAGAAAGAGGAAGATTTATTGACAAAGAGGCAAGCTTAATGTAGTCATAGAATGCTTTCGTTTGCAAAAATAAAGAGAATGGAAGAAAAGGAATGACGTGTAAAGCAAAGAAGAATTATATTCAGTAGAAATCTGATATTAAATTGAAAAGCTTGACTTACCATGGGCTTGATGCCATGCCGCAGACTGAATGTTTTCGACGATAAATTCAGTGGCTCATCGAAATCTGCAAAAATTCATTAAACTTTTCTGATCTAACGTAGATCAAATCATTTTGTGAACGAAATCTGCGAAGATCAAAAGTAGAAAATGCGTTGATGGTGAGTTCCACGGGAAAACAAAGACACAGTCGTCACAAAAAAATGTTATAAACGTCAGCAAACATACGACGTTTCCCATTCAAATAAATATTAGGAAATTCTGTTGTCAATGAGATACAACAATGAATGAAACAACACAGATCAGAGTTTGGACGAATTTCTACAAAATTTGGACGTACTTTCAGAACGTGTACAAGGGCAGCTAAATACTATCTGCACTTAATTACCTATCATTTATTTCTTTTTTGTTGCGTAGAAGATTTATGTTTCTGTACCAATCAAAAAATGAGATTTCTATCAGACAAACGCGCAACGAACATGCAAATGAATTGTGAAGATATTATGTCGAAAGTTGATAAATTTCAAGACTTTGAACCCTCGATAATTGTTGCCAAAAATGGTAAATAAATAATTAATAAACCTGAATTAAGCTCCCCGACAAAAAAAATATTCTATAATGATTATAATAGCGAAGAGGAAGTATCAGTATCCCCTTCTCCAAGATTCATCCTAACCTTAACCAGGGCCCGGCGGGGGTGGCGCTTTCACAAGCTGGATATCGTTTTTGGCCCGAAAAAGCAAAGGGGAAGTCGTATTTTGGGGACCCCAAAATACGACTTCCCCTCTGTTTACCGATAAACAATGCACATATCATTCTTTATTCATCATTCCTTGTTGATGCTACTGTCCTATGAACTTAGATTCCAGCAATGTGAAGATTCTGTGCTCCGATCGCTAGCCTGCCCGCAGGCGGGAATTTAAATCGCAATTCTTGTAAGAGGAAAATAACAAAATAGGCTCGTTTTCAATGCACAAGTAACAATATGGCACCAAATTTGCTATAGTATAGTTGGAGGACCATGAGCACAAAAAAAGTATGAAGAATTATGAGAAACTTAAGTGAATTTAAAAAATGGTAAGTGTTTTTCGAAATTAGGTGGCTCCCGCGCCACCTGGGAGCAACCTGGGGTGGTTCCCTGCTTCCCTTCACATAATTTCCCGGATTTCTTTACATAAATGTGGACTAGGTCGAGAGCATTACATTATGTTCAAATCCGCTTCCAAAACCACTAAGGCACCGCTTCGATACAGCCCCAAATAGGGTTCACAGCGTTATGATCGGCCTCGGAAAGCGCGCTCCAATCGCAATCGGTTATAGTAAATTGTAAAGTTTCGCAGCTGACTAATAAATGAGTAGTATCTTAGATATATAAACGTCAAAGTTTGTGCAAATCTTGACTATGTTTTTTTATAGATTCCTTTGCGGATGAACCCATTGAGCTGAAACCTTGAAAACATATGTTTTCGGCCTCGGTAGATGGTTTTAAGCTATCCTTCGAAGCAATTCGTGGAATTCTTCTATCGATTTAATGATTTTTGGCACCTTGCAAGGATAGTGAACAATTACCAGCCGCTAACAAACTGCTTGCACATTTTGGTGTGAACAATGCAGTGAAGTTCATTTCTACTTTAAAATTAGAAGGTGCAGTCACTCCAATAAGCCTTTCTGGGATAAGCTCGTGCAGGAGGGTAAGGGGGAGGGCTGCAGTGCAGTATTGATACTGCAGAAAAGGGGTGGAGAATATGGCCCAAAAGAAGGGGAAGGTAGAAGGACAAAGTGTGGTTTTTGGCCATCACCTCAAACGATGACCCGGGCTGGACCAGAAAAGCCAGGTAGTACTACTATAATAAGCGCTGAGGCCGCCCGTCTTATTATTTGTGTATATCTGTTTGTCAGGGACTTACGGGGGTCAAAAATAGGGTCAAAGGGGAAGTCGTAAGAAATTTTGGCTTCAAAGGGGATATCGTTTTCAAAATTCTGAAATGCCACCTCCTGCCGGGCCCTGACCTTATCTAGCAGGCTCTATTTTTGTTTTTGAAATCAATTCCTCACATTCTCCCATGCTCTTTCATAGCTTATGATAGTCCTTTGAACAACCAATAATTACGAGGAAAAATAAAAAAGAGCTAGAAACCACAAGGTCTATAAAATAATGGTGATGTTAAGCGGAATTTTTGTTCCAAATAGAATGCATTCATGACTCAGGTAATGCCGATTTCAAATCTAAAACCAACCAAAATACCTGAGGCTTTTTAAGCAAAATTATGAGCCTTACG
The DNA here is from genome assembly GCA_958299035.1 of Cylicocyclus nassatus. NCBI lineage: Eukaryota > Metazoa > Nematoda > Chromadorea > Rhabditida > Strongylidae > Cylicocyclus > Cylicocyclus nassatus. The sequence continues at coordinate 57,261,664 of CATQJL010000223.1, forward strand.
AGCTCAAATTGCATGTCCGAATTTTCTCTTTGTAGTCAGAATCATGGATAAATGTGGAATCGATTCAAACGTAAATTCGTTTACACTGAGATAAACTTGCTTAGGTTAGTTTAGTGCGTTACGCCCACCCAATACCGCTATGTTGCGAAAGGTTAGACAAAGGACATTCCCGCGCAAAAAATTGCTCAGCAAATATAGAAGAAGACTTTCCAATGCATTGCAATGTCTTCGAAAAGATAAACGTTTTGTGATGAAGAAACGAATTCTAAGCGTCCCTTTCATATCAAATTTTTTGGAGTGACTAAGTCGCTATAGACGAACGAACGTAAAATCAAAGCACATCGCAAGCGTTACCGTAATATGTGAAATGCAATGGAAGAATGATATTGAGGAAATTAAAATGCTATCAGATGACGGAGGAATCGTAAAGTGTATCAAGGCAAAAACGAGTGAATTTTTACTTGATTTTTATAGATATGTATGTAGCTTTTCTTAGCTTTACGAATCCTGTCTAATGAACATCAGAAAATTAGTCACACATACGTCAATTGAAAAGAAACAAGTGCTGCATACTATCAAGGTCTATATCACGTCACAATAATCTAGATGAAGCAAAGCTCTGAATAAAAATTTTTTAACGGAAAGAGAGTGCACACAAACGTCTTCGATAAGAAAAGGGAATATTGCAATAGATGGAAAATTATTGCAATTTCCACCGCTGGCTTCTAATCAGTTCCGTCATCCGTCGCAGACGTTTTATAATATAAAAATGTTTGCATGTAGCTTGGATTTTATAAAATTTACGGTGACTGATTATAAAGAGCCCACGAATATGAAGCCAAGAAAAATTTGTTTTCAAAATTGTCGCGAACCACCGCACTTACTGTCATAGATGGGATAAGAAAGGTAGACTGGAGACAAATTTATTTCAGCAAAAAAGCCATGTGGAATGGAGTTTTTCAAACGTCTAATATACCATAGGTTGAGCAATGCGTACTCTAGGTACCATTTACACAAAAATGGCAGATAACAAATTGTTGGCAAGTTCATTGCTGCTGTCAACGGGAAAATTTGTTTAACTAATTCAACACTTCCAGAATTTTCGGCTCCAGGGAAAATTCAGGTGGCATCGGGACCACCTTTTTTTAGATCGTTTGCAATTCGATGCTTCCGTTGTTGCATGTTCGCCACTCAAAACCAAAGGGGACAAAAAACTAGAGATGATTCATTTGAGAACTATCATTCAGATTATCAAACATGTCTGCGATAACCGTAAAGATGTAAAGACTAATTTTAAAAAATGATAATTTTTAATCTCCTCAAAACAGACACGAGGCATTAGAGAAAATGATTGAAAAAAAATGATAGTGTTTTCGTAAAGCAATCTCCAGGCAACATGAAAGAGGATCCTGCCAAAAATCTTAAAAAAAAACAGATGATAGGGGTTTCGTATAGCAGCGCATTTGCGCAAGTGAGGGGGAAGTGAATGCTGATTCGTGTGGGGCAGCAAGGAGCGATGGCTTAGTTCGGCTAACTCGACAGATTGATAGAAGTCTTGGCTTGGTCGTTTTTGAGAGATTTGTTTGTCAGTGAGGGGGTGAGGGTGTGAGGAGGGAGAGATAATAAGAAGAAACGCCTTCAGCTAGGGGGGCACATCGATCGTCGAGAGAAGAGGGATGAAGAGTCAAAAGAGACGCGAAAAGCGGCTCGGATGATGCCATCCGATGAGACTCGACGGGAAACGACGCAATCAACGGGAAATTGGGCAACATTCCGGCTTAACTCAGCTCGAAAAACACTACTAGGCAGATAGAGATGGGTTGAGCTAGAAAATCTGAGCTCGGCCTATAATTTTGCGCAAAAGCCAAATGACAAAACTCAACTTAAAAGGAATGTGTGCTCGTTCTCGGCGCAAAACGAGCCACTTGCGAAAAAGCCTCCGCTCTTTTCAATGGCTATCGCTACGCGAATGAAAAACCTTAGGAAATGCGAAGAATCGGCTCTTGTGTGTTCTCGATGTGAAGCCCCTTAGGCTATGAGCGGATTTCTTTTCTCTCTTCGATGGCCGTGTCTGCTCTGCTAATTCGTTTCTTCCCTCCCCTGCTCAAGCCATTAATACCACATGCACTCTGAGGATTTGCAGACTCTCTTAGACATCTTTCATTACGCAAAATAGCACAAATCATCATGATGACGAGCTTATTTGGTGGCGGATAACCAGATAAGAACATATGGACTTTCTGATTACACTGGTATCAAGACTAGAAGTATTAGATGGAGCTAAAATTAGGTTTTAGAAAAAATTATGAAACTATGGCTAAAACAAAAATGAAAACATCGTCTTTACAGATAAGCTCTTTCCACATCGCTAATGAGCTGTAGAAAACGCCTCGTTGTATGTATCAATAAAATTCATGATAATGCGAAAATGCTGGAAAATACAAACCATAATTTCGCAACAAAGTTTTGCTCTCTCGCGCGACATAGATTGTACGTAAGGAACTCTACTCAAAGATGGCTACGGAGATTTTTAAGTTGCGTTCGAAGACAAAACAATGACTTTAATGTGGAATTATGGCTTGCATTTTCCAGCATTCTCACATTAACGAATTAAATTGACATATAGAACGAGATGTAGGGTGGCTTAGCGGTTGAGGACTCACAAAAAATTTTGAAAAGCACCCCTAAAATGTTTCCGGAGTATGTGGCTGACGTCATGCACTTTCATTTGAAAAAAGTTTTGCCGCCCCCTCCCCGGACGGAAATCCTAGGACCGCCACTGGTGTCCCAATATAGCAGATATAGCTGTTCTGCCTTTTGTAGAAATATCGGTTACATTAAATATTATTCTAAAATGTCCCACTTGCTGAGTTTACAGAAATTAACTGTTTAAGATATGAGTTCCCTCCTTTTGAATTACGATGTCTTTAAGAGTCGTTCCTTTTACGACTCAAAAAAAGTATAAAATGAACAAATCTTGACTATGATGACGAATAGAGATGGTGATTAGCCACATTTTGGTCAAGAAGTTTTGCGTCAAAAGAAAAAGAAGAAGATTTGGAAAAGACAAAATAAAATTGAAGGATAAATTCACGTAAATAGTAAACTATTGACCGGACAGTGGACGCAGGAGAGACTGGGAGAAGAGGTGCAGTGGAAGATGGATCGAAAATGTTTGAATGAAATCTTTGAAAATATCCAAAATTTCATGAAATATTTTTCTTTTGAACCATTTTGAAGATACACTACCTGGGGAGACCTTTTTGAGGCAAAAGTTAGTTTTTTTGTTCATTGTTGGTTGGCTGTGGTTTTTCCATAAACTAAAAGAGGTAATGAAGTCCAAAAAGGTTCAAAAAAGCTCCGCTTAGCAAAAAAAAATTAGTGCCAGTCAGACTTGGCGAGCGCAGTATGAGTTGTGCTCAAGTTCGTCAGGAAAGTTGAAGCAAGGAAAATAATTTTGTGCCAATGCAAATTGTGAACAGATCCATTTTGCCGCTTCTGATATGTACCAAGAGTGCTTTGAAGAAAGGAAACAAAAGTTGCAAACAAATGATTAGAGGTAGTGAAGGAAATGGCTAAATCTCCAGACAATCTCAACCACAAGAAATAAAGATTTAGCAACTCGTCGAGAATTGTGCCATGCATTTCCATACAAATCCTTTCTCATCAAAGTTTTAACGTTAAGTGCCTTTTGAAAAGAACTCTTAAAAATTTGAACAGAGTGTCGTCTGACTAAGTAAACCTTTGTACACTGTCAAACATTTTGCATAAAGTACAAAAAAATTGCAAGGATGAAGGATGGAGTGGATTGAAGGGGATTTAAAGGAATATGAACAGTCTGTTCCTAGTCATGCAAGAAGCTTGTAAAATGAAAAACTATGTTATTTAGTTGAAACGTTCGGATTAGTATGAGCTAAACGACTGCTTACTATTTCCAAAAACCATTGCAATAACCTCTTCTCCAGCCTAGAAATCGCTCCACTTAAAGCCAAAACCATAAATATATCAAAACTGCTTTATGCACACAAGATTTATTGAAGCTGCGCGGAACAAAAAAGCCGTTGAAGGATCATATTTCTCCATATGGGCTCATAACCAAATCTAGTTTCTGGACCAAGATTTGCTCCGTCTTATAGGCGAAAAAATGACGCAAAACGGCGTGTATTCAAATTACATAAGTGCAGTATAAAAGAGTGCAGTAAAGACAAGATTTGAAGCAACGTGACATATTGGCCTTCTGCAGATTACAAGGCGTTCAATTGGAATACTACATCTTTGGAAAAAGGCGACAGCGCACGACCTAGCGCGGCGCGTTGCAATGGAGTACGGTAGCATACTGTAAAGCTTTGCAGGAAACGCGTTTTTACAAACGATGCTGAGTGTATTTCTTATTGTTTCTACTAAAATGAAGTTCAATCTTTCTAGAACATTTCTGCAAGCGTCATTATACGAAACCTTTCGCGTTGCGTCTCAAAGAGTCTTTTCATGATGAGCAAATCCGAATTCAAAAGAATTCTGAAGGTTTCTCACTTTATTACGAAGTTAAAGCTCTCAATAAAAAGTATTACAGACTTTGAAGAAAAAATAGCCAATTTTGGAGATGTAAGTCCAAGCAATAGCATAGTCGAGGGATTTTGATGAGATAAGATTCCATTCTATAATGATTGAACGAATGCCCCAGTAGCTATAGCAAGCCATCGTAATCTGCTGAAGCATAAAATCGGTTCGGTCCCGTGGTGTAACGGTTAGTACTCAAGACTCTGAATTCTGCGACCTGAGTTCAAATCTCAAAATAAGCGCTATCTCAAGATTGTGGTGTGCTCATGTTAGGAAACACTTGAGCAGTAAGGGCAAACACTATGTAATCTGTACAAAATCACTGTTACGGTGGTTACGGTAACATCCGTTAATCAGACCCGTGCATCATTCCTACATAATTCTATGAGCTGGGTGACAGATTAATTCACTCTTAGAAAGTTAAAGAGACAATTCTTAGAAAGGTATTCTCTCATGTGCCTGAAGTAAGTAAAGAGAATTCAAGAACTTATCGATTACCTCGCATAACCTGGCCTACCACAAATGACCCAAAAATCAAATGTTATCAAAGAGGCAAATAAACTGCAGCGCTCGTAAGAACTGGTCTTATGCAGTTCAGATAGAACCAAACGATGTCCGCACTTCCTGGAAGGACGGAAATTAATTTGCACAAGAGCAGTGTTTGATGAAATTCGGTTTGCAATGTTGTTTAAAAACTGCAACCAATGTGGTGTAGAAGCCCATTACTGGAATTAGTTTTGCAAAGAGGTAATGCCTTGGAATGCCGTTTTCTGGAATTTTCTGCTTAGGAGATATAAACCTATTAGCGGACAAAATAACATGCAGACGTGTATGGAAAAATTCTATCTCGAGCCTTTAAGGCGGAATCAACTAATTAATGAGAAGGTTTTAGTAATAATTAGGTGAGCAGGGGGGGGGGGAGGAGTAGCTACACTACGATGTAGATAGCTTGCTCCATTTCTGAATATTGATTTATCGATTGATGAAAAATAGTCTTTTACGATGTGCTACCTTACAAATGTACGGTAAACAGACGAATCCAGTGTTAATCCAATATAATCTGATTTGAATCAATTCTACTTTACAAAATCGTTGATAATTTCTTAAGTTAGTTGAGCTGCAAATTTTCAATTTTGTAATATGAACTTATAAACATGCAAAAAAAATTTCAAAGCTTCCTAAAGTATTGAAAGGCTCGACTAGGATTGCTCCATTCATTTGAAAGTAGCTCCCACCACGCCATCGCAACAAAAAATCTGCGACTGGCACTGCCGCTATGGTGCCATAGATTGTAGTTATACAAAACGCTTTTGAGCAGGGAAATCGGAAAATCACGTACCGAGTCAATTACACCCCTGAATCTGGAAAAATAAATACAATTTCATAAAGTCTCATGATCCTATGCATGTACGAGTTGCCTCGTGATACATCCGTGAAGTCCTACGAGTACTAGACTATGAAATCCGATCATGGAGATGCAATTAGCTGCCAAAGCCGTAGTGCCAACGAATCATCCTAGGATTAGCTTTGTGTAGTGGCTTCAACGGACAAGGTTTTTTCCGAAGTTGGCAAAAGATTGACGCAAGTCGAGTGTGACAAAGGATTTCAACTGTCGTGAAAGAATGGATCTAAAAAAATGCCTGGCATTCAAAAGATTGAAGTATCAAATTCCTTAGTCTCTTTACAAAATGATGTCATTAAATCTCGAAAATTCTGCTCAAACGAATAGCAAATTGCAACATTTGCTGCCTAGCGCTTTAGCCAACTTCAGAAATCATTTAGCGGAAAATGTTAAATCAAAAACCATTCAAGCTGGGCTTGAGTTCCGCCTCTTCAAATCCCAGTTATTATTTTGGTTAATCACTTGATCATTTTGATAAATCTTTTTTTATCGAAAAAACGAGACTTCACCAACAGCATATACTTTCACCACTCGTGAGAGATTCAAGATAAGCATTATGACACCATGGAAAATGCGGTTATTGAAATGTCTCAAAAGTTCTTCCTTCAATTTTGAATTGCAATCTCTTCAGTTTCAAAAGACTCGATATGTACAACAAAGATAGTTTTGATAAGTACAGTATAGAATAACAAATATAAGTAAAGTATTTTACTATTTATATGAGAGATGTGAATTATCGAAGAGACTCCGATGACCGCGAGTTTTTTTACCCAGAAAGAGCGAGTCAACCTGATGCTAATGAAATTAGCAAGTTTTACCGGTCTATTTGGCTATATTGCGATCAAAATTACTTAAGCAGTCATATTTATGAGCATAAAGTTGCTTGATGCTCCAACACTTATATATTGCTTGAGCTTTGGAAAACGCATAATTTCTTCCTCTTCAAGCTGAGTTATGCGATCATGAGCAAGCGCAATGACTTCAAATTATAGAAAATGGAGGTACAACAGTTTCATACCTACAAAAAATATTTATGAATGAGGGTGTTTAGCTTGTTATATACTGCTAATAAATTAGTTACTTGTGCAAATTTAATAAGTAGAACCTTTTATAGGACCAAATAGCTATTATGTAAAATAAAAACATTAGCTTGACTCGAAAATTCTGTCGCAGCATTTCCAACTTCAAAACTTCCGAGATTTTTCACAAATTTACTTGCTTTTATTTTTATTTGAAGTAGAAGATCACGCTTCTCATGCAAGTGTTTTAGCGGTTTTCGGATGAGCATGAACTGCATAGATAGAACGGTAAAAGAAAATTACACACATTATGATATTTCCGTGCTTGGTTGTAGAAAATCTTAATTTTGCAACAAAAATTAGGGCAGCCGGTATCATAGGTTTTATTGAACGCTTTTTCTAAATGAGCAAAGTTGTGCTGATGAAACATCCCCATCAAAAGTATGATTTTCGAGATAAATGCCAAAAATCAAATTCGCTGCTTTGTACTGCTTGCTCAAGATTCATAACTTTTAATAGAGAAATGCAATCAGCTCAAACTTCAGGGTCAGAAAGAGGATTCAATGAACCTGTGATACCTACTGCTTCAGTTTGTAATGCAAGTTCTAGATTTTGTACTATCAAGCACAGAAAAACAAAATTTGAATTTTCTTCTACTGCTTCTATCTATGCAATTCATGCTCATTGAAATGCCGCCAAAATACTTTTGAGAATTTCGCCCTTTTGTACAAAAACTCGAGCCAGTTGGAAAAATCAAAGTCTACGTAAAAGCTACCGCGGGACGAAGACGCAGAAGCGGTATTAGTTGAACGGGAGCGAACGAGGCGCGCGCGTATCCTCACTGTTGTAAATCCTGTGTCTCTTACGCTCTGTGGCTAATAAACCGCGTTTGCGCCTAAAAATATAGCGCCTTAACAAGCAGCAGCCTATATGAGTTCTTGAAAATGGTGAGACAGAACTTTCGGGCTAACCTAATAATAGTAATGACTACCAGACAGTTGTCTTTTGATACGAGATTGTTTACTCTAAAGCAGCTGATTTCGTAGCAGATTTCCGAAGCCACAGCAATAATTTTCAGGCTTAGTCTATTCGCGGCCAGCACATTCATCAAATTACTTCGACCCTGGCGACGATTTTGCGAAGATAATCCTGTTGAATAAGTGAACGCAGGAATTGTAGGATAGCGCTCTAAACTTATTAGCGTTCGAAAAGGATGCCGCCAAGGAAAACATGCGTCGTGGATCAGCGTGAAAGGAACTGCGAACCAGGGAAAGATGCAAGGATGCAGAATGAAATGAGGAGAAAATGTTTGTTTCATCAATCTAAAGGCAAGCGTTGTTGTATCGAAATAGTGGACACAACTGCGCTCCTAAATCTTGGGAAAAAGTGGATTGCGATAAAATTTTCCATCGTGACATTTTTGTCGTCGGAATATTATTAGGGTTGGCAAAAAAAAATAAGTTCGGTCGTTTTTAGCAATTTGTAGAATTGTCGCAAATTAGTTTTTGTGTTATTTATGGTACCACTGTAAAGAGCAAATTAAGGAGAACCGGATGGTTGACTGTATTTTCTCAAAAATATTTTATTTGATAATGACATGGTGAAGGCAAGAAAATTGATCAGAATTTTTCCTCAAAATTTCGAGAAATCACGCTTCAAAAACGAACTGAAGTCAGGTGTAAAGTGTAGATTCGCTATCCACGCAACATATTTTTGAATCTCCAACCAATTGCACGGCCATAGATGGCCGAATTCGAGTTATCTGGAATGCTCAATATTTGACCTTTACGTGCAAATGCCTAAAAATTTTCACAATCTTGACTGCAGAAATCAGAAACAGCAGATCACATTCCCTACTGTAGTTTGCCACCTAGCCAGAGGCTGTACATATTCAGCCACCATACTCGCCTGTGTACTCACTGCAGGCTGAGAACGAAAGCTAGAAAGTCAAAAAGCGATTATTACAAGTCTGACCATATAAGGTTATAACTATCATTTTCGGTAACGAAAAGCTTTGCTAATTGATAGTTAAGAGTAGAGAGAGACTTTAGGCTATCTTCTCACAAAAAAATCTTAGCTGACAGCTTTTACGTGAATTGTTATGAAGCTTTGAATTTGCATGCCAAAACGAATATCTTAACTTTTTTATGTCGTTGCAAGACCGTCGGAATGTTAATCTTTTTAAGGGAACTTTCCAAAAGAAACCGAAAACATTACTGGACTTTTGAGAATCAAACGATTTAGAATATATGTAGTTTCGAAAATGCTTTTATTTGAGCTGCCGCGATAAAACCGTCGCATGCGCTAAGTTCCTTGAACATAAGTTTCATAAATTTAGAATAGATTTTCGCATTCGTGGCAAATTCCTTACTTAGATTACGCCTCTAAAAAATGTAAAACATACAGCATTTATTCAAATTATTTTCGACAAATTCAGGTCAAACTTACGGAAATTTTGAAGAACTCAGAAAGTATTTGAACTTTTTACTATTCTCTCTTACAATTAGCAGATGAAAGCTATGAGAGTAGGAGAGAAATACGAAAAAGAGCGTAATCAAATTGTTGACGAGATTCTGCAGTCAGTAAGAATAAAATCATTACATCATCAGAAAAAATCACGAACATTTCTGATTCTGCCATATCATTTCCGATTCTGCCATGTATATCGCAACCCTATCCAAAAGCGCAAAAGGCACTTTAATTTACTGCTTAAAACACTATAATTCTCTACGAATGTGAACAAGTTTACAAAATATTGACTGTATAAGTTGTTGGTTACTCATCTTATGCACATGAAATATCGTCCGTGAGTACTCAAAAATATATGCGCTGTAGCAAAAAGCCAAAGCTATATACACGTGAATAAAATACCCAGATGAATAGATCACACTACCGACCTGCTACTTGCTCTAAAAATGACTTACATACAATGCATACAGATAACAATCTAACGCTCGATTGACCTAAAATTGAGAAAATTGAAATATTAATTTTTGAAAGGTGAAAATTGCAAAATCTTCGTGATCAGTAAGTTTTGAACGTAAAAACACGATTCCTCAAACACTAGTTGATTACAGCCATCCATACTTGTACAAGAAAAAAGAAAATGGAAGCAAGTAAAATTTTCATTACGCTACGTTCCTCTAATAGAGACTTAACGAAAGATGGTATAGAAAGAATGTCAAAATTCCACCTATTTGTTTTGAAAATTATGAAGGTCCCGACAGATAAATCTTCGTTTTTAACTATTACATATCAATAAGAATAAGTTTTTTCACTTTTGAAATCCTACAGATTTTCAGGCTTCATAAGTAGACGGGATAAAATACTTTCGTCTTGCCAGGGTTTCACAAAAATTCTAATTGCTTTTAGTTACTAATCACAAGCAGACTTGTCTATGTGTAAGTCCTCACTTAAGTGTGAGGAAAATCTTAAGGTTAAGCCAATCATCAAATTATTTCCAAAACTTTTCTAGCGATGTACTTCACTCAAACATGTAAAGCAGAGATCAACGAAACTTTGCACACAAACTCACACAAGGGATAATACAAAAACGAAAGCTGAAAAGAATTTCGATGAGCATTCGCCATAGATGATCAGCTGTATGGATAAAACATGTCCAAATAACTTTCGAGTAATCATATAAATCCAGGAGCTCTTTGCCAAAGGAAAATTGTAACCGAGCGTCGCCCCTCGAGGAGTCGAGAGCCGAAACAATCGTATGATTTCACGCTCGAATGCTCAAAGTAGCTAAAAAACAAGGCGCAAGAGCAAATCTCTGCAGGAGAGAAGAGAAGGAGGTGGTCCAAATGCAGCAGCGCTTTCGATTATTTCAGCTTTTAATAATACCCAAGGCAGCCAGTCCAGTACCATGGTTATGCGCCTAGCACACGAGAAGCGATTCTCTCGCTCACACACTCACACACATAACACCATCGTCCGTTCGTCGGGTAAAGATCGATGCTTACCACGGCAGTCCCGACACGGATTCATCCGGAAAGCGTGTGATGAATTACTGCTGCTGTGCCTGAGCGAATAGTCGAGCTGTCTCCATGCAACAAAGCATGGATTACCCTGTTGCGAAGCAATTTTCTACGGCCCCAGCGCCGAACGTGGATGTGCAATTTTTAAGCCTAATTTTGATTAACAGTGCTGTAGCTCTAGGTGGGAATAATTTATTAGCTTTAGTTTCACTGTTGATATTCAAAAGACCTCATTTTTCAGTATTCTCAGAAATGTATACAGGATGTCCCAAAAGTATGTATACGCTGTTTAATCACTAATATCTCTGTTCCCTAGAAATCTTTTGCCTGCCTTTAGGTACCGTTTTGTAGAGCAGGCTTCAACTTAGATTTACAGTATGGAGCGAATCAACAATCTTCGTTCGCTACTGTGGATTACGGTGGGAACTTCAAAAAGGGTTTTGAGCCATTGAGAGCCCTATTTCGCACTAGCTGGCTTACCCGGCTCCGCCGTATGTTCCGAATAGAAAATTCCATTTCTTAACCGATCCGGACCAAACTTGGCACACATACCCTTCGGGCCCCGGCGGGTGTCACAGTCCACTTTTCGTTATCGATCGATGTCGATTTTATCGATTTTTTGCAAAATTTGAGCTACGGGGCTGGAATTTGGCAGAGGGATGTAATCGAGCATGCTGATCACCCCCACGGGAGTGATCAGCATGCTCGACTACCCCCTGTGCCAAATCCCAGCCCTGTAGCTCAAACTTTGCAAAAAAAATCGATAAAATCGATAAAAGTAATGCACGATTTTAAAAACTAATATTGTACTCGGAATCCCTATGCTCACTTACCCCCCTGTGCCAACTCCCAGCCCCGTAGCTCAAATTTTGCAAAAAATCGATAAAATCGATATCGATCGATACGAAAAGTAGCCTATGACACCCGCCGGGGCCCGAAGTGTATGTGTGCCAAGTTTGGTCCCGATCGGTTCAGAAATGGAATTTTCTATTCGGAACATACGTACATACATACAGACAGACATACAGACAGACATACAAACAGACATTCGGCTTTATATATAAGATTAAGAAGCAACCCAAACAATCTGGAAACTCTTACACTAGATTAAGTGAAGTTGTAAAACCAAATATGAACTTTGCGTTTGAACGCGATGCTTCCTTCATGACTTCTGCCCCATGAACCGCCATAGCTGCCTTTACAATGCTCCCTAGAACTGTGATTACACCATTTAAAAAGCTTTATAAACTTCTTAAATGCTGAGTAATGAAACTAGCGCGCGCAAAATCCCTGATGCTCACTTTTCAGAGTTTTTGTAAACTTTTTTTGAAACGCGAGTAATGCACAATGACGCTGTAAGCCAAAAGTTTCCACCGTAATCCTGCAGTAATGAAGAGCGATCGATGGTCCGCTCAATACTTTAAATCTAAGTTGAAGCTAGCTCTACAAAATGGTACCTAACGGTAGGCAAAAGACTTCTTGGGGAGAGATATTAACGATCAAACAGTGTATATATAACCTCGAGTCATTTGTAACTCAATATGTGAGATTGCACACTAAGCTCTATTAGCGACGGCACCCATACTAGTAACTTTCCAGTAAAACATTTTCTAGCTTAGCAATATGTATAAACGTGTTCCACTGACGAACATATAGCCAATTAAAACAAAAGAAACAAGGAAACAATAAGGAATCACTGGAAATGAACAGGTTCTAGTTTCGCAGTTCGTCAGTTAACATGTACGGTGTGCACTACGCATAATGTTACAAATGACTCGACGGTACGTACTTTTGGGACATCCTGTATAAACCCAATAAGATTTTTCCACAAGCTGAAAATCGTTTAATGAAAAAACCAAGGATTAACGTAGATAAATACTTCGCATTCAGGGTCCTTTCAAATCCCTAGTTTTGTACAAACCAGCCTTTAGGCCCCGGACAGACTTCACGCGATTTGATCGTCGCGATCAATCGCCGACATTGTGTGTGTGTGTGTGTGTGTGTGTGTGTGTGTGTGTGTGTGTGTGTGTGTGTGTGTGTGTGTGTGTGTGTGTGTGTGTGTGTGTGTGTGTGTGTGTGTGTGTGTGTGTGTGTGTGTGTGTGTGTGTGTGTGTGTGTGTGTGTGTGTGTGTGTGTGTGTGTGTGTGTGTGTGTGTGTGTGTGTGTGTGTGTGTGTGTGTGTGTGTGTGTCTGTCTGTCTGTCTGTCTGTTACGAAACTCGAGGGTTGTTCCAGCCACCGTTCCAAGCCTAAACTTTGCATAGCGCATGCTGCCTTCATGAAAGTCCAACATGCAAAAGCACGAGTAGATTGTTGAGTGGATCCCTCAGAAACTGCGCACCAAACGGATCCAGCTGGCTTCTGTCCCGCAAAATTGGATCTGTATCATCACTTTTGCAAGCTCGTGGATGTGTTTGGTAAGCAAATGTGCAAGCGATGGTCTTTAGCTTAAAAAGTGGTCAAAAGTTTACTGCATAACGAAAACGGTGCCCAAAAGAATTGGTTGCGTAAATGGTCAATTTGCCGAGGTTCTAGCCAAACATTTGAGAATTTTCGCACAGAGATGTAGCTCACGGCGGCTATTGCCTTTATGGCGACTACCAAGCCATGACAAATTCAAAAATCTGTTCAAATTTGCGTTTGTCTTCCTGCGAGAAGTTTCATCCATGCAAAATCACCGATCTCACAGAAGCTTTCTAAATGAGTAGTTGTTTACATTTTAATCGTAGTAGTCAGATAGCGCGGTGAGTTCCACAATGCCACAGTTTCCACAATTTTTATTTCCACAATGCTCATTCCTGCCATAATTTTACGAGAATGAGTAAAGGGCCGGGCATACTTCACGCGATTTCAGTCGCGACGCAATTTGGCAATTCGCTAGAAGTCTTCAGATTCAACACTAGAACTGCGCAAGCATAATGTGTATAACTTACGTGGAGTGATAAACTGCCCTATCTTCTGCGCATCTAAAATGTGCTTACAATGATTATGGACAGTTGGAATATTGCCAAATCGCGTCGCGACTGAAATCGCGTGAAGTATGCCCGGCCCTTAAGGCACACAGATAGTAGGGCCAGTGCAAGCCTCTGCAAAGCAGAGGTGACGCACTGATTCATAATGGAAATATGACTGCAACGAGTAAGCAAAAGAATGACTGAATTTTGGAGTGTACACTATACATTTACTCATACTCAGCGGTTATAAACAATTAATACCGCGATGATTCCGTTTATGGCTCTAGTTGGGCGAGTTTGACTTCGATCGCCTTCGATGACAAGATTATGCTTGCTTGAGTCAACCAGCGCATTCTCGTGACGTTGCGGTCTTGGTCCATGACTTCTCGACCAAGTAGACGCAGTAGACCAGCCACGGTTTCTTCCACCTTGTCTTCTTGATCCTATCCTTGGTGGATGGTATAGATCAGAGCTAAAAGCTAGCCGACTATACTTGGGTAATTCGAAAATTTATCGTCGAATGAATGAATATCGAATAAATTCGAAAATAAAAAATCCTGAATAAACGAGTATCAAATAAGAGGTTCAAAAATTCTCGAATGAATGAATTCCGAATGAATTCGGAAAATCAAAAATATCGAATGAATGAATATCGAATATATTCGAACACTGGAAGTCGAATTTCGAATAAATATTCGAATGATTTTTCGAATAACTAGAGCAACTATATCTCAAACTTGCTGACATATCTGGCTGAAGCCGATCCATTCATAATCAGCACCCTCGTATCTCCTATACCAAATCCTAGCTCAAAATTTTCCAAAAATCGCTGAAACCGATAAAATAGATTCCAGTTTTAATCAGCATCCTCATTTACCCCCCCCCCCTCATGTACCAACTTCTAGCCTCGTAGCTTAAGATTTTCCAAAAATCAATAAAATCGATAAAGTAAATTTTTATCCAAAATCAGCACCCTCACTTACCTCCTTGTACCAACTCCCAGCCCCGCAACAACGGTGGCCACATAATTAGTTAAATGCCACAAATGCTACGATACATTGCCTGTTCATCGGAGACTTTCGTCTTGTGTGGTATGAGCTAGTCGTGGACGAATGTGGTTTATTCCGCGAAGCGAGCACGATTGCCCCTAGCCCTGGGCATACTGCACGCATTTCAGTGGCGACATGGTTTGGCAATAGTCATGTCCAAAACTTAATCTAAAAGTACAGAATGCAGGCATTTATCATTTTGGTAAGTTGTACACGCAAATATTTGTGGAAAGCTGGCGTTACATTTAAAGACATCTCGTAACTGGCAAATCGCTACGGCGATCTAAACCGTCTAATCCTCCACTACAACTGCGATGTCCTGTACTCAAAATACACCAATTCGTAAAAAAAACTCTAAGGTAGCGAATAGAGGCAGTTCTGCAAAATAATTTATGCGAGCAAGAGTGCTCACTAGAGTGGGCTTTGCGTACCACAAGCATGAGCAATCCAAAGAAAAAACAGGCATTTCATAACACTTTCAATATATGAACTCGGAACATGAGTTTGAATTTGATAGCTTCTTTGCTGATTTGGTGCCAATAGCAGTGCGAACAATCTCATTGATCGAAAAAGCATCAATCAAAATCCACATATTATTTTTTTACTGTCAAGCAGTCGGAAGAATGCGACCCTCCATACAGTTTAAAGGTCATAACGGTTGCAAAAGATGCATTACCGAGTCATTACCGAGAGGAAAAACGCGAACGAAGTGAGCTTGATACTCAGCAGTTGACTCTGCAACAAAGTCGAATAATTTGAACACGGAGTTCATTCGAATACGAATTCGAATAAATATTCGAATAAAGCATTCGATTAAAATCTATTCGAATCCTCGTTTTTTGATTATTCGAGTTTTCGAATTTTACTCGAAACCCTGTTTTTTGATTATTCGAGTTTCATTCTATTCGAAACCCCATCTACTCAATTATTCGAGTTTCGAGTATTAATCGAAAATGGAAGAACTCCGAATATCGAATTTCGAATACGAATATTAGGTTGGTGCAAAAATAATGAGCGTTTTTAGTTTCTTGCTTTAACAAAGCAAGCAGACTCAACCCAACAAAGGGTAAGGGGTATTGTTCGATAGAGCAAAGCAAGCTCTACAACATGGCACTCATGCCTTTGCGCCATGCTCGATCTGCGGAGAGTACGAACTCAAAATCTAAAAATTTCCAAATGCCCAAAAAATCGAAAAAAATCAGATCTTCGTCCAAATAATTTCTACGGACCTCCCACTCGCTCACATCAATACTATCGATACCTGATATCCATATGTGCGATTGCCGTATTTTTTGCTTGACTAGAAACTGAGAAAACGAAAATTTCCCTGATTTTCTCAAAGCAATGCTGAGCCGTTTTCACATATGTAGTTCTATAGTACAAGCCTAGGTAAGCACAACTGTAGTTTTTCAGCCTATTTCGAGCGGTACTTTTCGAGAAATGTCGATTTTAGCAGTAAAACTGAAACGAATAAATCCGAATTCGTTATTTTTCGAAAACTACCGCTTGGAATGGGCTGAAAATCTACAGTTATGCTTACCTAGGCTTGTAGTATAGAACTACATATGCAAAAACGGCTCAGCATTGCTTTGAGAAAACCAGGGAAATTTTCGTTTTCTCAGTTTCTAGTCAAGCAAAAAATACGGCAATCGCACATATGGATATCAGGTATCGATAGTATTGATGTGAGCGAGTGGGAGGTCCATAAAAATTATTTGGACGAAGATCTGATTTTTTTCGATTTTTTGGGCATTTGGAAATTTTTAGATTTTGAGTTCGTACTCTCCGGATCGAGCATGGCGCAAAGGCATGAGTGCCATGTTGTAGAGCTTGCTTTGCTCTATCGAACAATACCCCTTACCCTTTGTTGGGTTGAGTCTGCTTGCTTTGTTAAAGCAAGAAAATAAAAACGCTCATTATTTTTGCACCAACCTAATATATTCGAATGTTTTATTCAAATGATCGAACTTCTATTCGATTCGGACCCAAGTATATAGCCGACCCTTTGCGAGAAGGATGAGGAGAGAAGTGGAGTGTACACTATGCCTTGAATATTCAAAAAAAATTTCGAGTATTTGAATATCGAGTAATATTCAAAAATCAAGAGTTTCGAATTCGACTATCGAATAATATCCGAATATAGACAATTTCGAATATTCGACTACCGAATATTATTCGGAAAATGGAGTTTTCAAATAAGCGACTTTCGTTAATACTCGAACATCGAATATCATTCGATTTCCGAATATTATTCGGTTTTTGAATAAATAAACTGAAGTCAATGAGATGACGCCTACGAGAAAGCAAAACTTAACATTAAGTTGTTTCATAAATAATTGGAATAGACCTTTTATGTTACAATTCATGATGGGAAAACGTTTTAGTGGTGACATCAAGAGAACTGAGTACCTAAAGCGTACCTTCATGATCTTTGTGAAAAAATATTCAGAAAAAACAGAGCATATTTTCATTTCGAACCGTGGCGTCATCAACTTAAGAAATCGGGCAACTTCTGCTACAGTCGAAGTCAATTACGTACTCCCTTTTGCATGGGAACTACGCATGCGCAACGCAAGGGTGTTGCATGCAGACCTCCAATCGATAAGGCCTACTTGAATGCCCGAGTCATACGCGCGCGAACGTGACGCAAAGCTCACTGCATTTACGGAAAAAGGAGCACGTAATTGACACGGACTGTACATAGAAAGACAGCTCTTCTTGCATACTGCTCAGCTTATCGAACGAGACCATTGAAACACAAAATCTCCAAGTTATTCGACACATGTGTCCACATCGTGCGGTCGCTCCTATCTTTGCTCTTAATATCCTCCGTTCTAGATCCTTTTATTTCTCTAGTATACCATTTGTAATTGTTCTGATTTTTGCTCACCTTGTTTCTGACTTAGTATCGCTTGCTCATTTCCTTGATACGAATCATTTGTTAACTCTCCTGGCAACTTTTGAACCATCCTGTATCACTTTTTTTTCAGCCTCTTTTTTTTGTGGAAATCAGTAGGATGCCTGCAAAATCGAGTCGTGCTAGCAAAAAATGCGCTGAGTCACAGCCCCTTGTGGGTCGTTCGACTGATCCGACACAGAATTCACTAACCCGCAGTTGACTACTCACATATGAGCGTCAAAGAACTATTTCTCTCCATGAAGAAGAGGAACTCAGATCCCGTCATTGATCAGATGCTCTGCGTTTTGTCTGATAAAATTCAGCAAGAGGTGCAGAGCACTGTTGAAACTGACAAACGCTCGGGAACCATTGTCATGAGTGGTGTAGCTGATCCCTTGACTTGAACAAAAAGCTGGACGATATTGTTGATGTCCCTTGGCATTAATTGCTGTGCATCCGAGGCGTATCGTGTGGGTAAACCAAATGGGAACCGTCCCTTTTATTGGAGACTAGCGCTTTCTAATGCCTTCTAATCCATCTACATACGTAGAAGTGAGACCGAGGAGGAGCGGAGAAAGGAATATGAGCTGCGCCAACAGGCGAGAGAGCAAAACAGGGGTTGAGCAAGACGTGAGTGGGTCATCTATAAAGGACGACTCACTCACGTATCTGGTGTGCCAGCCATATGCGTTGCGCAGGTCAAATATTCTCTAGATTCTATATTTACGCTCTGATGATATTCAAAATTTTGGGAAAAACGCTGGGAGCTTGGTACCGCCTCATTCTTACTGTTGGACACCATTTTCAACCCAGTGACGAACATATCGCTTCAAAAAATAAGACTTCAGGCGCGGCATATTGACAACCGCACGGGTACAGTATGCTTATTTCCAGCTATCGTTCATCTTGGCATACACCCACGTATCTGACCTGGCAAGTTTCGGTAAACCAGTGGATGAGCATGGTACTATCGATTACTTGACATGTTATTTTTTGAACTCTCGCAGTCTAGTTAAAGGCAGTGTCTCACTAAAGTTGAGGTCGCGCGGATCTCCACATATTCTATTCTAGAGACCTCTAAATAGGCCATTGCAACAAGTCCCACTCAATTTGACCCCTCCACCCTGAGAAAAATTTGCTCAAAGTGGTAATCGGAGAGCGATTTGGTACACGAGGACGACTCCGTCGGTCTCCCCCCTTACGCGTTTGAACATGTCCCTCCATTGGCACCCACTTCCGCTCTGTTGCTGCCACTGTGGCTGAGGCTAAAGTTGGAAGGCACAACTCGTCCACGTTGCTTCCGCGGGGCCTCCAGAAAACGGGTTTTTGGGAACTTCGTGCGATTTTAAGTCCATTGCTATAGAGGGTCCGACAGGCTTGCAAAATGCAAAAATCTTCTCGGCAACTAAATTTTGGTGAAACACTGCCTTTAACAAGATTGATCACCTCCATTCGTTTTTTTTTGCATGTACAAACCTGATGTTTTATTCATAACTGAAAACCTGTCTCTCTTCAAAGGTTAGCGATTCTGAATGAATCTCTAATTTACCGTTTCTGATCTACCGTAGTGATAGACCCAAGCAAACAGGAAGGGGTGTTTGCTGTATTATCAAGGGTAATCTATCGAAAGTGCATCAACACACCATATCTGGCATTGATTTGCTTTTGGTTGACCTGCTTTCCCCTCAGATGGTAGTTGTGTGAGGTTCATCAAGATATATCGTCCACTTAGTTGTAAAAGATATGAAGATGACGAGCTCAAGAATGTTTTACTAGAGCTCATTTCCTCACAGACCAAAGATATGATTATTTTGGGAGATTTCAACCTTCATGTCAACTGGATTAATTTAGTTTCGAAAGACCGAAATGCAAAAAAACTTGATGGAGGCCTTTCTTGATTGTGGGTTCAAGCAGCATGTGCTCGAACCTACTTACTCATAGTAGTAATATTCTGAATTTGATTTTCTCTAACACAGACAATATGAGGCGTGTCAAAATGCTCCTCCCTCTTGCTTCTTCTGATCACAACATTAGTGAATTTCATGTGAAAGGTGGATATGCCGCTAAAACGAGTGTCCTGCTCCTGAATTTTCAAAATTGATTATCTTGCAATAAAGGATTATTTTCATACTTTGATCCGGTACCCTTGTTTGTAGATGACACCTCCTTGGACGATACTTATCATAGATTCTATACCGAGCTTAAAAGGACTTGGCCAATTTGGCTGTATGCAAACTATCAACAGCTCACCAAATTTTCATTACCCTAAGCACACTTCGCTCTTCTAGATCAAAAGCAAAATTTGTTTAATGCTCTAATGAATCCTTTGGCTAATAACTTATACAAAAAAGTGTGCCTTGATTTAGATTTTCATCCTTCCAGATTAATGCCATCCTGAGGAAGCAGAACATAATGATCTTTTATGATTTTCACCTAAATCTGATCTTCACCCAAGGGTCGTTAAACGAATAGTGAGATTTTGGCTTCAAAACATCTCTTTCCTTTTTAATTAAGGTCAGAAATGCAACAAAAGCCGCTTTTTTGAGGGAGAACACTGCTCTCAAATTGAACAACCCACGCAGCTGGGCACTAAGTGGAAAAACCTAAAAATCGAAAGTGGCAGAGGCGGATTCGTTTCACATGTGCCATTTGCCATCCCCTTTCCGGGCGCTACACAGACCCGGTTCCGAGCTTACCTGTTTCGTTCAAAAGTTTGCCTGCGCAACCGAGACAAGAGCAGACACAACAACCACATCAAGCTCTCAGCACAACCTGAGCGTTGGCACAAATTCTTCAAAGTTTACGACTGTTGGGGTCTATTGTGTTCGACTTCGCAGTACGGGCTGCATGGCGAATTCGCATCTTTGAGCGCGAACGCGGTTTCATTAGCCTCAGAGCGCCTGCGTGGGATTTACAGCGGTGAAGATATGCGTGCGCAGCGTTGGCGCCCGCTCAATTAACACTGCCTGCGCCTTCGTCATGCAGCAGCCTTTACATCGTAACACATGAAGGCAGACCTTGAGGACTATTAGGGTGATCATGAATATCACAAACAATGGATAGAATGAATGGGATGTGTGATGGGCAAGCTTAGAGTAGGAAAAAATGATCAGATGATCATCTTCAAGACGGTGATCCTACTATGATCGGGATGATGATCATCTTTTCCATTTTCACTTGATCATCAAGATGATCAAGTAAGAACGTAAATAAGCTGACGCTGAGACCAAAAAATTTATTTAGAACCTCTAAGGACAACAATCATCACTAATCCCAGACTGAGACGATACTGGAAAGGATAACGTTGTAAGGATCGCAATGGTAAGAAAGCCAGTGAATTACCCGACCTGGAGTCGAGCGGTAAAGGGTAAGGCTATTTACATTTGGCCAACTAAGAATTACAAAGAGATACTCGTTCAAGACAAAAGCATTGGAACTATTGCATGCGAAAACGTGAATATATAGAAACCTCAATTTGACCGATTTGACCACTAAGAAAAAAACGGAGCTATACAGATATCGTTTATATTAAGTGAATTCCGGACTAGTTCATATATAGCGACCACTGAGTGAATTAATGCAATCTACTATAGATATGGGTATCACATGTCGCTTATGAAAGCCCGCTCCCGCTAAAGCTTTATCTTGAAAGCAGCTCAGCTGCTATGATGCTTGACGAACCAGTCCTAATACCCGAATGGATTCTGCTGTTGATGCGGATACTGACCCATCATCTGTTGTTGCATTTGGTGCTGACGCTGAAATTGACCATTTAAATTGGAAAGCGTGGTTTGCCAGACATCTGAAGGGGATTTTCAATTCTCGTTGATAAAAGGAGGATGTGATTGCGAGTTTCAAGCGAGTATAAGCTGTAAAAAAGTTTGTATAATAAAAATTTGCACCGAAAAACGAACCGAATTATTCTGAAACTGTTGCTGCATAAGAAACGCTTGATTCTGTTGCTGCTGCTGCATTGCAAAAGGTTGCTGCTGTTGCAAATGCTGCTGCTGTTGCACTTGTTGTTGCTGCTGAAGTTGCTGCTGCAGCTGTTGTTGTTGCCTTTGTTGTTGTTGGAACTGTTGCTGCAACTGCTGTTGTTGCAGTTGCTGTTGCTGCCGTTGTAACTGCTGTTGTTGCTGCAGCTGCAGCTGCTGCTGTTGTTGTTGCTGCTGTTGTTGTTGCCTCTGAGCTGCTATTTGTTGTTGCTGCTGCTGAAGCAAGTACATCTCCCTCTCTCGCTGTTGCTGCATGAGCATATGTTGCTGGTCGACTGCTTGCTGTTGACGTTGCGCCGCTGTTGATTGGAACTGTCCACTCTGAAAGAAGAAGAAACTTGACAGCAATTATGGCGCAAGGCTACTGTCTATTTCCGATATATATAAGATACTAGAGCAAACAATGCTCAAGCTGCGTTCACTGCAACAACGCAAATTTGATGTTTCACTGATATGGGAAGGATACCGAGCCGCATACCCGTTCAGCAAGGAGATTTACATCATTAAGTTCCTTTTGGGACACTAATAACACATCCGTTTTCCAAAATTGCGGAGCGGTCCTGCGTAAGGAGCTACGAACCTCTTTTTCTACATGCTTTGCCCTCTCTACAGAAGAGTACGAGAGATTATGCATCATCAGTGCAGCGGAAATGTGTATCGAAACGCAGTCGTAAGGAGAACTGCTGGTGCTGACTTGAAGTAATTTTTTAAGTAAGATAAGCTTCCAAAAACGCAAAAGCTATGGGTATCGTCGAGAATTTGAACCCGACATAGGGTATTCAGAAAATCGTGATGAAGAATTCGACTGCTTGCGCCCACCCTAGCGTTACAAGAGCATGCCACCTACAAACACTTTAACGCTCAGCTCAGTCACTTCAAGTGTCCAACAGCTAACATATACATGAAAGAAAATATGCCTCGCAGGGAAAAGAAAGTAAAGAAAATGCGATTGTCAAAACTGCGCACGCGACGCGCGCAGCCGCGCCATTGTCACGATTTTATGAGTAACCTATATCTTTAGCTGAAAGCCAACTGCTGTCCCATCTGCACTATCAGCGTATCAAGTTGCATCATTAGTCGTAGTCGATTCCACTGCACGGTCAAAGTTGAACCACTGGTCCTTAGATTCTTTCACAGAACCGTGAATTCAAAAGCAGATATGTTATCGGTTCCCCTGAAGAGATCTTAACGATCTACATCTCCTTGTTAAACGTCACTGGGACTCGGTATGTCTTACTCGTGGGAACAAAATTAACACAGTGGAGGCGTGGAAGGATATATTCTCTATTCTTGACATCAAATAGGTACCATATTAATTAAACCCAAACTGTGGATTTAACTATCGCTGATTATAATTATCATGTTTCGCGCGGTGGTGCCTTTTGTGAGTTACGGTAAGTATTGGGTTGTTTCAAAAGTTCTACCCGTTTTCGAACTTTGACTTTGATTCACTGTAACTCTTCTCAGGAATAATCTTAGCAATTGCTATAAACTGTATTACAATCTGCAGATCTTCAGCTATTCTGCGCATTCTTTGAAATTATTGCAGTTATAGTGGACAAGATTTTATAGGCGAAAATCGAGGAACGTCTCCTTGTAGAAACCTTCACTTTGCGAAAGCATAACTTGATTTGGAATATAGCTGAGTTGCACAAGCACTGCTCACAGTGTAGTCCATAGTCGACTGAGCAGTACCGCTAACATTGGATTTCATCAAACTCTTTCATAAAAATTTTGTGCTGAAAAATCCGAAAGGATCCACTTATTTTGCTCTTTCTGAGTCGGCAAAAAATGCAATTTTTTGACATTTTTGATTTTGTTCGCCGTTGACAAACCAGAAAATCTTTTCGTTCTTCTAGTAGCAGTTGTTTTAGCTCTAATCTTACTCTATAGAGTAAAAGTTCCGCGATTGCAATATGTTTATGAATTTTATGCGACTTGAAGGGTCCATAGAGACAGATTATGTTTGAGCTAAAAATTTGTGGGTTCAAAATTTTTCTGAAATCATATGCCGATGAGCGTTTCGTAGCACAAGTCCCCAGCAAACACTGTGTATGTTTTAAAAGAAATTTTTTCTTTTGGTTGTAGATTTCACGGCAATAGAGCAAAGACGAAAATTTTCATATTTGTTTCGCTTCTTTTCAAAGTACGCAACCACACAGCGAACAAAGATCTACGAAAACGAATATATGCCTGAAAAACTAGAAGAAAGGAGCTTTTGATTGATATAAGCGCTATTTATGAAAAATGGTTTCTTCCTCCAAAATCGGCAGTTCAAAAAAAGGTATCGTAAACGGGTAGAACTTTTGAAACAACCCAATACATGGTAGGTGAGTCAGAATCCAAGATTTGCTTTGCTTCAGGGTTATTACAGCATTAGTTACCACTATATGAAAATGCTTCGAATTTTTGCGCGATTAATCTTATATATAAAGCTGAATGTCTGTTTGTCTGTCTGTCTGTCTGTCTGTATGTCTGTCTGTATGTCTGTACGTATGTTCCGAATAGAAAATTCCATTTCTGAACCGATCCGGATCAAACTTGGCACACATACACTACGGGCCCCGGCGGGTGTCATAGGCTACTTTTCGTCATCGATCGATATCGATTTTATCGATTTTTATCGATTTTTTTGCTGAGTTCACCTACGGGGCTGGGAGTTGGCACAGGGGGGTAATCGAGCATGGGGATTCCGAATACAATATTGGTTTTCAGGATTATCGATTACTTTTATCGATTTTATCGATTTTTTTGCAAAGTTTGAGCTACGGGGCTGGGAGTTGGCACAGGGGGGTAATCGAGCATGGGGATTCCGAATACAATATTGGTTTTCAGGATTATCGATTACTTTTATCGATTTTATCGATTTTTTTGCAAAGTTTGAGCTACGGGGCTGGGAGTTCGCACAGGGGGGTAATCGAGCATGGGGATTCCGAATACAATATTGGTTTTCAGGATTATCGATTACTTTTATCGATTTTATCGATTTTTTTGCAAAGTTTGAGCTAGGGGGCTGGGAGTTGGCACAGGGGGGTAATCGAGCATGCTGATCATCCCCAAGGGGGGTGATCAGCATGCTCGAACATCCCTGTGCCAAATTCCAGCCCCCTAGCTCAAATTTTCAAAAAATCGATAAAATCGATAAAAGTAATGGACGATCTTGAAAACTAATATTGTATTCGTAATCTGCATGCTCGATTACCCTCTGTGCAAACTCCCAGCCCCGCAGGTCAAACTTTGCAAAAAGATCGATAAAATCGATAAAAGTAATGGACGATCCTGAAAACTAATATTGTATTCGGAATCCCCATGCTCACTTCCCCCCTGTGCCAACTCCTAGCCCTGTAGGTGAACTCTGCCAAAAAATCGATAAAATCAATAAAAGCAATCGATAATTCTGAAAACTAATATTGTATTCGGAATCCCCATGCTCACTTCCCCCCTGTGCCAACTCCTAGCCCTGAAGGTGAACTCTGCCAAAAAATCGATAAAAATCGGTAAAATCGACATCGATCGATAACGAAAAGTGGACTGTGACACCCGCCGGGGCCCGAAGTGTATGTGTGCCAAGTTTGGTCCGGATACGGCGGAGCCGGGTAAGCCAGCTAGTGAGTGATATGGTGCACATACCGTTTGAGGTGTTGGCTGCTGCATTTGCTGCACGGGTTGCTGTTGCTGCATTTGTTGCTGATGAACAGGCTGTTGCATTGTCATAGGTTGTGACGACTGTACTTGCTGACGAACAGCCTGTGGTTGCGGAATAGTTTGTGGCTGCATTGTATGACTTTGCTGCATAGTCGGCTGCAATTGATTTTGCATGGATGGTGAGACATTGACTTGTTGCTGATGTTGCAGCGGCCGTTGTTGTGCCTGTTGCATTCCATAGGAGTAGCTGTTCTGCGGAGGGGTCGCATGCGGCTGTGGTTGAGCAAACGTCTGAGGCGACTGTAAATAAAATGTATCTCAACACCAAAGTAGACTCCTCAAAATTCATGACCCTAGTGGATTCACATATTTTCGACCCTGGGCTTCTGTACAATTTTTACCACTCAATTACGTCATGCCCGGAACCGCAACAAGTTTTCGAAAACTCAAGAAATGATTTTATCTCTTTTTTCATGGATTTCTGTGATATCTGATACTAATACCAAGTAACGGATACCCAGCCAATCGATAGTGCATTATCAACTCTATATACATATAAGCGTCGCACCACATCGTTCCGATATTATCACCTTGAAAGACTATATAAATCGACTTCTTAACATTCTTGAAAATTTTGGATTATACTTCTGATCTCGAAACATCCAAAAGAATGTTAACCCAGAACGAGAAATTAATTACAGAAATTTCCTTCATACAAAACCTTAGCAAAAGCAAGAATGATACTTACTAGATCGTAGCCAACATTCTGTTGCAGCGGCTGACTCGACTGCGGACACGTCATAGATGACATGGATTGTTGCCTTTGACTTACCCTGAAATAGTTCGCGATTCACAACTTATCGCCTCAGGATTCTCGAAAAAAAGATTACATTTGGTGTTGATGCGGTCCTGCAGACAAAGGGGATTGAACCGCTTGATGTTGCTGAGGGGACTGGATTACCTAGAGGCACCATTATAAACTTTAAAAAAATTGCTCATTAATCAACGAACATCAGCTCTCAGAATGGGTGATGTTAAAAATGAATAAAAATCGAGTACAAAAAGATCATCATGTTGCTTACCTGTTGATGGAATGCTGGACTTCTGTGAGACGGTGGCGTCATTGGTGTCATACATTGTGGCGACATCATGATAGCGCTACCACTGCTATGACTGCTCTATAAAAAGGTGGTTAACACTTGCTGCGGTCTACAAAAAAAATTCACATACAGGAAATCCGTAGCTGTTCGGATTCGGATATTGAGGGCTGGACGGAATAGCAGCTGCTGGACTTTGTATGATGGTAGACTGTGACTGCATTGGAAAAGAATTTGGAGGAGTCGCTGAAAGATCACAATATGTACCAGTACATAGCGTTTTAAGGCATGAGAAAGTTCCAGATGGTGATTCTGTTAGACCAAAGCACGTGATCAGAAGAACTTCGAATTTGCACCAATTTTTTAAAATCGAACCGAAAATGAATGAACAAAAGAGAGAAGATCCTCTACTGCAGATTGGACTTGGATAAAGAACTTACGTAAAGATTTGGGTGGTGTTGCTAGCGGTTTCTGCTCAATAGACTTCTGCCCTGGAACTTTTGGTGCTAGAGGCTTCTGCTCCACTGTCCTGTGCTCCAAGGGTTGTGGCGCTAGAGGCTTCTGCTCGGGAGACATAACCATTGCATTCGATTTCGTCACAGCTTGTATGGGATTTGGAGGGCACACTGGTGTTGCCTGCGCTTGTTGAGCTTGAGCAGCTAGGTTGGCTGCTCGTACCGCTGCCAGTTGCTCTTCCTGTTTCTTGATTCGTAGCGACTCCGCCAGTTCCTCTTCCTCAAAAAGCAACACTAATCTTTGAATAAAACTTTCGTCTTTGTTCAGAATGCCTTTTCTCCGATGAAAAGTGTTACGCATAAGAAAGCGCGCATGAGGATCAAGAGATGCATACGGTTTCACTCACTGAAATGTCTTGGCAGAGAGGAAACGCGTCAAATTACGTAGTGTAGAATCTAACTTTCCTTCAAGTATACCAAAGCCCAGTGGCGTGCCGAGGAGGAGGGGGGGAGGGGGGAATTACTTACATGTCTAATAGAAATGTGCAAGCGATTTGTTTCACTTATAGTTAGAACAATTTTTGAAATCTTTCAGAAATTCAAATCAACCTTTAAAAAAATTTTTTTTGCCGCAAAAATTTTAGGAAGGCTTCGGAAGACTTTTTCGGAGTGCCTGGTTAATGCTACGCACCTTCATCCAAAAAAATTTTGTCGCGCCCCCTCCCACAAACGGAAATCCTGGGTACGTCACTGCCATAGTCCTAGCTCCACCTCTATGCGCAAAATCTCAAAAGTTTGCTATATTCTTTCAACAGCCCCACCGACCTTTGAGTGGGCGTCTGAACTTTAAGCCACGCTTAGGATTTAGCGCATGAATGGAAGGCGGGTCTGGCTACTGTGCATTTGGAAGGTTTACCACTTTTTTCCACCAAAATTTGACGAAGATCCATATAGAGCTCTGGACGAATTGAGAATGCGCAAAGATAAAAAAAAGCCATGTTGGCTCTTTGGGCGCTACCTCCCTTAAACTCACGGCATACCTCAAGCGATTTTAGTCGCCACGCAAATGTGGCAATTTGCTAGATGTCCAAATTAGTACTGGTAGGCTCCAAATGCACAGCATGTACAAGCTCCGTAGGTCGACAAAATACCCTATCTTCAGTACATTCACGGCCCTCTTACGATGATTTATAAACAATTGGAGTATTGCCAAATTGCGTCGCGACTGAAGTCGCGTGAGGTATGCCCAGGACCTTACCCCCGCACTTCCAAAGGACAAAACTGTGATACGCTTTCTTTCGCTTGTTGCAAAGATAGTTTTGGCCAAGCTTGCGTCAGCTTGTGAATGATCTCACACATACTCAACTCACTCAAATGTCCCAAGCCAGCTTTCTTATCCGGGCAAGAATAATTCAAATGCTTAAATTCAAAGTTCTTTCATTCCTCCTGGATGCTACGTTCTTTTGATACCATAAAAAGCACTTTTAACAAGTTCGAGAGAATATCAGTACAGTTCTAGACTCAGTGCATTCAGAAGGCCAAGGAGGGATGAACAGCTCGCGGTTGCAACTTCCCGAGCTACTCCTCTGAGTAGAAGATATCTATCGTGACCTTTACATTTCAAGGGGACAAAGGCTCAAACAACCATCACTTCTAGGTTCTATCTCTGCATCATCTACGTATGTCAAAACCC
Organism: Cylicocyclus nassatus; assembly: GCA_958299035.1. Taxonomy (NCBI): domain Eukaryota; kingdom Metazoa; phylum Nematoda; class Chromadorea; order Rhabditida; family Strongylidae; genus Cylicocyclus; species Cylicocyclus nassatus. The sequence continues at coordinate 57,290,411 of CATQJL010000223.1, forward strand.
TCACCACCTAAATCTAGAGATAGGTTAACTGATATACACAACAGAAGATCTTCCATCACACTCCACCAACTTAACTACTAATTATGATAGCTAGCCCTGTCACCACCGCTTTGGAGGAGACTCCAATGTCTCCGCGTGCAAAGGCATGCAAAGTATCACAGTGATATCTCCGACGACAAGCTAGGACAATAAGGAAAAACACCATGCTTCGCTTCTGTAGAAATTCTGACTCACAACAATAAAAACAACAAGATTCCATGTGCGCTAAATCACCTCAAGCTCCTGTTTTCGTTCAGGCGGGACTTCAGTGGGATCTTCCATCAGAATCTCTTCCTCAAGTAACTGCGCCGCTTTCGCTTCCTCCTAGATTTCAAACGCAAACTTCCAAAAAACACGAGGACAGTGTTGTGACAACACATGCTTGAACATAAACTACATCTACAAACGATAATTCGAGATACCTCACGTAGCTGAGCTTGACGCTGTCTTTCCAGCTCTCTTGCCTTCTCTTCTTCCTAAAAGTGTGCTAGACACATCACAAGCATTCAAGTTAACATATTTCTCATGATCAAATAACAAGCACATGCGGGAAGCAACATTCCTCAGCGGCGGTGGGCTTACATCAGCAAAAGACATAATAAAGAATATCCATCTCCTCTAAGACTTGCATTACTACGTAGCGGTATCATATACATGAACAGCCACTGACAAATGTTGTTTGATTGTTTTTATTGCTACCGACCATTCATACCGATGAAAATGAAACTTACGACTTTCACACGGATTTCTTCCAGACGCTTTCGCTCCTCTTCCTCCTTTCTCTTCTTTTCAGCTTCCTGAAATAGCAATTCGTTGAAGCTGATGATGAATTCTTGTTTAAATAAGATATTCTGTTCCTCCGAAATAGGTAATGAATCAGCAAAAAAAATGCTCTGAACCGTGCTTTCGATGAGAGATTTTCGGGACAAGGGCTTGGAAAAGATAAAGTACCGGCCTCACTGCATACAGCACCCCAAGAAGAGAACATTGAGTAATATGGGAACAGATTCCTCCTCTATGAATTTAAAAAAAATTGCGTTCCATACATACCTCCCTAGCCTGTCTTTCGCGTTCTTCCCTCAACAACCTTTCCTTCTCCGCTTGTTCTTGTAGGCGTCTTTCCCGCTCTTCCTATAAAACACGCATTCAACTAACGTTTTGTAGACACCAGACTACTGCTAATAAACTCACCTCAGCTTTTCGTGCTTTTTCGGCTGCTTTCTGCTTCTTCTCCTCCTCTAATCGTAACCGCTTCTCTTCCATCGCTTTTTCTTTTGCAGATTGAGCAAGCGCTTTCTTTTGTGCTATCTAAAGATATGGCAGATAGTTTTCATATAAACATGCGGTGCAAATTAGATTTCCGATGATTTTACGACTGAACGCACGAGCTTCAGTTTCTCCTCCTCCTTCAAACGCCTTTTTGCTTCTTTCTCCTCTTCCAACTTCTTCTGAACGCTTACACTAGGATCCGCAGGTTGAAAGGTGAATATGTTTCTCACCTTCTTCTCTTCTTCTTTCTTTTTTTCTTCGTCGTGTTTACGTTTAGCTTCCAGCTGGTTGTGCGTCAGGACTTGCTGGAATGGTAAAGCTTGGATTACGTCAAGAAAAACCTGCACTGCTGACTGACCATCATCAAAGTTTGCTGTAACACCATCAATTTTTGAGGGTCAGTGGTGAGCGAACTCAGCTGCTGCAATGCTGCTGTGATCTGAAAATATCATATTGTGCAGACACATTTGAAGTAGCACTAGAAGGGATGGTTAGCAGGATCTCGAAAGACTGAAATTTCTTATTCACAACACAAAAAGTGCTTTTAACAATGGAAAAATTTTTAATGACAAGACGATCACCTCCGCGATCTGCGCAGGACTCATATTCAGACCCATTCCATTCAATGCAGCTACAGCTTGATTAGAAGCAGCTAGCGCTGATGCCGCAGCGAACGCGGGAAGAGGCGCTGAGGATGTGGATGGTGTTGACGCTGGAATTTCCACCTATACGGAAACAAAAAGCTATGAAGACCGCGATTAAAATGACACCTATGTATCTAAAGGACTAATAACATTGTAGAATCATAGTTCAAAGGCAGTTAACGGATAGAAAAAAATCAAGCATTCTAAAAAGCACATCCACGAACTAAGACCTATTCAGACGTATCCATTAGCAGATTTCGAAGATACAATTCGAAAAAAGGATTTACCCGCAGCAACTTCGCCATTTGATGTGCTGGCAGTGGATGTACTAGGCTCTACGACCACTACGTCAGAATCATCGTGAGACGCTGAGCCCTAAAAGGAGCTGAATCAATGCGCAGAAATCTAGCTCAGGTTACTTTCAACTATTCCTAAAAACATATATACTAACCGAGCTTGTTTGAATAAGCAAAACACTGAATGCGCACCCAAAAGAAGATGTTAGTAGGATAACGAGATAAACATCAGGACAAAGGATGAGAAAACAGACCAATCCCACCAAAGTGCCAGCGTTAACAACTCAGAGGTAAGAATCTTACCTACAACAATTGTACAAGCAAAGGTGAACAGGTGCGAGACATGCTTTATTCACCTGATAATTACAGAATAGCCGAATCTTAAAACAGCAAAAATGGACTAAGCACACCATGCATCCATCACCAAACACCGAAAGTATAAGCGAGCGAAAGTTGAAGCGCTCGAGAAATTACGCTTTCTGAAGCCCACAAGTCGGTGATTTTCACAATCTTTGAACTAGATTGAAGAAAATGCTACAGTAGAATTTGACAGAATAAAACGATGCAACACCGGAAGTTATCTTCAAATGAGCTCGAAAAACACACTGAGTTATGTAACAATCAAGATGGCAACAGAATGTTGAGAGAGGTTGTAAGAATACCTGGAGGAATATAACTGAACGCTTTGAAATCTACCGTGAGCAGTACCTTGTATTTTAAGCTTGTACTAATGTATCGAGTTGAATAAGAGATAAGTCACAGCGGAAATTATTTGTGAGGATTCCGTTGGCAAAGCGGATTCTTCGGAAGCACACATGACGACGACGTTGGAGCAGTTTTGGTTGAAATTACCTGGATGTCGTCGGAAGACGACCTAACAGGTAAAACTGTAGTATATGAACGAGAGGATTTTACCTTGGAGCCGTCCTGAAAAAATGAGGAAATTGATAACAAATAGAGGAAAGTGAAAAGGCAGAAAAAATGCATAGCGCGACAAATGAAATCCTTACAGTGTCATTGTCAGCCTTATCCTTCTTGATGACGACCGTGATGCTAAAATAAAGTGTTTTGTATGCATCATTTATGATTGACAACAATCAGTGGGAGATAATATGCTAGCACTCTTGAGCAAGAGATGAGCTGGATAGGATATAATAGGTGATTGTCAATAATTTCTCGATTAGATGGAGAAATCTGCGAAAAAAAAAGACATTTTTTGACGGACATATACAGACACCTCAAAAAAGACATTTTACGGATCCAAACGAGAGATATGTTAACCGACGTACGATGCATATGCTACTCGTTGAAAGAATTTCATCAGACTAAGCTCCTCATACCACCTCCCCAGTAGCAGAGCCACTAACTGATATCATTCTAGAGAGGCCAAAGAAACAAGTAGTTTGCAGAGAACAATAAGGCAAGAGATAAAAAGATTTTTCTCATTGGGACGCAATCAAAACCACAAATAAAGAACAAGATGAACCAAACAGACATACTTGTTCAAATCGATGCCATCATCTTTCAAAAGCCTCTGAATACTTGAACTTGCCAACAAAAACGCCCTTTCTGGACTCCTTCTGGTGTACTCAACCATCAAACGACTGCAATGGGTCTATCAAATGCTTTACAATGATACACTCGCGAAGGAGCGCCAACCTCAGTTTGATTTCGCCACGAAAAAGAGGATATATCTCTTTAGCGAAAATGGTGATGATTGCTTCTGTAGCATGAGCATAGCTGTCAGAGCCCAATATGACTGACCAATACAGCTCCAGCTGCGTTCGTAGCGCTCTTCTAGAACAAAGAATGTTGGTATCAATACAACGATTATAGCTTATTTATACTAACGCGAGATTTTCAGTCCACAGAAACTCGTACTTTGGAGCGCCTTTTCCAGCAGCAACAGCTCTAAAAGCATGACACATACTTACTGAGCAACAGAGCATTAGCACTTACGCGTCAGACTTCTTCTTGTGTGCAGTCTTGCTATTTTCAATGGCAGTCGAGATCGCTGAAAGAGTAAATTTTCGCGAATCACAAATACAGAATATGGTTTTTCCAAAAACTATTGAAAACATTGAAAACGTATTAAAAGCGCGCACTTATATGATAAATCATGAGCCTTAGAAGCCTCGCATAAATGTATCCATCCCGACATCCGCATACATGGAAAAAAACAACACAGAACATACCCTTGATGGTTTCCTGTTTATCCCTCTCGAATCTTTCGGCTATTTGTGCGCTCGTGAGTGACAATGGTCGTGCACGATTCGGTACACTTGCTGCAGCCATTGCTTGAGCGAGTGTAGTGCGCTTTACAGGAACCGCTGTTGCACTGGTAGGGGCTTTGGCCTAAGGTGGAATCTTAAGATGATACAGTGTAAAAACTTTCAAAAGCAAAGTAAACTTACAGGTGGAGGAGCCGAAGCGGAAGGCTGTGCCTTCTCGCTACTGTTTACATGTGTGCTCGACTTTGTAGCACTGGTGGCAGAACTGTTAGACTTGACCACGCCATTCACAACTGGTTTTTGCTCACTATGAGGTTTCGAAGTGGCAGGTTTCATGCTATAAAGCGATGGTCTGGCAAAAAAACATTATTCGAGGATTGACTACCTGAGATCATGCCACTTCACAAAATCCTCATAAGTAATGGTCTCATTGGCAACTTTTCTGAGAATCTCTTGGAGTTCACCAACACGACCTTTGAAGGACGCCAAACCTGCTACGTTGGTAATCATCGATTGGGCAGCCTAAAAAAGAACTTTTGAAAATGGAAACGATCAAAAAGACATTGAAGCAAAGAAAAGGGAAGAAAATGAACCAATTTCTTCTGGTTCGTCCACGTCGAGGACGCCTTGGCAGCTGGAGCAGCGGTAGAGGGTGGATGTGCGCTTGTTGAAGCAGCAGCAGTTGTAGCGGGTGTTTGTGCAACAACAACAGGCTTTGGATGGACACTGACGGATGGCGCAGTTGATGCAGAAGTAGAAGGAGTTTGTACCTGGGTTAAGAGGGATGTACTTGGTATAACTCATCTAGTGTCTAAATTGATGATGGGATAAGGTGACGTCTTTATATTACATCTAAAACACGAAGCAACCAGTGCCGTCAACGTGCCGTGAGGACTAAATTATTTGTCATTGATTAAAGCATACTGGGCATAAGACAGAGCTGACTACGATCGTCTTGGGTAGAGAAACAAGTTCTGTCACTAGGTGCCGACTCCACCGACAAGTAAACCCCATACGGTACTCATAAAGTGCGAAGAGACAGCCACTGCCCCTCTGTTTCCTACCCAATTTCATCCGACCGATCGCTTTATGTCCGCACTACTTTCGATTTCTGCTCGCAGGAGAGCTGTGATATAGAAATTTTTTGCGAGTTTTTTACAAAGCACTTTTTCATCGATGTTTTCTCAGATACGAAGTAAAACTTGCGCCAAAGCCTTGATTTGAGTGCAAAATTCATAGCGACCCATTTGCGCAAAGTGATTGCTGAGATGAGTACAACTATACATCTTGAGTTCAGAACTACGATGAGTACTCGCAAAGCTCAAAGCTATAGTCGGGTCGTCGACCACACAGACTGGCCGTCATTGCAAAGCGGTCCACGTGCGCGGTGAAACGCTTGCCTCAACTACTCTACGGCAGTAGACTTGCTCAAGATGCAATCAAATGGTAAATTTTGATCAGTTTGCTCCACGGCTGTACAAGGTTTTGTGGGTGCTCCTACTACAGTAAATTTCACTCCAGTTTAAGGCAAATTGAATTGGCAGGATCGCGTCCGTTGCGCTTCGCAACGGTTCGCGCCGTTTTGCAGCTACAGTATATCACATATCGTGCTAAGAGTCCAGCCTGCATCTCTTCATTCTCTCAATCATTGCTTGGCAAAACGCCAGCGCTGTGCGCACGCGAAGTCTCGCGATGCGGACGCGGGCCCCACTGAAATATTTCGCCTGCTCCGATTTGAATCAGACTGTAAATAAAATCTTTTAGCCGGGTATACTTTTTCTGCACCTATGCGAAGCTGCAAGAAAAGCATTGCGGTGTTTCGCTATTAGCTAAGCGCTCCTAAGGCCCCGGACAGACTCCACGCGATTTGGTCGTCGCGACTGAATCGCGACGAGACAACTGTTACAACATCATTCCATGCCGATCAACTTGCATTTCGGTTGTGATACTTTTCCGGCCCGAAATTTTTGAATGTGAAATGAAAATGAATGGAAATGTCGGCGATTGAGTCGCGACGATCAAATCGCGTGAAGTCTGTCCGGGGCCTAAAGCGGCAAAGAAGCTCTATGTGAGCAAAATCTACATCTGATACTAATCTGAATCACTTTTGCTCATGCCCAGTTCTAACTGTCAGACGTGCTCAAGACAAACCCGAGAGAACTTCTGGGCTGCTCAATGATTCGTTCCGCCTGCCCACATGTAATACCTTCCAACAAAAACATGAACCATGTATAGTAAGAGTCGAGTGGGGTGTTCGTAGCTAATTTCACAAAATACTTATCCACGTTGTAATCTTCAAAACGGGATTGGCGGCCGGAGGTCGAGACTTCGAGGCCTAATCGACTAGGGAATGATCACAGAGCAACACCCGAGAGAGACGCACACTGCGTCGCGGGTGCGAACTGTCGCATTCCAGCCGCCAATTCCGTTGAATAAAGGTATGAGACATTGAAGAGTCATTGATTTCGAAAATTCTACTTACTGTGGTTGCCTTTGCAGAAGTCGATACAGCAGGAGAAGCAGCGGGAGTGGAAACTGGCTTGACGGCATCCGTATTTGAAGTTGCTGGTGTGGATTTGACATTCTCAAGAGCAGGAGCAGATGCAACACTCTTGTTGAACTGGGAAAATCCACCAAAACCTCCCCCAGTTGACTTTGCAAGAAAAGCCAAATTTGGTGCCCCATTTTTATGTTCCTGCAGATAATACATATGTTTGATGTGAAAAAAAAAATCAACAAACCTTACAAATGCACTTACATCTCTCCGCTTTATGCACCGGGCATATAAAGAGTTCTTCTGGATTCCACAGTAATCTGCTAAAGAATGTGCTACGCGTGCTTTCTCGTGAACCGAATAACCATCCTTTAGGCACTGCTCTTCGATTCTGCAAATGCATCCATTGAGTAAAAAGATGGTTTCGTATGAACGAACTTACGCTATCACCATATCGACATGCACATTTTGTAAACGCTTCTTTTGTCCCGGTAATGCAAGATTATTCGTGCATCGCTTGAATTCCTCTATCATGCTAGATAAAGTGTCAGTCATTGGTGCAAGTGGTTTCTTCCTCTGGAATGATAATTGAAATTAGAAAAAAAATCAAAAGGAAAAAATCAAAAGGAGTCATAGAAAAAAGAGTGAAGAACTACCGGAGATGTCGAAACGCTCGAACTGCTAGCATCATTGGTGTTCGCTTGAGCGCTATTAGTAGAAGTTGTCGGAGCAGAGGAGGTAGAAGCTGACGAAGCAGGAACTACATCTACCGCAGGCGCCTTCTCGAGAATCTGCAAACAATAGAATCTGTGATCGAATGAACAGATTACATATTTGCAAACCCTATCATCTTCTGTTTTTTTGAATATTTTCAGAACAGTATTCCGAAATAGTCCTCTAGATGCTCACAATCTCGCATACAATTTTTTTATGAGATCGGAACATGAAAGCAGAGCTAGCAATGTAACAATTGAATGTGTCGGGTTTCAGCCAATATGAAGTATCGTTGATTTCGAACCACATGCAGCGAGGTAAAAGTGCCTCAGTATCTACAATCGAGTATAGTTCCTTCCGCACTTGCTGCTACCCTTGGTCTGTGTCTCTGACCTGCGGTACGTATGGCTAACAAGTTAGCAACGTGCCACAACATGTTTGCAACATGCAACAACGTGTTGACAGAACATTTTGGCTGTCAGCCTCAGCGCCACCATGTTGCTGCATGTTGCAAACGCCATACGTACCGCAAGTCAAGGACGCAGACTAAGAGAAGCAACAACTGAGGGGGACGATATCTAGATTTCCCGCTCATAGTATGCTCGACCGCAGGTAAGATGCAGTAAAAATTGCGTATGAACAACTAGCCACGCCAGTAATGTGAGCATTTTGCGTGCGCAATTGACCATCACAGGCGTAGCTATCGTCCCCTCCACAGCTCGTGCTACCCTTGGTCTGCGTCTCAGCCCTGCCGCGTGTGGCTAACATGTTGGCAACGTGGCAACAACATGTTTGCAACATGCCACAACATGTTGGCAGAACATTTTGGCCACGCCAACATGTTGCTGCATGCTGCCGTGTTGCTGCCAACATTGCCAACGTGTTAGTCACACGTGGCACGTCCGCGACGCCACAAGGATAGCAGCAAATGTACAAGGGACGATATTTCTTCACGCGCTAATTTTACCGCATTCCACCTGCAGTAAGCACAATAAGCAGAAAATTTACTCGACTCAGGACTCGGCACAGCTGGCACCGGGTCATCGTTTTTGGGATAAAAAGCAAAGGTTATATCGTTTTTGTGTCCAAAAAGGAACAAAAACTGCGACGTTTTTTCTGTTTTGTTTTTCTAGTCGATCTTTCGTTTTTTGAGGGTTCTTTACGTGTAGTTTAGGGTCAAAGATGACTTCATACAAACTTTTAAGATCAGGGGACTTCGTACGAAATTTTTAGATCAGGACCTTCGTTTTGAAATTTCTCTGGTACCAGCTCATGCCGACCCCTCTCGACTGTATAATCTTTTTATCAATCTTGCTGAAAAAACGTCATCTACTCAGTGTCTGATGAGTTATCAAGATAGCACATGTGATAGCAAACAGAAAGGAGGCATAATTAGGTCCCCTTGCCAACATTTCAGTGAGTAATGGCTGCAATCGATACTTTGACACTAAAAGCACAAAATTTTTGGAGTCGCACGCGCTTCCGCAGAGTTATTGAGGATCGACTTAAACAAGCGCTGTCAAAGCGTATGCCGCGGTGATTCCTGCATGAAAGCAGAGATGCGATGTGAGATACTTTGAAGAAGTCGCGTGAAAGACGAAAAGTATTGGAGATTCTTATAGTGGTCATCACATCTTGGACTCTAATCAAACCTTAAAGTGTGTTCCACCTACCATAAGTCGCTGCTGCTGCTCCGGCAACTAGATTGAGTCGGACAACTATTCGCTGAGCATTACCGTAGCACCTACTCATTCTTCTTTTTTCGAAATGTCCTCACTCCCTATTTGGTCGCACTCTATACTAGGATCTCGAATGGGTCAAGTTTTTAACGATGTAACAAGTAGCAAAGGACGCTAAACGAGAGCTTGCAGATGACATGCCGTGTGCGTTCAAGAAGAAGTTATCTATCTATATATCTCATCTGCCGTTTACATGGCAGGTTGTTAACTTGGAAACAATTTCATTTTTTTATCTAGTTCTCACAATAATTCCTATCTGATTTTATTAGGTTGTTGCAAAAATAATGTCCGTTTTTCTAGACCTATATTCCAAACAACTTTTTTCCATCAGACTTTCTTTCTCGATATAGCATCTGCATATCATTGGAAAGCTCTCTTCATGTACTTTCTCATGGCGGTGAAATTAAGCTGCTATCTTCACTTGTGAGAATTTCACCAGCATTTTCCACATTCGCACTCAAAATCAGAATCTCATAGCTTCCACTTTCCTCATCACAATTCAGGAGCAAATAAACGAATTCTACTGAAAACATAGCAAATGTATTTAGTGAACATTGTCTACCTACTGCGTGCTTATGTAGATTTTTGGAAAAATGTGGGCTGAGAAATTGACGCGTCAATATAGACACTCGCTGCTGGCATTCTATGGGTCAGAAATTTCTCACAATCAAGGCAATCGCCAAAGCTTCGCCCATTTCTGTAAGCTTGAAATTGGCACACCTTAACTACATTATTTGAAGAGAAACTTAGCTATTCAGTGCGCGAAGAAATCCAAATTTTCATAATTAGGCACTTACAAGCCTACAACAAATAGGCTCAAAAGAGTGAACATTTTTGAATTTTTATCTTTTCTTTTCGCAGAACTCCTTCGTTGGAGTTTTTTTTACACACACCTATACTATTGGCCTGCGGCTACAAAATAAGCTAATTAGCAGACATAGGGACAAAGCTTGAAGGGAGTTGTAAGCTCTTGAAGACGAGGTTTTCAAGAGAAAAACTTTTAGTTCTCTGACGCATGGTTTTCTTCCCGTTTGCGATATCAGTATGAGCAAGGGCGCGCTAAGTTAAGAAGGGTTTGATGTTTCTGATGGTCTTGACTGCATTCAAAAATATGGAGACTGAACGAAGTTATAGCCTTCCAAAGTGAAAATTTGCAAAACGGACATTATTTTTGCAACAACCTAATACTTCCTTACATCCTCCCCAAATTAAAGCGAAGCGTCAAAGACGTTATGCATATAGATCCAGGGATGCCACAGTGGAGCACTTATGAACCAGCAAAGATTTTTCTTATTCTGAAACTGTGTGCAGAGATATGGACGTGTACATCAGCTTGATGACTGTAGTTTTCAAATACATGTGGTAAAGGTGAGAGAGGTCACCGGCACTCATCCATGCAGATCCTTGGAAGCATTTTATTGACTCATACGCATCAGAAAAGGGGAAGGGGGAGAACACTTGCATAGGTATTGGATTATGAATTTTAATTCAGTCTTACTGGCCCACTGTGATCCCGCGAAAAGCTCTTTCAGCAGAGCTGCTACGATATTTGTGCTATTTTGCAAGATACATGGCACATCTGTTATTTGGTTTTGACCTTTCCGCAATCTCATAACAGCGCGGTCGTATGTGCTGAACAACCTGACATTCACTAGCAGCCAAACAACCTTTTCATAAACTTTCAGTGTAACAGAAATTGTGCAAAAACGTCGGGATCACGGTATCATTGATAATCTGGGACGAGGAGTTAGAAAGTATAGAGATATGAGACACCTTTTCTCCTTAGTTGTGATTACAAAACACACGACATACCTTTGTCGACGTTACTGGCTGGGCAGATGTCGACGCAACTACTTCCACGATATCATCGTCCACGGGTACCTCTCCACCGGCCATAGTTCGAAGGAAGTCAGACATCTCATTCTCTTTACGAGTGACACTGAAGTGATACCTAGCCATCGTTCACAACCGAAGCTGTATGCTAACTCACGCAGTCTGTAGAACTTTCCGTTTCAACAGAGTTGGAGGCATACCCACCAAACGCTTCTTGATAGCATTAGCAGCTCGCTGGTTAGCGGACTCTCCCAAAGCGATCCGCTGAATTCGCCGTTTTGCAAAAAACGACAAGTATTTTTGAAGAAAACTTACCCTAACTTTCGTTGGAGGTGCACCAACCATACGAGGTTTCGGAGCGATAGGGACTGGAGCAGGCGCATCGGATGTAGTCTTCACACCGCTAGTACTAGCTGTGGGCACAACCGGAGCAACTTCCTCGACAACATCTGTTTCATCTTCACTTGATACCACCACTCGTTTCTGAAGATACTTGCCTATTCAGCAGTCTATATCGTAAGTGTGTTAGAGTTAGACGAAATGGAGTTGAGTCGAAGATATGAAAGGAAAAAAATGAGGCTGAGTCACCAATACCAAACTTCTCACGAACACTGAGATTTTATGACTTCGCACTTTGCAGGCTCTAAACAACATCGCTTGCACGCGCAGAGATGATATGTATAAGATAGGCTCATAAACCTGCTAACTCAAAGAAACGAAAAACTGAAAAATTAATAAAGCAAGGAAAATGAACTTGGTACTCGAAAAAAAGGCAACAGGTCGAGCTGAACATGTCTGATCATGGACATGCGTACGGACTGGTGCATTTCAAATAGATATGTGCTCTTTATCTTTGCATTCTGACCACTAATTTTAAATTGAATTACACATTTACTTACGGTGCCCTTCCTTTGCTGAGGTGCTTCCTCAGCGTCTGAGATGTCCGAATCATTAACTTCTTCATGCCTTGTCTTGAACTCTAATTTCCCTCTGTTCACGTAAAATCCGCCTTGCACAGTGTCCATCGTTGACGGAATGAGTTCATCGTACTGGAAAAGATAACGACTAGATGTCACGATAAGAGCGTAAATCGACGTGCCGATTCGGACGGAAGTGCGAACATGGCAAAAATTAAGAGAGAATATTATTCACAGCCTCCGAATCGTCGATAAAATCGTCGTCCAAATCGTAGCCGGCCCTCTTGTCCATGTAGTCGTCCTCATTTCCAAACCGCAATTTACGACCCTTTTTGTCTTTCTTTCCTCCCTGAAAATTGATAAATTTCTTGATGTTCCTTTCGTGAAAAAGATTTAGATTTAGCAAAGTGTCCTATTTGGCAAAGAATCGAGCGCGCATCGCTTTGTTTAGCATTACAGCGCCGCTTTTACATTGCGGATATGGTGCGAGCGCGTTACCTACTCACGATATCGATCGGAAACTGAGTAAAGCTGAAGTGTCAGCCCTGATCAAACGTAATAAAACCACAAATCCTCACATATTTAGCTTCTAATCGTTTGACTATTTCCAGAGCCTCCCTGTCATGAAAGCGTTCGTCTTCGCCGCTTGAATCATCCTCTCTCTGAAAAATCAATCAATAAGACGGCGAAATGATGTTCGATATTCTCAACGTACCAACTGCTTCTTCCTTATCTCTTCATAATCAAATTCTGAGTATTTCTTCTTGCCAGGCTTGAATAGCGAAAGTTCAACTATGGAATATTTGCTTTTATCATCGTGTTTCTTCTTGTTTCCTCCGAGATCAAGCGCCATTCCACAGCAGGATTAGCAGACCTCGTGCCAGAGGAGGGCGAGCTCACCTAAACATTGAAAACATGCACTCACAGCAGCAAAAATCGATAAATGCTCAGCCGAGTACTAATATATGTTTTGGACAGAAATGACAAAGTTTCGGACTGTCAATATCATTGTCAAGAAGGATACATGCTATGGACAGAACGCCGCACCGTACACCCGCTCGATTCGCGGCAACAACGCGAAAATGCGAATTTACTACTTTTGGTACGCAGCTGAATGTGCGCTTGTTGACTGACTATTCGACGCCCCGCACACTCACCAGCCGCGCCCGATGACGTCATCGATGGTCAGCTCCCATCGCGGCGCTTTCTCGCCCACACACGATCGAATCGATCTGCAGCGATCCGTGCGTTGTGTTCGAGCGATTCCCTGGACGCCGGGGGCCACCCACGTAGTTTCGGGACTGGCGCCTCTCCGAGAATCAACCGCGCTGGCGCCGAAGTGCTGCCAGCGCTTTGTTCGTTGATTGACTCCAATTTCTCAGTAACTTCACAAAATGAAACATTTTCGCTGGTTCCTCAATCAATAATGTGTGCTCCAGGCTTCTCTTCCCATTGTCCGTTCCAATATGCCCATCTTGTTCTTTTTTCACGACATGTCCGCAACTGCACACCAGCAATCAATTCTTCCGTAAATTTCATGCTCGTGCTTGACGTGATTCCATTGAGTTGAAGGTGACTTCGCGATGGTTATATGATTCTTGCCATTGAGTGTGACTCTTATTCACTTTTGAAATGCCAGCGGCTGAGAACCCGAAAATTCCAGAATTGTTCCTCTTCCCAACTTTACTTGGTTACGCATTGTTCCCAAGAGTTTTGTTACAAATTTCTCAATTTTTTTGACCAGTTGCCTTTTCCGTCCTCCTCCTACTTTGAGCTTCATATGTTCCAAACAGAGTTGAGCAAGAGCAAGAGCACGAGTCTTTCAAAAACAGCCCCCTCCTTTCCTGAAGGTCTCCAAACGACTTCTTCTTCCTCTCTAACTCCAGAAAAAGTGTGGCGTTTGGAGGGCATCATCCTGTCCAAAGAGTTTTTGAATTTTTGGAGTTCGTGCACTCGTTTTTATGACTGTACCGTAATTTGACGGCGGATTTTGATCTGAATTGTTTTAAAAGAGCCATAATTTACCGCGGGGTGGGGTGTATGATTCCAAACTCTTACTGTAGCCAGAAAAGGCTATGGACTCAATATCCATGCCAGGATTGGACCGATTTCTGAATTTTGAAGACAAGTCAAGAGGGGTCAGGCGCAAGGCTACAAAAGCTCAGGCAGCTTGATATTTTGAAGGGTTGTGCCTGACCCCCCCTTGACTTTATCCCGAAGAAGTTTGCCAGGTTTTATGTGATTCGCTAGCACAAACCTAGGAAATTTTACAATAGTGTTTGAACTTACCTCGACTTGTTTCGGCTTTGTGGTGATCCATGGGATTGGAGCAAGGTGAAAAACGCGGTGGTTGAAATTTTAGCAAAATTTCTTAACCCTCTTTTGGAGCGGTGAGAAGTCTTATTGTTGTAGATTGATAGAGAGTACTACTTTGTTGTGAGTATAAAAAAGCGATGAAGTATTGCAAATTGGCTGAGATAGTGGAGTTAATCAGATCTTTTCACAACAGTTCCTCAGTCTTGGTGGAGTTGTGATATTCACCAGTCTAGCGCTTTTTTTCTTCACTTTACTCGATAGTATTTCCTCAATTTTTTGGACGATTGCGGTTGTTGATTATGACCCTCCCCCCTTTGTCTTGCCGTCAATACGAAACCCCACCCTGGTGCCAACCTCCTGAGCTACACTGAACTTCATAGGCCCGTAGAACACGAGCAAAAATGAAAACAACTATCCGATGTTGGAATAGACTTACGACTCGAAACCAAATTACTGTTTACAACCAATCCATACCAAGAAGTGAGCCCAGTGTTCTGACTCTTTTAGGTGTATTGTCTAGTTGGGAATGATAGGCAAGTCTAGAGTGCCATCATGCTCCCGATTTTCAGGCTTCTTGATCTTTCCTCTTCTAGACCCATCTAAGGTCCAATTTAGGTGTTATCGCACTCCGAAGTCGGAGCCTCGAGCATCTATACTGACCAAGATAGAAGTCCCAACGATATTTTTTCGAAGCGTGATTCAAGTTTTTATAGCTAACAATAGTGTCAAAATCATTTGCTGGGATTATGACCTCAAACGAATCAATACAGTTGTCGAAAAATAACCCTTGCTAAATATTTGTGCTATAGACGGGTGAAACATCTCTGAACTTGACCTAATCTTGTTGATCTATTGATAAGTATTGGTTAGTATTAGTATTTGTGAAAGTATTAGTATTTAGCCTAATCACCTTGAATATCGAAAAGAAATATAGAGCTACAATACAGCGCTTCGAGGAGGCAGAAAAATTGTAGTTGCGAGAACTGTGGATGCGACGCGCAGGACCGTTCGTCGGCTTCAAAATTTGTGAATGTCCTATTGACACGTGGACTATGCATAAATAGGTTAGTGCAGAAATAATGTCCGTTTTGCAGAGTTTCACTCTAAAAAGCTTTGTCCACTTTTCATATCTTTGAATATAGTCAAAACCATCAGAAGCGGTAATTTTTCGTTACCTAGCGCCACCTGCTCTTACCATATTGCAAAGGAAGCAAATCAAGCTCCAAAATACCGAAGATCTTTGAAAAATCTCGTTAGAAAAGACTTCAGCGAAGGACTTCTGCAGAAAGTAAAGATAATCAAAATCGTCTACCTTTTTTTAGCCTGTTTGTAGCAGGCCTGATGTTCCAAATTACGTTTTGGAATTCTTTATGCACTGACAAAAATTGTAAGGAGGTCCTCATTTCATTTCTTACAGATGAGCGGTGCTTTGGCGATTGCCTCAATCATAAGAAATTTTTAACCTATATAATGTCAGCAGCGAGTACCTATCTCGAAGCGTCATTTAAAGTCCAGATATTTTCGAAAAAGTTACTTAAGATTGCAATAGGTTAACAATAATCACCTCATACATTATGTTCTCAAGAGTTTGCTTAATCGCGTTTGAGTTTCGGCCGAGAAAGTGGAGAAAATAAAATTACGATTCGTGCGGGTGCGAAAACGCTGGTGAAATTTCTACAGATCAGGACAGAAGCCTAACTGCACCACTGGTGGAAAGTCATAGAGAAAGCTTAGTGATATACAAAACCTATGTCAAAAAAAGTATGATGAACAAAATCTGTTCGGAAAGTATGCCTAGTAAGGACATTATTTTTGCACCATTAATACAATGACAAGTTTTTTGCGACTGTTGTTATATCTGCTACAAAACTGTAGCCTCTGCCGTATAGCTTGTTCTGTGTTTGAGTTGGTGAAACGTCCCCAAAATACGTTTTTACGAGCAGCTGTTCTCATAGTACTTCAAGCCAGGATGTTTTGATTTTCCCCTGTGTGTCATTTACGTATTGTAAATTCGTGAAACGTTGGAGAACTCCTATCGAGCTAAAGTGTACTACTTGAATAGGGAGAAGTAAATGGCTGTGTTAGTGGGAATGTGACCATAGCTGCCGTGTATCCAACTCTGAGGAATACGTTGTGAAACAGGGTCTAAACTATCGTTATGCTCACAAGTACGAGAGTGGTTGAGTATTCAAGGAAATAAAAAGGCGTTGAGTATTCAAGGAAATAAAAAGGCGTCATTGAATCACGAAAATAATAATGCCGTGATATCACAGAAATGTCTCCACATGTCTGCATTCTTGCCTTCACTCTCTGTATCATTTGAAGTGAGTCGACTTGAGCGGCTCGGTCCTGCGCGGCTCGCCTGGGCTCCGCGACTGGGCTTTGCAAACATGTCGTCTGACCACACACAAGTTTTGCCCGCTTCTCACGAGACTTTTGCACTTGGTTTTCTTCCGCGCTTTTGTAGGTATCGTCAGTGTATACATCTGTACAATCAGCTAGCCGATTTAGAAGATTCAATATGCAGTGCCTTAAAAGGAGTCAAATGCTCACTTTTCCTTTGAGTCGTTTGCTCCAGTCATCTGTCAAGTGCTATTCTGCTGAGAATCAGAAAGTATTCACCTTTTACACTAATGAAAACTGCAGTATGTGTTCCTATTTTAAAAGAAGAATGGATGCCTATCTTAATCGAGAAAAGCCTGGGTGGACTTACGAAGAGAGGAAAATCAATTCTTCTCCAAAGGAAGTTTTTGAGGTTTGCCGTGTTTTTGAATAGATACTTCTTTCTCATTTATATATGTACGTTTTAGAAATACAAGAATGACGTACCTGTATTGGTTTGCAATGATACGGTCTTGATAAAACACAAATTCAGTGCCAAACGTTTGCAAGATAGGATGTCTGACGTTTTTCCTGCAAAATAGATCTCTAGTTAGGACAGTTTTATGCGTGTTAGATTTCCCTATACATGGAAGCAGTCTTTTGCTTGTGTAGCCACTAGCTTACCTCGCTTCTCAGTCGCATGTACAAAGTTTTCTTTTGTTCTGGTTGTATTGCA
The DNA here is from genome assembly GCA_958299035.1 of Cylicocyclus nassatus. Taxonomy (NCBI): domain Eukaryota; kingdom Metazoa; phylum Nematoda; class Chromadorea; order Rhabditida; family Strongylidae; genus Cylicocyclus; species Cylicocyclus nassatus. The sequence goes on from CATQJL010000223.1 coordinate 57,307,961, forward strand.
CTCATAAATCGGTTATATGAGTAGTAGTCGACTACTATGAAAGATAATTGAGAATGTGTTACCTCCCATTTGGGTTTGAAGCGAAAAACCCCACGGCTGTGGCGGTGACCACAACAGCCTTATCGAGAATATTGCCTCTTCTGAAAGGCAAGAATGCCAGCTTGCTTAGGATTTTAATCTTTATCAATGTTATATGATTACGCGCTTATTCATCTCAGTCTGTCTGCCACGAAACCAGTGAGGAATGACTTAGGTAGACGCCAGACAAGGGAGTATTTTGTTCAGCTGCAAAAGGCGCGCAGAATTATCGTTAAATCTGCGCAGGACCCTGGTCTTTTGCAGCCTGAACAAAATAGCCGCTTAGGTAGGTGCCAGAGTAAGCGAATATTTTGTTCAGGTTGGGGTCCCTCGCAGAATTGACGTCACTTGGATTAGCGCCATCATGGTGAGAAACGTCATTCTGCGCGGGACCCCAACCTGAACAAAATATTCGCTTACTCTGGCACATACCTTAGTCTGGCGCCTACCTTACAGGATTTATCAACTGCAGAGTCGGGTGCACCAGCATCTCCGCTTCCACGAGACCGCGTCTCCTGGACTCTGCATTCGCGAATACGCTCTCTTATCCTTTTTCCCACCACGAGCGTGGGAAAGGCGGAGCTTCAATCGGCAATTAAGCGTGCGAAAAAAATTAGAAGCATGTTATGAGGAATGCCGTCTCTGTTTTCTAAATATATAGGCCTTGTAAAATCCAACTGCCCGCGCCGCGCTCTGGAGCCAAGGGTCCCGTCGCGGTATAGGCTATTCAAAAGCGATAATGAACGTGCATCTCATTTAAACGTATTTTTACGAACTTTCAAAGACACTTTTGGCTAAAACATGATGTGCAACGCTGAAAACAACATGAATGTTGATCCAAAACTCATGAGTAAATGAGACCGCGTATAGTGCCTCATGACGATCGTTCGCCTGTGCTGGTGTTCAAGGCACGCGCGAGCGGTTTTACGAGGCCTATACCTAACATTTTTGGATGACCAGTGCGAGCATCTGTGAAGCAGAGGTGAAGCCCTGATGTATGATATTATGAATTCAATCAACTACAGTTATGTGGAAGTCCCAAGGGTTTGTAGGTTGTTACATAAGTTTCAATTTCAATTTTTTTCGCAATATCATACATTTCTCATCAGGTTTGATGTTATCATAGAATAGAGCAAAGCAAACTTGACAAATTACGTGCAGTAGTTTAATCAGCATCTTTCCACCTCAATTTTGTGGTCAAAATCTAAAGTGTTTTGGATTGACGCCAATCAGGCAATTCTTTTCTTTCCCTCATTCTTTGGCGGTTGGGGGAGGGGGGTTGCGGCGGGTACAAGCCGGCCCACAGGTGGGTTCGGTCGTGGTCTGAAACCTACCTAGTAAAAGCGAGCTGGTCTTCCGAGGCTGGGTTGCCTTCTATGACGGTAAATTTGGAAATGAGAGCAGTGTAGTCTGACAGTTTTGACTCATATTGAAGAATGAGAATGAAGAGAGACGCAAACATGGGTTCTTAGCACGATACGGTGCTCTGTAGCTGCGAAACGGCACGAACCGCTGCGAGGCGGAAGCCCGCCAATCCATTTTCTGCCTAAAGTGGGAAACTCAAAGGCAGTGCCCGGACAAAAAGTCGATTTTGTGCTTGACATGACCAAACTTGTTTTTCATTGAAGTGTTTCGCAAATGAAGATTTTCTGAGATCAACATTCGCCGCTAGCTACCGGACTATCATCTCATCTCTGCGGAACGCCTTATAGGAAAACAAGTTTGGTCATGTCAACACACCATCTAATACAGAAGCACTGCAGAAAATGCTGTTCATCTGACCTTGTATGACCGCTTCGAGTGAAAAGGGTTTCCCTGAAGAAGTATGAATGTGAATCCCCTTTATCTTTATGTAAACACGCAAACGTGTGCCAAAGCCTGTGTGAGTAAAGGAAACAACTGTTAAAGTGAGATAGACTAGCCTGTCACCTTCAGTAAGAACAAACAAACAGCGACTAGGGGCTTCAGGTGTTGAGGAAGAAAGAAATTTCTGTTTGGTCAAGGGGGACAAGTGATTGGCATTGGGGAATGCCACTGCCCTTTTCCGAGCTGTCCAAAACGTTGCGATTGGTTCCTGCCAGGTATTTACCAACCTGGAACCACCGACGCTTGGATACACCTGCCTTATTCTGGGGAAGCCAAGCATGATACGCAGCTGTCTACGGTCCCAAGGAGCAGTGCTGTTGATCATCCGAAAGTGGGTGACAAGCTAGCAAAGCATGGTTAGTAAACACGATGAACCGAGAAAAAATACAAACACGGTAAATCGAAAAAAAAACTGAAGTCATGAATCGACGTAGCAGGAAAGGGCTTCACGAAAGCCGCTGTTGTAAAAGCGAAGAGGGGAAAGCAAAGTCCGAAACACATGAGTCGACAAGCGGGGGTCAGCAAGAAATACCAGACGAAAGCAGACCTGTAATGAAAACAGACAGAAATAAGTCACAAAGGATTGTTCAGTAAGTTGCAAATGTCAACTTTCCTCAGTTTCCTTTTGAACGCTACACAGTTGTCAGCACTCAAAACTTCGCGATGTATGCACCGTAACCATCTAGCTCCCCGCAAAAAAATATGATTGAATGGCAGGTTGGTATGTTTCTACTCAACTTTTGAGTAATGCAAGTTGAAACCACCGTGTTTATCGCAAGCAGGCATAAAGATCCAGTAATCGCTGGGATTCAACATGACTTCACGTTTCAGAACTCTGAAGCGAAACAAGAGGTCAGGTTTAGCTCTTCTGCAAACAAGAGATTCAAGTCCCAGGTTTTTCAAGTCCCAGCCATTATTGTTTTTCCGGTGACTTCTGCTTCATAGTCATCGGGATTGTGCACCGATGACCATCATGCGGAAATTATATGTATAATCTGTTGTATAATCTATAATCTATCTACTCACTGAGCACGGACTGGCAGTGCCCGCGGTGGCTAAAGTTGGACTCATATTGTTCCGAAACTTAGGGATCTGTGTGAACCCAACCAAACAACGACGCGAGGCTAAAACGTTGCAAGAGCACGATAAAGGCCCGGCACAGATCGACTGGATTCAGACTCCTTCGTTTTTGGGACAAAAAGCGGAGGGATGTCGTTGCTGCGAGGTTCCGGGCGGAGCTCCAGAAAAATTCTCTTGTTCAAAACGTTCAATGCCAGAAGTTCAAAAGTCGTTGCATACCCTCCGGACGTTAATTACAAGCCGTCACCTCGTTAAATACCACAGGTTCTCCAGTCTCTTCTCTGCATCAGAAATAAGCACCATTCACTCGAACACAAGCTTTAGGGACAAATCATCATACGATAGATGGGGAGACGGTCAAGAGGCGCGATTTTTGTAGAGGCACGACTTTGACAGCCCAATTTACAGCCGAGAGAGTCTCTCAACTCAATATTTGAAGCTACTACTTGCTAAGACGGCACTTTGTAAAAAGCTGATTAAAATATCTTCGGAAAAGCCATTGGTTACTTTCCGGGTTTTTGATCTCCAACCTTATGTTTCGAATCTATTTCAGAATAATAAGATTGAGCAGACCATGAGACGATCATACTTATCTTGTTAGCATTTTGTATTGCTCCTGGAACATCAAAGAATAATAAAAATGCGCAGATTGGTGTCCATCTGGCAATAAAAGTCGCGCCTCTTGACATACACCCCGATAGATGTGCTCCATCGTGTCTTGCGAAAAGTGCGCGCTTGGAAAGAGAAGCTAGAATCAAATTTTTTGTTTACCACATAGACACAAGCTTATGATACCAACTCTAGACGGTATGAGTTTATTGTTTGCGGAAGAATCAAGTGAAAAGTACTTCTTATGTGAAGTAAATTTCTCCCAAAACAGTCCGTCTCCAGACACAGCCACCATACGACCTGAGATCGGGAGCAAATATTCATGTAACTTTACACAAGTTCCATTTTTATCATGGGCGGGTATCGCTCCGGTCCACCGCTTTTTTTGCCCTCATTTTCAATCGCGTCGACTATCTCGCTCCATCGCCAACCTTATCTGCTTCCTTTAAATTTTCATTTTTTAGATTAACTTTAGTTGAGTTTTTAGTTCATTCTAGCTTGTGCGTCCCGCATTTCCTCAACTTTGCGTAATGGTTATGTACATCATTCTGCTCGTGACCTATAGACTGTGACTCCCTGACTTTATGTTTACTTTCTATTTTATTTTCATTTCTTATTTCCATGTGAGTCCCTATACCTGTATACGACGGCGGATAACAATAAATGAGACTGATGGGCAGTCTCATTTATTGTTAAACCTGATCTCCCTTGTTATGCGACTCTCCCATGCTTTGAAGTTTTGTTGATTCTTCCTCACTGTATCTCAATGCATTTTCAGAAATTATGGGTTCTTCAGCAGCAGAAAAGCATGAATTGAGAGGTGCTTTCCTACATGAAGTTGCTGAATTATTCGAAAATATACTCTCAAACCCTCCAACTCCAAATCTTATGGAGTTATGGAAGGAACATCAACACATCAGGAAAGCGCTTGAGGGTATCTCCGCGAAACAAGCTCAACTAAGCGATACTGACGTTCGATTAGCTAAAACGAGGTATTAGTTCTTCGTCAAAGATATTTTTATAACTTGCCTTCTTCAGATCAGCTAGCGACCTCAATGTCTTTCTGGCTTGGGCTGATCAAGTTGGCATAAAACGGTACGGTGTCACCATTGCAAACTGCGGCGATGTGGATGGTCTAGGATTGCTTGCTGAGAAGTGAGTGGTACTCTTGGAATTCTTTTGCGGACCGCAACTTAACTTTTCATAGAGCTATTCACAAGAAACAACGGTGTGTTACCGTGCCTCGTCATGCTATGATATCAACAGATCTGGCTAAGAAATCGTCAGTTCTAAAGTAAGTTGACAACTTGATGCAATTTTCAAATGTATAACTTGTACAGTTTGTTTGGACGTTTTTGTGTCAAATCTCGGGTTTATCTCCTGATGCCTTTCTGTTTTCTTGTGCTCATCTATTTTAGAACCATAAATCTAACAAAAGATAAATTTTTCAATTAATTCTCTCATGGGCCGGAGAAGGGGTATGACTTTGTTTATTGTGACAAAGGACTGCATAGAGAGTTATCAATCACTTCATTCGAGGGAAGTCAAAAGGGAGAAAGAGAAGCTCAGTCGAAAGTGGGGCTTGACAAGCATTCGGGTCAGTGTTTCTCCAACTATTTACACAGTGGCACTTTTTCATGATTATGGGGACAGGAGGCATTGCACTTCTTTGGGTCATAAAAAGGCACTGGGAAAAAGTTGTGCTTTATTTGTCCAATGGTCATCTAGAATGAAGCACAGGAACAAAAGCGATACATTCTTTGGGTACAGAAAGTCTCCAAATGGGCCTTTTCATGCATTACGGGAAATATACGGTATGGGGTTCAAAATCACTGAATTTTTTTTAACTTCGTCTAGGGTTAATTGCTACTTTGAACATGATTATCATATTAATTTTGTAAGGCTCCATTTTCTTGCGGCGGTGTATGGTAGACGACTTGAGGTGAATTTTCTCAAGATTTTGCCTGGAGGGTTTTTGAGCTCACAATGTATTTATTATACATGCCCGCTGCAATAAGGCCTTATTTTGGAGTTGTAGTAATTTGCAGTGTATTGCAGTGTGTTATAGAACATAGGCAGAACATCCTTTCTATTTTTAAGCCCAATTTAGATTTCGAGAATTAATAAAATGACCTTATGGAGAATGAGCACGATATCAGTGATCAGCACGCCTTCCCCCAAAGTTTCAGGCAGATCTAAAGCTTTCACAGCTTCCCGTGTACTTACCGTAATTCTGCAGAGAGGTCCCAAAACTACCCTTATCTTAGACGAAGGCTCACGTGTTTTTTGTGTTTTTCGATTTTTCGAACGAGCCGCTCAGTTGCTTCACCGTGTTTCGGAAAGCAAATCTTATGCCGCACAATTCTCTCAAGCAATAGACATCCCGGTATAGGCTTCTTTGATTGCGAAGTCCTTCGAAGTGTTTGGGCTGGTCGATTTTGGGAAAAAAATTTCCTGCACGTATGCGTGAAATTAGGGTAAAAAGAGTGTGATATTCGTAATCAGCACGCTCAGAATTCTAGCCAAAAAGTCGTGCAGATCTGGAATTCTTGAAATATCTACCATATTCGCACCACAGCCCGAGAAAAACCTTATTACTGTGCAACTTTCTTGCGATATTCATGTTCGTAGTACCAAACAGCCACTGTAAGCAATTTCGGGCGAATCTGTAGACTCTGTGCTTACACCTACTTACAAGGGAAGGATACCAACATTAGTTGGCAATTGAAGATGAGATGTATATCATTAGATGCGCCTTCAAACGCTGATTCCAAATCTGCTTTCCTTTTTTGCGGAATATGTTTCCGAAAGAAGTTACGAGCTTTTGAATGTTCAGATTTGCCACGCATTGAGTGGCTTATAATCAGCGCAAAGCTCTAAAACAACACCTATGCGAATTTCACCGCCTTTGTTCCTTCCTTGCAAACAATATACTTGATATAAAAATGATTTTCCACTTTCTGTTGCTTTTGCACAGCTTTCCGCCAATTTTAGGCCACCTAAATCTTTACAAATTTGGACTTTTGAACGCCCACAACTTCTTTTGGAAACTTGTTCCGCAAAAAAGGAAAGCAGATTTGGAATCAGCATTCAAAGGCGCGTCTAATGATATACATCTCATCTACAATCGCCGACTAATGTTGGTATCCTTCCCTTGTTAGATAGACATTATCGAGCGGAAGTGTGATATGTGGTTAGCGTGTCCCATAACGCTTGTAGCCGAAGTTAAAGCGAAATCCATGTCTTAAGTTTTAGGACCCCATAGTTGACACTAAATTTTGGAAATAAGTTTTTGTTCATTAGTTCTATTTCGAACCTACAAAAATGATGGAGACTGGCATAACACTGCCTGAACCTTTTTCGATTTCTGCTCTTTTTATTTAGACATCCAGATTTTGATTTAGGAAGCTGTTTGAGCGTGATGTCATCGTTCAAAATATGGCGAACGTTGGTTTGGCGCTGTTTATCTGTGCTCAACGTGTGAAGCCCGATTCCAAATGGACGCCTTATTTGAATGTGTTGCCGAGCGCATATACAACTCCATTGTTTTACACAGAAGAGGAGCTGAAGGTAAGTGTTCATCGATTACTTCTCCTCTTCTGAGTCAATCAAACGCTTCCTGCTTTTTCGAATTTCTTTATTAATCTGCTTGGTACGATGGTTGTTTGTTTGTTTATCTGTTTGGAATCTCAGTAAGAAATTTGTGAGCAGCTATTTTACTGACAGTGATAGATATCAAGAATTATCCGATTTGTCGCTTTTTGCAGTATCTGAAGCCTTCACCCGTCTTTGAAGAGGCTCTCTTGTTTTACCGTACAGTAGCACGACAATTTGCTTATTACCTCCTCATGATAGGACGGAATGAGGTGTATGATAAGCAGAGTCGGGTATGTTCTAACGTTTCTGATCATCAACTTACTCGTTTTTTTCCACATCGTGAGTCGAATTTATCATTCTCATTTTTTTACAGAGAGAAAAAGCTGGTACACAACCGCCACTCCTTTACTATTCACCTTTCACCGTGGATAATTTTACATTTTCTTTGTATAGATGGGCGGTCGGAACAGTAACGACAAGGATCAATCTTATACCTAGTCAAATAGAAAATGCCAAAGATGGAAGTGTGGCAATGGTGAGCGGACTTCACTACAGTCTCACAAAGAAATCGTGTTTTACAACTTGGTCTGCATATGAACTTCTCCCAGGTACCAGCTCTGATCCCAGTACTTGACATGGCTAACCACGAGTTAGTCACAGGATATGAAGATCTTGGCGATGCTGTATCTTACTCTACTGAAGACGATTGTGCAGAAGTTGGCTTTTTATCATCTTATGTAGCTCTATATTCTACCATAACTACCCTACTTAGGTGCTGGCCACAAAGGACATATCACCCGGGGAATGGGTAAGCATGTTCTATGGGCGTCGTACAGCAGCAGATCACCTGCTCCACAATGGTTTCGTGCCTATCGGAGAAAACCCATATGACTCCTACAAATTGAAAATCAGTGAGTCTTTTTGCTTTGAGAGAAGAATTGAAATTCGAGCACATGAGCTTCCTTTGCCATAGCGGAGTTCGCTGTTTGTATCTGGCATGAATAAGGGTAGGGGAACATAGACCGCCAGTTAGTCGCGGTTCGCGGCCAACTGGTCCTTTTGCAATGTTGTCGCATGTCGTTTCAGGACCAGTAGTCCGCAGAGACGGCCCAAACTGGTGACCTTCGTTCCCCTACCCGTGAAGAATGGGGGGGGGGGGGCACGCGGAAGGCGACAATGCGCGCATAATGCAAGCAGTGTAAAATCGCTCTTGCTAACTTTTACAGAATTTTACTTGTCGCATCGAATCATGTATCTGCCCCCACCCCTACCCCCCCCCCCCTACCTTGGCGCCGTGTCACTTTAGCAACCAAAGTTTTGAAAGGTACAAAATTTGAGGATTGTCGCCTAACGCACCACTCCTTTGAATTATGTGTGCATTTTTTTGGCAAAATTTCAGATCAAAATATGTAAAATGTGTGACTGTTAGGGCCCCTTTAAAATGATGCTTAGTCCATATTTACTGAATGCTGCTTTTTAAAATGGAAAAATGTCTGTGCTAGCAACCAGCAATATTTGCAGGTCTTGGACACGCCGACAAAAACTTCAAAGAAAAGCAGAAATTGTTCATGGAGATGGGATTCAGTGAAAAATCCAATGTTTATATTTATGACATTGGATGTGGTTCCCAGCCACTTCATCCCTCTATGGAGCATTTCGCTAGGATATATGTTGCAGATAGACCGGAGGTAACCTTTTTTGGTAACCTTCTTGTGCTTGAATGAGTTAGGTGTCTAGGCTATATCTGAACCGGCGACTCTGGGAAAGGCCGTGAATTTCTTGAAAAACCGCTTTGCTATATTGGAACGATCTTACGGGACCATTTCTGAAGGAAAGACTTTGAATGAAAAGAACATAGAGCGATTAAAGAGAGCGGAAGTTGCCATTTTGAAGAATGCAAGGTGATACTTTGGATTTTTTGAATACGAAACATCATTAATAAATGTCTGCCGTCGTTTCCACTATCTTCTTTCTAGGACCTACTGCGAGGAATGGCAAAAAGATTTATTCGAAGTGGTAGAGGAAGAGAATTGATTGCATTCAGTGGTATGTACCATTGCTATTGTTCGTCAGCTGTCATAGTTATTTGACGGAAAACTTATAGAACTCAAAATATACCGTGCTTTCTCGCCTCCACCATGCAAAAGATACCCTTTGATTGAACGAGAGTGGCGGCTGGAAGGCGACCGTTCGCGCCCGCGACGCAGTCTGTGCCTCTCTCGTGAAAGTGCTCTCTGATCATCCTCTAGCCTTAATTAGGTCACTGCCCGCCTTCCAGCCTCCAATCTTTAGATCAAAGGATTGAACCAAGGCACGCGCCATACTTGATCCACTTGATTCACTTCGTCCACTTATTGATCAGATGTGACCAATAGCTAAGTGGATGAAGTGGATAAGGCTATTCGTATCGCTATTGCTAGCAACTTTTGTTCATGAACATCCAGCATCTTGGCGATTTTTGAGTGCCAGATGGATGATGATGACAATTCAAAACTTCTGATGTAACATCTGGAGGATTAGATCAATTAGCACACCATAGCCGATCCGGACCTCGTGATTTTCTAGATTTTTGTGTTTAACGAAATAACTATAGAACTTACTTGTATACAGTTTCTAGTCATGTTTTGTTTTTTAAAATTTTTTTGAGTTTGTGCCTTATATCATTCTGTGGTGCTTATTGTTAGTCACTGATTGCCTTAAAATGTTGCAATTTGAGAACATTGCAATTAATAATCGAATATGAAATATGCGTTAATATACATTTTCAAATTTGCTCAAAGCGTTCAAACACAACATAAGCATTTATTAATCATATGCACCCGTATAATTTACATGTGATTGAGATCATGTGACTCTTGAGACAAATAATATCGAATAATGGCAACTTTTTTTTGTTGGGGCTGAGGTACAGAAAGCAGTAGTTTGGGGCGAAAACCTATTGCAGCAAAGCGTATTGTATTTGCATAGGCATTTGTCTCAAGCCACACTTTCCCTCATGCCCTCATAGACTGTTGTACGTTTCTTTGCACTCCATGTATTATTCGGCCATACAGTTTCGCCTCTCCATGAGCCTAAACGAGCAAGGTAAGAGTGTAAGGCATTTAAATTCTTAGTGTGCAGAACAAGCAAATCAAAGTGTGCTCCAGTTACTTGGCGAGTAATATAGTGCTCCTGCGTTGCCGATAACATTTGCGCCTAAGGCCTAAGGCATACCTCACGCGATTCGGCCGAATCGCCACTTTCACGCGACTTGGCGATTTGCCAGATTTCTACAAATATCGTGCGCACTTCTCGGACGCATATTTGGGTAGCTTGTGTAAGCTGTTGCAAACAGAGCAAGTTCTGACCAAAGTCAGACGACGAATTACGAAGATTCGCTGTTGTGCCAAATCGCGCAGCGACCGGAATCGCGCGAGGTATGCCTTAGGCCTAAGGGAACGTAAGTTGCCGGCAACGGTTGTCGAGGTTGCCGAGGTTGTGCGTTGCTAAGGGATCGTTAGACCGCGCACAAAGGCGCACGAAGGCGCACAAACGCGGACGAAGCCGCACAAAGGCGAACGAAGGCGCACAAATGTTTGTCCTCATTATCGATCGGGTTGAAAAGTGCGCCTTTGTGCGCCTTCGTGCGCCTTTGTGCGCGGTCTGAACGATCCCTAAGGTTGTCGAGGCTGCCGATCGTTGTAGGACCTCATGATAGCCACGTTTGCGCGCTCTCGAAGCTGTTTCTGACCTCGGCAACGCCGACAACCCCGACAACCTCGACAACCTCAACAACCGTTGCCGGCAACCTATGGCCGTTCGCTAGGCCACGCGCCATACTTGACCCACTTATCCACTTCGCTATTGATCAAATCGTGAACTGGCCAATAGCGAGGCAGATGTTTACGTGGTCTGTTAATTACTTCATCCACTTCGCTATTGGTCATACTGTTTTGGCCAACAGAAGTGGATCAAGTATGACATATGCGTACCATAGAGAATGCGCTCTCTATGATGATCTTTTACTGTCAAGTGCGAGATGGCATCGGCAGCAAAGAATGGCATTTTCGCGCAAATGTTGTTTTCACCGCAAGGGCACTATACTATACAGAATAATGAACACTTATCATTCAAACTACATCAGTTCTAATCTACATCATACTAAATTCACTGGGGTGCTTTTCGAGTCAGAATGTTGCGAAAAATTGCGGATTTATATTCGCAGCATTCTTCTTCTGTGGTGCTTGAAATATGACTCAACGCACTTTGACTTTGTATATCATATAGTCAGTACCGCTTCTGGCCACGATTCTGGCTAGATTGTGATCGGACGACGAGTCGACGAGGGCGTGCCGTGCGGCTCGCGTCCGGCTTTTTCCAGTCGCTCTCCAGCTGCCCCCGCATGGGGGCTCGTAATCCGCGTGCACCTGAGCAGGTTCCTTTGGTATCTGTCACAAAAAATATTTATGGAACTTACCGTCACTACTGGAGTGGGTGAGATGAACACGCTGATCTCGGACCCGCGATAAGAGATGCTCGTCTGAGTGTTCTCGTCGTACGATGGCGATGACTGCTCGGCAACGTGGACGGTGGACTTCTGAGAATAGCGCGAACCTGTATAAAAGCCGAAGCTGAGACTGACGCCACGACACGATCTCGACAATTCAGTTTGACAACAAAAGCCATTTCTCAAATTCGCTAAATGTTATAACAAAAAGCCACAAAATTCTAATATCTCGAATCGAGTAGCGTTACTTCATCAAACCAACCGATGCTATTAGTATCAGTTCTTGTCTTTCCTAGCCAGACCCATTCTTTCGAATCTTGATCGCAACCACCTCCACTCGAAGAGGAAGAAAGCCGAGAGAGTATGGGAGCGACGAGCTTTTCGTACCTTAAAATTATTTATTATGGCAGTGAAGGTTGACGACGAAGTTTACCCGCTGAAGGTGGTGGCTCTTTTCGAGAAGAATCGCACTGCACCGGCGAGCAAGATTAGGAAAAGTATAGCGGCTAGAATTGTATCCATTCGCCAAATCGAATCTGTATCTGGTGGTGGCGAGGAAGTTGTTGCTGCAATAAAAATGCTTAAAAATCTAAAACTTTATCACAGACGCAGACAACGCGTAAGCTCCGTCCCCTGAGGCGGTGCGGCTCAGTGCGCGGTATTACCGTTTATCAGAATTGAAAAAAGATCGTATAAAGCACAACGTTGAACACTGTTTATTTTAATAAAACGATGTAGTCATCTTCCTTTCATGTAGGGGACAATTCAAAAAAAAATCTTGCACATGTCTCCCCCCCCCCCTCCCCACCTTTCTATTTCTCTCTCCCAGATCTGAGTGTCTATTCATTACACACTCTCTCTGCAAGGATGTGAAGCTGTACCACCTGGGTTAACTTGAGCGCATCAACTATGAAAGACGTTTCATTTCTGATCTACTATTTTCTGATCTACAACTGATCTACTGGCTATTCATGGGCCGCGAGGACGAATGGCTGGCTTAGTGTACTTTTACATGAGTTATGAAAATGTGCGACTTGTTCATACTTTCGAATAATTGGAATTATTCTGAGTTTCTAGAAGGGCAAATTAGCCCTGTAATCTCGGGATTATGGGCCCTCAAAAATTTTGGGAGTCATCCCAAAAAATTTCCTGGTGTATTTTTTTTTTCGAATAAAGGTTTCTATTGCCCTACCCTCCCCCTTCCACTCCAACGGAAGTTCCTGGAAGCCGCCGCTGGCAGTTCGTTATCAATTATTTATTTAGGATGCGAATCTCATAACGTGCTTCTTTAGAAAAAGAAGTTCTGCTTTATTTTCTTCCTTCATTTCCTTAGGGGAAACTCTGCCCTCATTGTTATGTAATTATTTTTGCGCAGTTACTTAGAAGGAAGTTGTGAAACTCACTGTTAATTGGCAATCTCGCAATAGCCAAGCGACTCGAATCCACTGCGTCAAATTGAACTTTCATTGGCACTTGCAGAATGGCCAGTGGAACGGCGTCTGGATCGGTGCAGTGTGAAGGTGGACGTAGTTCCAACAAGATGTATGGATCTGATAGATCATCCAGTGCTAAAATATAAGTATTTGCTGCAAAATGCTATAGTTGATTCGTTGACCGCGCGGGCTGGACACCACTGCTGAGCACGCGCCGCGAGTAGAACGCTTGCCCCAATACAAATCTGCCATTGCAGAAGTCGTGCTCTCGCGACAATTCAGCCGTGCCGCGCGTAGTCCGCAGGGTCTGAGCAGTTTGTGCGGTCAACGAATCGACGTTTACTCAGAGCAAAAGATTTGTGACTGACCAATTATGTCTACGTTATTTTGAATCTTGTGAGCCAGTGCTAGAACTCGTTCATCGGAGCTTTGGGATGAGAGATTGAAATCCGTAACAGCAACATCATCCAGAAACTCCATATTGTCGTCAGAGTACAATAATTGGTAGAAAAAGCTACCATGCTGAAAATAAAATTTACACTGAGCCATTTTTTTAAAGCAGAGAGAGAATTGCGTCCATCGTTGCGGCGCGACTGCAATTATTCAATCGATAGGCATACTAACCTGATATCGATGCTGAAAAGTGCTCTCCAGCGCTGTGATGACGTCATATTGGGCCCTTTTTCCAGCAGTTGGCTCGATGTTCACACTCATTTCGACTACTGGAAGAGCAGTCATCCTTGTAACCGTTACTTCTTCGGAAGACACTATAATTGATACGCTTCCGAAATCAATGTTCGGTGCTTGGGCCTTGACGACTATCCTGAAAAAGGTTTTCATATGAATCGAGCCTAGTGCTGTAAGCTGCAATTTTTCTGAAAAAATTCGAGTTTGTGCTTGGAATAGCTCCTAAGCAACATGCCCAAAAAATCACCTTGCTTCTCCTGGCTGCACAGCCTGCACAAGAACCCTGTTGTTGAAGTTTCGTACGGTCACAATTGCTCGATCACTGCTCACAATACTGGAAATGAAGTATGTAAGGTATACAGTTGAAGAAATTTCCTAGAAATAATCCTTGTTAGTGGAATATATAGATGTTACTATCGAAAAGATCTAGAAAGTATTATGTATCCATAATGGAGGCTGAAATCCGAACATTGCATACACAATGCATAAACTCGATTTTTGTATGATTTTGTATCTCGTCTTCAACATTTTTTGTGGTTTAATGGGCTCATATGAGATTAGCATATGTTACTGTTTCAGGTATCCTAAATTTGAGGCTTATGAGAAGCATTCCAGATTATCCCGAACGACGTGCCAGTCGCGCCCACTCTTAAATAAATTTTTTTAATCGGAACCGCGAGGCTCAAAGTAGTAAGAAGTCCTCCAAAAAACTTGGAACATGAGTTACTGTCGCCGCGAAGGCATCAGTTGGCATTTGAAGTTTTAAACAGGATCAATAAAACTCTTTTTTTGTAAAGATGAACATGCCTTCTAATAAACGGGTACAGTAAGTAATGCGACATAGTCATTCGATATGATACTCACAATACAACGAAGTCCGACACTTATTTTTCCATGTTTCTTTTATGCAAAAAGTACTCTTCAAGTTTTTTTGCTTACCTATCAGCCGACAACGAAGTGACATCAAACATGACATCACGGTTTCCACTCAGATACATGCGTTCACCAGTTCGTTCATCACTTACTTGGAAAGAAGCGTACACTCGTAGCTAAAAAATTTTTTTTCTCTTTTTTCAAAAATTTACCTCACAAAAAGTTTTCGTCCACCTCAGTTTGCTGATATCGATTTCCACATGCAAATTGTCTAGCGGCTCCTTTAGTGTGCCTTTCGTATTCTAAGCTTTTCCATACAGTGATTGGCCATCCAGAGATTGAATTCAATACCGAGTCACGCAGCCATAACTGAAACAAAGTGACGAATTCTGAAGTGCACCATGGTCGAATGGTTAGCGCTTTGGGCTGGCGCGCAATGCGCCAAGAGATCGAATCCCATCGAAAACATGTGATGGCAGTGATGACAAAACACAGACCTGTACCGAGTAGTGTGTGAGGATTTGAAACCGAGACAGAGCCATAACTTTGCAAATTCGAGAGATGTTAGAGAGATATGCAGAATTCTCTGTTCCTTCCGCGTTTCCCCAGAAATCAATGCTAATTTGGGAATTTATTCCGATTTTAGTCATTGAGAATGTAGTGACGTGGTTTTTGGAAGAGACTGGATGAAATATTTGTGACAAAAAAAACTTGAATCATTTTGAATTAGCTGCAAATGAAAAAGTGGGAGTAAATCAATCCAGTTTGTATCTAGTCTGCCTCTTTGATCAAAAATTGCAAACTGGAAGAAGAAATTGGCCCTCAGGGAGTTTTTTTTTTCTTCGCAAAATGTACTTGACACATTTTCAAGCATCTGACCATAGCAGTATAGACCCAGGAAATGAACGGAAATGAGAAAAGAAGAATGCGATTGCAGTTTGCTCCAGTTTTTTAGCACCAATTTTCCATTTCAGAGAAGGTTTTTTGTGATTTCCTGTTAAATCTCAACGGTTATTTTTCATTTTGACAAAATACATGTTTGAAATACTTTGCATTTTGATTGTCCTACAGCTGGTTAACAGAAAAACATCAGACTTCAAAATGAGGAACGCGAATAATTGCTAACATTTTGCAGTTCAACTGTTTTCCTCTTTCTTTTTTACTACCTTAAATGCCCTATGGCGAATTTAACATACCGTGATGGGTAACCGTGGATACCAAACCGTATAGGCGATATAGGTTGTCCATTTTTCAAAGTGCACATGAATCTTCATATTTTGCATTCCACGCAATTCCGAGCCGTCAACGTACACCTGCAGTTGGAGGCTTGAAAAGGATGTACCTCTATCGGATTAAGAAGGGACTGACCGATGTGCAAGTGGGGCTTGTTTTCAGCACTCGCGATTCAGCTGAAATGCAATGTGAACGAGCTGTAACGTCTCTGACAATGCCACCAAGAGAAGCCGTGAACACTCGCATAGCAGTGGCACTTTGTTGTCCGGAGAGCACTGCCGTGTTGATAAGGTCCGTGTTCTGGAAAATTTGAATTTCTTCTACGCTTGTTAAAAGCCGTATCGATAGTACTTCAGTATTGTTAGAAATATCGCATCGAAAATTCCAAAAATGGCTTATTTTTGTTGAAATGTTGCCCTCTGTCTGGCTGGCCATTCTGTTAGCAGATATTTTGATGATTCTCCACGGTAGTCCCACAGTTCTAGTTTACAAGTAATCAAATAAGTCAGATTCCCAAGCTGCTTCAAACTTTGTCTAGACAGGGAGTATCTTCAATATGTTGACTACGATTAAGATACCCGAAACGCTCGAAAGAAAGCTTTTTGCAAGTTGTTCGGGTACTCGGTATGTCGCCTACTTCAACCACGCGAAAATTGAAGCATAATCCACAACATGATCGTAAACAACATGCTGAATAATCCCTCTAGATAAAGAATTGTGGAGATATGGGTTCTTGAAAGGCCTATCTTATACACACCGTTAACCTGAATATAAGAATATGGCTCCTGATCAGCGCGCCGAAACCTCTATGGACATAATGCAAGAATGTGATTCGACTTTTTAGGATTAGTCAATTTTTTTTTCTAGTTCCAAACTAGATGATCTAAATCATTATGGAACACGTGGAGGAAACAAACTAGGATTTATTGGATTCAAAAAAAGTGCGGAAACGCTCTCACTTAGACTGTTTTCTCCATTAAATAAATGGAGCGGACCGCCGTGGGTTAAAAAAACTATCCTAATTTCACAAGTACACCTTTTTCACTTTTTAAGACAGCTCGCACCACTTTGCCCTCGCAGAATGATCGCGCTTCCACATGATTCTTTTAGGTGGTAGCACGGTAGAGGGTTCTCTGGTCGCGAAAATTATTTGTGTGTTCAGGCTGGAAGAGAAAAAATAGGTACGTTTCGAACTCGTAAAATTAGGGCACTTCGTTCCCTTAGAAAAGGTTCTACGTGATGAAGTAAGGGAATGCAAAATTCAACGCTGCATATAAACTTTCAGTTCTAATTAGGTAGTATTTTAAGGCGTGCAGATTTTGAACCTTGTTCAGATTAAAGCTATCTAAGGGTAGCCGTTCATGCGCAATGTTTGCCTACGAAAAGTGGACGAGTTACTCGAATAGAAAACTAAGACGCCCTGTTTTTGCCCTTGTTCAGCCCCGTTCTTGATTTGACGAATCATAGCAACGTTTCGGCCAATCAGAGTGGGGTGCTTTGGCGAATTCCTAAGACTTTTCCGCTTTGGCAGGTCCTTTATGGAAAAAACCAAATTAATTAATTGAAAAATACCATCTTCATGTTGTATCTTAATTTACTCAGCTTTCTGATCCAAATCCCCTTCAAGTCCTTTAACCTTGTATTTCACTTCGAAACGTCGCGATATTGGCTTCTGCTTTTGTTTATGTTTTTATGGCATACTTATTTCTAACAGCCGCTGTGGTACCAGTCATATTTTCTTGTATTATCCGTCGGCTGTCACACCTCAAAAAGAAGCCACTTTTCAAGCAGGACGTCTTCATTCGAAAAAGCTAACCCCATGGGTGATGGAAATTGCGCCTTTGGGCAACGACACAATTGCTTTCTTGTTTTTGTGTCACAAAAACAAATTCTCAAACTTTGACAAAAGTAGTCCCAAACAGCAAGCCCAATTTTTCGAGCTTTCATCAAGTAAATCAATAGGAGTAGCTAATTGACTCGCAAATACTTTATGGGAGTTTTCGAGAACATCTTACCTTAGCAACCGGTACAAGTGCATAGACAGAATCCGGCACAACCCTGAACTTGGTGGCAACTTTATGGATCAACTCCTGAAGACAAAATCTGACGATGAAGTCATAAAATGTGAACACAATTTACCTGACTGCCATTAGTAGAAGTGCGACGTATTTCCCAATGCAAAACTGCCTAAAGAAATAAAAATTCATCAAAATCCAACTATAACTGGTTTCAAGATTGGTATTTGGAATCGCTTATGATACATCCATTTTGTAGCAAGTATTCAAAGCACACCTCATCTCCTTCTTCATTCTTCATCAACCTCTTATTCTCGGCGATTGAGCCACGCATTCGTAGAAGAAGTGCAAATACGTAGCCATCCCAGCTGAAATGCTTTGCTATAGGAAAGAAATTTTTCATTTATAGCTCAATAACAGGGCCATCAGACAAGAGAGGATATGAACACCATGAGAAAGGCTGCCTGCAGCGAAGTTCTCATAACCAGGAAACCCTTTTTCTAACAATAAGCTTCATGTTTTCATAACAGTTGTTTTCATAACACGTCGCACCTCTCAGGAGGTGCGACGTTGTTCACATAAAGTGACTTTGACTCTTGCTTGGACACACACTTTTGCTTCATGGATAAATATGCTTATTCGAGGAGTCCCATTTAGTGCTGCCAAAACTCTAATCTGGGAAAATTCCGTTAGTGGTCGACATAGATCACATAATTTTTTTTATTCAAGGTAGTGTTCAGTGACATTTGCGGTTCAGCTCTGTTTCTCACAATAAAGCACCATTTACGAAGAATTTCTGCTCAAGGTATACCTTATGTCTACAAACTATCCTCCAAAGATGTGCCTAAGTCGTGATTCAAATAAAAATTTGGACCCAGAAAATCAAATTTTTCCAACTACCCCAAAAATCGGATCTCTTTCCATTAAATTCCTACAGGCCTCCAGCTTGGTCATTATATAGTAGTAGACAGTAGTAGTACCCAAAAGCCTTCAGTGGATTTTTTCGGTCGCGAAATTAAGGATTAAATTGGACCGAAAATGCCAAAATGTCCTTTTTTTCGCGTTTTTCATTTTAAAATTGGTAATTTTCGGTTACCAGGGCACACACAGATCTACATAAAAAGTTATACCTACTAAGGCTTTTTGCTATGCATGGAAAATCCAGTAGAAACTTTCTTAAATACTACTAGGTATCAACGGCGGTCCCAGGAATTCCGTCCGGGGGGAAGGGGAAGGAAAATTTTTTTCAAAAAGAAGGTGCGTGGCGTTAGTGTGCTTCTCAAAATTTTTTCGGGCCCTAGACGCCACGTCCCTGAAAATTTTTTTACAAGGCTGATTTGAATTTTCAAAAAATTTTAAAAATTATTTTAATTGTTTACAAAAATAAACAAGTCATTTGCACATTTTATAACCCATGTAGGTGAGTTTCAAAAATTTCGCGACCCATTCTCGGGAGGGGGGGGGGGGGAGGGCATCTATTGTATACAAATGCGTTGAAAGTCCGTAGGAATTCTTTTTGCAAAGATCCAATTTTCAGGTGATACAATTTTTTCGATTCTATCTCCAAGTTTTACCTGGATCACGACTTAGATCGGATCTTTTGGTCATTTTTAGAGCGTGCTTCACTCTATCGAATGGTACCCGGAAAGCAAAACAGCTTGATTTATTTGAGAAAGGAGTTTACTATTGAAACCCAATGAACTGCTCGAAATTTAGTACTTGCTCTGCTTGTCTTTCCTATAACATCTTAACCAAATCACAAAATCAAGTTTACTGAACAGCGTTACTTTAGGCAGAGATACCATAGCGTAATCTTGCACGAGTTATGGATTTTTATCCTCTGGTCTCTACTAACTAAAATTTTCTCATACTCATATCAGCCCTACTTGCAGTCCCATTTACAATGCCGCGGCTGCATCGGATGAGCGGCTTTTATAACGGAAGCAATTTTGTCTTTACGTATTCATGGACATGGCACGCAATTCTCAACCAAAGTTTAGAAGGCCAAATTCCTTCTGAGAAACAAGAGATGTAATTAACCCTAAATTGTGCAAAACAGTGTTCATTATCCTGGTTTAAACGATGTTTCTTTTATGAAAAATCTTTGAATCGTGACTTTCAGGCGCAAAAAAAAGCTGACGATTAAGGACTTGGACTTACGTATTAGCCTTGTTTCGTCTCTTAATAGTGAATGAAGTGTAGAAAAGCGGTCGAGCCGCTGTTACCACCCGTAATGGCCAGACATCGTTGGCCAGCGGTGATACATTGAGCAGATCGAGACGAGCATCCAACCACAACCTGAAAATGATAGCTGAAAGAATTTAGTCTAAATTTTACACTATTGTTTAATCACACTGGGCATTTAGTCACTGAACTAGAGAGCATATAAGTTTTTATTTACTTTTCGAGAATTGCACGGTTCGAAAAAGAATTGCAGATCATTTGGTGAACAAAGGAAATGCCACTGTAAAGGGATCGGGAATCTCAAAATGTTGTCAGGTATCACAATTTCTAGCGGTATTTGGAAAAAAATCGGAGATTGTCTTTTCGAGTGTATTTATGCCAAATTACAGGCCAGAAAACTTTTGTAAATATCATCCAACTATTAGATTGATACACACACAGTTTTGCACCAAAAATTTGGAAGAATCATAATTTTTACTAACTTCAATCTTACTTTGACACATATGGTAAAACACATTTTGATGAACGTTCGAAAAGCACATGATGTACTTGAAAAAAAAATACATTTTGAAATTTATATATGAACGTGGTATTAAAAAGGTTTATCCAACTAAAAAAGCAAGGGGTGAATTTTGGTAGCCCCAGAATAAAAGTACAACTAGCAGTAACAACAAACCGACGAAAAATCATTGAGGCCTCAAAGTTATGATTGCGGATCCATACGCAGTTTTTTTTACAGTTTAAGGCCCACGAATTCATCGAGCACATTTTTTCCAGATAGTCCCCCAAACACCGCTGATTAGCATCTGTTTTTTTGATTTTCTTGACTCTAGATCCTTTGGTAATCCAAGCATTGCTTTTCGTATTTATGTCTTTCACCATCTTTTGAATCCACAGCTACTCCTGCTCAGCAATCTGGTCTATTTTTTCTTCCCATGCTTTGCAATCTCAGCTAATGTTGTTTGTTTTCTACTTCTGCATTGCGGTAATCCGATAATTCATCACTCGTGGCTGTATATTGTCCGGCTATTTTTGGTAATTTTATACATCTGAAGCAACAACAAAAAATATTCTCACCGTATTTCCACTTTTTCCAGCGCCGTATCTGTTGTGTTGTAGGAGAGGTGAACAAATAAGGAATTAAGCGAATTCAATGCGAAAGACAAGTTCGCCCGGGAAAGCAGTGAAAGATCCCTGAAAAGAGCTCGGCTTGTGCTGGAATGTATTGCTTTTGCACACACGAAGCATAGCAAAGTGCAAAAGAGGAAAAGATTGGATTTCCTAAGTGGAAAAAACGCAACGACTGCGCATATCTATTGCGCAGGCGCACGGACATCTGTCACAAGGGACAATTTGTCACTTTTCGTAATGGATACTGTGATAAACGATAGCTCTTGAGGGTTAAAGGCTTTTTGGGTTTTACTTACACTTCCTCATCCTTGACAAGGGTATGGGCTTGAGCATTTTCGATAAATGGCAGAAGACTGAGCGGTGTTTGAGGCCGATCGTAGAACGGCACATTACAAGTGGACGATACGGTATGTGACATGGACAGGACCTAAATTGGATTACTGTAGCAGAGTAGCTTGCATCAATATCTGAAATTGCACACCGAGCGAGAATCTCACGGTTTCTTGGTGGTAAAAAAACGTTTGAATGGAAAAATATAGAGAAAAAAATTACTATCATGTACCTACACCATTTGATGCCTGACTACTCTTGGAAGAAGGAGAAGAAAATAAAAAAGTCTGTAAAATGGCATAAATCGTATAAGTGCATAAGCGGTGAAATACCGCGCACAATGTGCAATGAGCATTTTATGCCAAAAAAAGACGACTGTACCTGCTTAGAGGTGGAATTACGTCCTACAGCGCCAAACCATGTGTACGGTATCTGTAACCGTATCAAGCAACTATGCTTATGTTCCTCGAATGGCGATAGATGACATGACGAGGAAACTGAATAAAAAATTGATTTGTGGATTCTGCATTATTGCGTGAATATCTATATAAAGTCACTATCATGATTGTCTCCCTAAAATCACTACCAGAGTGCATTAATCTTATTAATCAGTAATCAACAAAGATTTTTTGAGAAGTCTGAAAAAACAAGCTGTCGCTTGTTCATTGCTATTTATTTGATTTATTTCTAAATTCCTTGCCAAAGTTGCGAATGCTCAGAAAATTTTTATTGGCAACAATGTACCACAAAAAGATCTAAATCTATCTAGCTCTTATCAGCCGCTTTTCCCACATTCTTGCGAAATTAAATATCAAATCAATATTTTAGTATAAAAGGTCGTTTCGCAAAAATTAGAAAAATAACTTGTTTGTATATCTGAAACATAGGTTAGTGACAGTCTCATGATTTCTTTCGAAAAAGGAGGGGTGAGGAAATGGGCCGCAATTTTTTAAAATCATTTACAAGAGCTATGACAAGTGCAAATTTTTTTCTCAAATTTAATGAAAACTTGAAATAGCCATGTAAAAATTGGCCGCAAAGATTTTGCGAAGCACCTCAAGATTTTTCCGGAAAGCGTGGCTAATGCCACGCACGCCATTCGAAAATTTTTTTGACTCCTCTGAACGGAAATCTTGGGATTGCCACTGATATTGTTCTAGCTATCAAAATTCTTCCACCCACTTCCTCGTCCCCTCATCACCCCCTTTTCCCGACTCGTCACAAGTCCGCGATTATTAAAACTGGCGTTCTCGGTTACAAGTTTTTTCCTTCTTTTTTTTTACTTTGCTCAGAAGCAGTGAAAAAAAACAAGCTCAGTTTTCAGTGAAGTTTTTCTCAAGCTCGCATTGAACATCTCTTCATTTTTCTGTTTTTTTCCTTTTCTTTCCTGAAACTTTACAGCGCCAGAAATTGCTTGGCATTATTGAGAATAGTACATTCCCTGTAAAGCCTAGAATATCTGACTGCTATGCGATAAAATATGCAAATATTACGCGCGTGACTGAATTAGTTACTTGGGAAAGTGCCAGCGTGCTTTCCGCTTTTTTCTCTCCCCCCCCCCCCTCCCGTGACTTCCACTCCCAACAATGAATAATGTGGGAGTAAGCGAAACGAACTTGTGTCAGCCGTTGGGCTTGTGACTTGCACTGTGACGCAAGCGGATTGCTTTAGAAACGATAGCAATGGCAGATCAGCCAGCGCTAGCACATCCACATGTGGTCGGTCCTAAAATGAACAACTTTGCTGCATCGCAGATTTAGTCGTTGAAATCCCTGCCCAATCAGACAAAGCCGAAAGCTCCATTCAGAAAAAATAGAGCTATTCCTACTCACGAGCCAATTGTTCGACTTTTTTTGATGTACTTTGTCACAAAAGCATTGTCAAGGACAGTGAAAAAAATGTTCACTGCACTTTCTAGCTACTAAAATGCATGAAAAAATTCTTGCAAATGTGAAATCAATGACTTGTCCATTTAACTCACTAATTTGATGACATCCTGGACGAGTTTTACTGTGACAGCACAATGAAGATTCACTATTGATGGCAGGAGCCGTGTGCTCTCGGCACGATTTCCCGAGGATACGGTAATGTGCTGATCGGTACTGTACGGGCAATCATCCTGGAATTTGAGATTACCTTGGGTTAAATGTCTGTAAATGCGAAGATAGGAAGACTTACATGAAGATAAAGGAGTTGATGGGTAATGTTGGCATCGTTATTATTTAGCGAAGAGAGAAAGAAGGCATTGTTTGGAGGAGTGATTGAGTAATGAAAAGCTGAAACATTCAACTGCAGATGTGAAAAGTTGATTGAAAGCAGGGAAGGGGGGGGGAAGGTTGAAAATGGCTTGCGCGGATCAAAGTGTACATTAAAAAGACTTGAAACACCGTAAAGAGAAGATTCCAGGTTTCGGGTTGGTAACAGTACCAAATCAAAATTAAAAATCTGTATAGACCAAGCCAAATTCGGTTAACAATAATTTTCTAATTGTGAACCTAATAAAAACCTTTATAAAATTGAGGCGCAAATAAACTTCAAGAAGTCCTAAAAGTTTTCATCATATGAGAAGACATATGTGTGTGGAGCTGGATATCACAACCGAATAATTGTAACATGAATTAAACTTCTATATTCTGTCAGATCTTCGTTTTGAGATGATTTCTCATGTTTTTTAGCTGGTTGAGAATTTGTCAGAAACAACGAATTAGTCAATCATCTTTCCATGAGGCTAGGTAGGCATTTTTGGTTCTTGACCTTTTACATACTGCCGTTTTTTATTTGGAAAATGACCGGAAACGGTAGTTGCTAGCCTCGAAGAATAGTAAAAATTGCATGACCTTACTTCCATGAAAAATGGGCAAATTGAAGAAGCAGTAATAGATGGCAGAAATTTTGCATGAAAACGTTTTCTCTACCAGGACAATTCTTCTGAAAGATTCTTCTCCGGAAAACCGAAATAAATTCTGAGACTGATTTGGCGCAGTTGACGGCAAAGATAAGTAATCTTGGCTGACTTTTTTTTTGCACAACAATCATGTGTGAGCGTATTGTTTTAAAAGTAGTCCGGAATTTTTCCTTGTAAACAATTTCTCTTTCCTCGCTCTATCCCAGCGAAGCCGAGGATAAAGGTTTTATAAGAAATTATGAGCAGAAATTACCAGATAAAAAATTCTCATAAAATCAGGCGCTCAGCAATAATTTCCTTCAGTAACTTATTCGCTTCACTGTACAGTCTTAAGGGCCGGGCATACTTCATGCGATTTCAGTCGCGACGCGATTTGGCAATATTCTATCTATAAATCACTGTAAGCACATTTTAAATGCACAGAATATAGAGCATTTCATCAATCCATGTAAGTTATACACATTATGCATGTGCAGTTTGCTAGTACTGGATCTGAAGAATTCTGGCAAATTGCCAAATCGCGTCGCGACTGATATCGCGTGAAGTATGCCCGGCTTTTTAGGTTCTAATATTGTACGAGATTTATATGTGCCCTTTCTCTTAGAGCATTTTCATAATGTGTATATAATTTTCATCATCCTACTTGTTGCTTAAAGTTTGAGAAAAACTCTCGTCTGTTGCTATCCCATCCAGTATTTCTTAACTCCCCGGAAATCTATCCTAATAGTGCATCAAACCTCAAAAACTTCTTATTCTGTGATCCTCGATGCACTATTACTCGCTCAATAGCCTCTTAACCCCCTTAGCTCATGCACTGGACTCGCAATTTCCGGCATTTGAAGTGTCCAGAGCTCATTGTTGCTTGCCAGTACAGCGCAGAAAACGAGCCCTCCCCCCCCCCAAAGCACTATTTTCCGGATTTGCATATTAGATTACTTGCCATATGCGGTGTGATTACGGTGTTATTCATCTTAGCACGGAAGATGAGCATTATCTGAAGTGAATAACACTTATTACGAATATCGATTGTTTTTGTTGACTTAAGGGAAGTTTTTCTGGGGTACGCTAATGCGAGGGGAGGGTGCTTATAAGTAGTACCAGCCGTGGGATGATGAATCCGGCTTTGCAGAAAGCTGAGAACTTCGTACAGCTGGGTTACTACTCGGCAGAAATTTGCAAAAAAATTATTCCGGTTCAGTTTCATTTTTTGAAAAAAGTAACTAGAATAAAAGATTTTAAAATTATTTTAGGTAATCTAATATGTAAAGAATCGTAAGATGCATTCAAAATCATCAGATAGGGAAAACGAGTGGTTCCGAAGCGAGCGCGCCTGCTAGCACGTTTGAGATTACTGGTTCACTAGTGAAAATAAATAAATGCAAATGATATTGTTTGGAAAGTACCTAATTACCCGAAAAACTAATTATTTGGAATTTTGATGAACGACCCTTGCGGATAAGAATAAATTAGGTAGTGCACCTTAATTCATAAGTCTTTCAACAAATTTTTGAAACCGTAAATTTTCCTAATACCATTGGATCCGTTCAATATTATAAGATTATGAGACGATAAAAATTTAGACACCTCTTATCAACAAAAAATATTATGCAGACCAGAACCGTTGCCTAATCTTAATTGATATTTCAAAAAATTTCTGTTGCAAGGCTTACGTTCCAACCTAATGAAAAGTAGATGGATCACCTGAAAATTCTCCCATACGATAATTCTTTTACTAACCCTTTTCAGAAAGAAGGACTTCGCCCCGGAAGTGGAACCTTTTACGATGTTCTAATTTGATTTTATGTACTTGTATAGGTTCAGTGCTAATATTCTTAGTCGTGTTGATGTTCCATCGGTTTTATGTATCCAAAAATAGAAATGTGCGTTGCCTACTAACTTCTTGGAAGCGAAGAACATTGACAATGGAAGCTTGGTGAATCGGTTTTCAATGAGTAGCATATAAATGTTTTATAGCAAGTAGTACGGAAATCATGCGAAAAATTGGAAAGCAGTTCTTCTCGTGACTATGCTCTCGTTCATTTTATAAGTCTTTCGATATATTTTATAATAAATTTTTTTAGCCGGAGACGTTATCAAGGAAACCATAGCTTGATCAAAGAGAAAAAATATGCATCACATGATAAATGTTGCAGTAGAGAACAAAATGAAAGCTTTAGTGGAAATCATTGGTACAATGAAGAAAATGTTCAATTTACTACAAATTTTGACTCAGAAAACATTTTTATCTTCTGAAAGATGATTTTACTTACACTCCCATTACTCACCTGGAAGTTGAGATTCTCTCTACATAAGTTCAAATAGATAAGCTGTCAAGATAACTTGGAGAAAAAGATTACAGTTGCATTGTCTCAAAAATTCAAAGGAACTTTGGTAAGAATATTATCTGACTGAATGCGGTTAAAGACAAGATTACGCTTGCGTGATCTCATAAAAAACCTTTATAATCAGGTGATAATAATTCTTGTGCAGTAATTTATTTATTTAGTTATTCATTCATAACATATCACTACAGTGTGATGTTTGTGTTTTTTGTTTCTGAGTCAAAATTTGATTTTTGTCCTCTTTAGAAGGCTCAAATGCTGGTAAACTTCTACTCGCATGGGGCGAATATTTTTGCAACGGACAATTTGTCTGCTTTCTAGAAAATATGTGCACTTTCAAGGCGTAGCAATTCATGCACAATGAGTGCCACTTGCTCTGCTAAGTTGGCTTGACTTTACTGGTGACAAAAGAAATTTAGAAGTCACTGAGGGTTTTGAGTCCTCGAAGTCCCGGAGCTTCCAAGACAGTAATTACAAAATTAAATTCTGGGTTTTCAAGTGAAAATTAGTTTAGGAGATCTTAGATAAGCCAGTGCCCAAGAGGAAGATTATGAGGCCCATCCGTGTCAGCAAAATTCGATCCTAAATTTTGCCCAATACCGTTATCTTCGCGGGACCTATCAGTGACGGTAGTGGGAAGTATTTTAGAATTAAATCTCTGCCATAAACGTTTTTACGAACTGCCATTTTGGCAATGGGTTACTTGAGGGCTTTTCGCCAGTATTCATATAAAAAGTCCGGGTACTACATTCAGCTGAAAATTCTCGTAAGTTCTAACAATCCTCAATTCTTTCGAATTGTTTCGCCTAAGTAGGGCACCCTTGTACAAAGCAATCATCCAAAACCTTTGAATTAGTACCGTACTTTCTTCGTGGGACCTACCAGCGCGGACACGGTCCTGGGCAAGACTTTAGAGTTGATTCTGTCTGTAGTGCTTGGGATTTATGGGGTGCCAATCACGCAATAATAGGGTTAAAATTCTTGGCTGTAAATAAGTTGTACGAGCTGCGGCTTGAGCAGTGGCTCATTTAGAAAAATCGCATCAGTATTCATATAAAAAGTCCAGTTATTTATTCTTGCTCGGATAATGCCTGTAGGTTTTAACCCCCCCCCCCCCGCTCCCCTCCGCCCCGCTCCCCCTTCCAGTACCCTCAAATTATTCCCTAAGTAGCAAGGTGCCCTTGTACAAAGCATGTCCATTTTTTGCTCCGTGCACTGGCTCTCCACTTTTCGAATGAGTGCAGCAGCCAGCAAATTGCCAGCACGACGGATTGTTCGCAACCCGAGAGGCAAAGCAGTCGATTTTTCGATTTTTATTCTGTCTCGGTGGGATTTCCAAACGTGTGAAGCAGCACATAGCAGTTCTGTGTGGTTGGTCTAATTGAATTTTTGCTCTCCCACCCCCGACGAAGCACTTGGCCGTGCATAATCGAGCGAGAAGAGCCGCACCCGCAGAACGGATATTACCCTCTTCCACACCCCCCCCCTCCTTAGGCGGAGAAGCGCTGTGAGTGCGAAAAATGTGCGCAGATGAATGAGCGTATTGGGCCCCGAGCCCCCATCAGGAAAGTGAAGTCCTCGTCGTCGTTGATTGACTGACTCCTTCTTGCGCTGCACACATGACACACATAAATTCGGCGCATTTCCTCTTTTCGGGTGATGTCTTATGTCCCAAAGTCTGCACTACGAGAAAATGCACAAAAAAGCACTCGTACGAGTGTGACGAGTGAAAGTTGGACACACATTAGGGGCAAATGAAAGGGAACGTGAGAAAAACGTTAATGGAGCTGACGATAATGGTGTAATCAAGATTGGCAGCTTCTTTTAAAAGTGAAAATGAGACGATGACGATTTCCGCTAGTTCCGTGACCTCTTCTTAGCAATTCAAAGCAAAAGGAAAATTCTTTTATTGCTACTCTCTTGTGATTTGCCGACGCTGCAATTATTCAAATGATGCAATAATCTAAATCAAAAATACCCTGTAGAATATCTTAAAGACATGCAAAGTAAAATTTATATAACAATTTGCCGCAAATCAGCCCTTTCTAAGGAAAAAGGTGGAACTCCGCAAATCCCGCGACTCTCGCGCATCTCGCGAATTGCGCGAATTCTGCGAATTCTATGAAAATCTTCATATGCCCTTATCAATACAACAATAAACAATAAACGAAAACAATAAACCAAGTAGATAAAATTGCTTTCTAACTTCTATAAACGATTGCAAGATCTTGGAAACATATTTGAGGGGAAGGGGAGGGGGGGAGGGCGAGGAGATAAAATTCAGAAATTTGAAAATTAGAATAATTTTTGGTTTCCCTTCCGCTCTGTGGAGGTTTTAGGGTAAGCCCTAAGATTTTTTTACGTCTAGTGAAGAGCAAAATGGGAACAAAATAAGTTGCAATTTCTATTGCATATTTCTTTTTATACATTTTTGGTTTTTACTTTATCTTGATTTATTTTATTCCTTATTTGATTTATCTTTTTTTGTAGCATCCCCCCCTCTTCTGCCCACTTCCCCGACCAATTTTTCTCCGAGCTTTCTCCCCAAGCACCGGTCCTGTTTTTTGCATAGTCTCTCAGATTACAAGTCAATCCCAGACTTGAAGTTGACGTCCGATGGAAGTTTGACTTTGACAAAGTGGAAGGGTAGGCGTTTTGTCAATAAAGAAAAAGCTTGACATTTTGACATTTTGTTTGCTGCAAACAAACTAACAGCATGAGTTTGCTCCAAAATCAAGAGCTACGGTAGCATCAAGTCGATATATTAGGTTGTTAACTAAGTTTTGCAATTTTTTCTTGACTTTTCTCTCTTCGAGCATGACACACTCAAATTCTGCCTTTATGTGGACTATGACGTAAGCTACAGATGCAGCTATCGTTCAAATTGTGTCGATCAGTGAGGGTTACGGTAGCTATATGGTATGAGAGGAAAGTTATGGATAACTGCAGATCTGGCTGAAACTTGGTGTCGAGGAGTTAAGCTGAAAGTGCATGGTAAGACCTTGATTGTAAGATTACGGTGGGTTTACGGTATGGGGGTTTACCCTAAGCACGAGACGTATCAGTTGAATAAACGAAAATAGCAAAAACAAGAAATAGTATAATAATCAATGAAAAACCAATAAAAAATAATATACAAAAATCAGTTACAAAACTCAGTCAACGACTTTACAAAACTAGAAATATGCATAAGATAAAACGTCGAGACTCTTCAAGAAAACCATTCATTGATACAAGATCCGTGAGTGTTCCAAAACGGCTTTTTGCGAAGTTACATCAGTAAACTACGGTAATCACTGTACTCCCAGCGGGTTACGGTAGCTTACTGTAGCCTTGCAGGCCATTTTTCAAAAAACTTTTTGGAAGTCCTATTTTGAGCTGACAATATGGTATACGAAAAATTCGTTTGAGACAAAATTTAGGAATTTCTTACCAATAGTAGCCGTCAATTTGATAAATTCCTTAATATTTCGAAAACGAGCTCTTAGTGCCGCTAATTACAGTAGGTAACCATATATGGTATACTGCAGTATACTGCCTCTATTTCTCTCAAGCTTACGGTAGGATACTGTAACGGTGCGAAAAGACTATACCCTTGGAAACTCGTAGACGAGAATAGTGTTTTTTGCAGAATTTTCAAAATCTGAAGCAAACATTTTTTGTTTTATTTTGTACGTATTTGCATAAATGGGATCGCTCGCAAAAAAATCCCTATTCAAATGAACACAAAGGAGCAGTCTCGATAATGGTAGCACAGTACAGTAAGCCAGTCTCCATTTTTTTCTTCAACTAAAAAATGATTTTTTGTTTTTTCTGTGAAGGCGAAAAGAGACCTTGCAGCATTTCATTCAATACTGCATTACTTTGCCCTTTGAAATAGAATGTCTAAGAGATAATGGTGATGTCCATTATGGAACGTTGAGACACACTTATGAATTATTGCAAAAACTATTCGATGTTTGCTGCTGCTTCATGCAGTGTTAGCCGCAAAGTGCAGCAAAGCCTATGCATATGTAAATAGAAGATACTGTGGTTATGCATTCATGTTGAATTAACAATTACATAAATGTAATGCCGTCTCGAATTTCGGCCACTTGGGATGTAAAAAGTCAATTTCAGAATGGAGGTGGACGAGTGGAGGTTGGCTGGTTTTACTCATAATAAATAGATGAAAAGATCTAGTAATCAAGGCTGTATTAATGTATTTCACCACCCAATCGGGCGTTGTTTTACCGTAAGGAGCACCGCTTGATCGGGCGTTCTTTTATAACACTGAAACAGCACCCGACCAGAGATCAGAAGACTATAAATACTACCTGATAGTATCACAGTCTTACAAATACAAAAAAGTAATGAAATTTGGGTATCGAAATAAGAGGTTCCAGGAAAAGTAGCTTTAGATTTTCTATGCATATTTTGATGGAAAAGGAAGATATGTAGGAGAGAAAAAAAGAAAGTAGAGAAAAGGAGTGATGAAAAGTTAGAAGAAGTAGCATCATTTCGACAAACTTTCTTGGTTTTTTGAAGATTTTGTATTGAAAAAA
The DNA here is from genome assembly GCA_958299035.1 of Cylicocyclus nassatus. NCBI lineage: Eukaryota > Metazoa > Nematoda > Chromadorea > Rhabditida > Strongylidae > Cylicocyclus > Cylicocyclus nassatus. Next base: position 57,339,354 of record CATQJL010000223.1, read on the forward strand.
AAATTAACACCGTTTCGCTTTGATTCTTTCTTTTCCTATACTTCTAAGCCGAATTGTTTCAGAAACAGTATCAATCATTCTTTTATTGAGTTGCTTTTGTACAGATAATGTGTTGCAAATTATCAAGTTTTCTACTGTCCTTTTTCTGACTCAATTAAGTGATTGAAATTGTCTTTCATAAAAAAATTTGAGATTCTTCTAAAATTTTGGAAAACAATTCCTAGCAGTGAAATTTTCGATACTTCACAAAAGTTGACTTCATTTGTTAAAATTGAGTGTTTTGCTACTGTGTGCAAGTGCACATTTTTTGGGACGATCTAAATATGGCGCCTAGATATTTTCTTGCGTTGCTTTCCTTTGTTGTTCAGGCACAGTGTGTTGGAAGAAACGTGAATAACCATATGTCATGCCATTCTCACTTGGGAATCTTCGCCGTCAAAATCCAGAATATGTGCGATTACAGACATTAGTAAATTGACCACCCCACTGTACATTCTTAGTCACTTTGTTTGCGAAAAGCGTTGTTTATGGAGATGATGAAGTAGGTCGAATAATTCCTGTTACATTTTTTTTAGAAAAAATTTAGAAGTTCTCTGAAAATCCCAAATTTGTGCATACCCAATGGATAGTAAAGTCTAGCAACAACGCAATCAATGCCAACTGCACACATAGTCGGTAAGTTAACGACAGGGAATACCAGTTTTTTTGCCGATTCTCCCTATATTTTCTCAGAAAAAATCGATAATTTTCTCTTGAAATATGTTGCATGCACATCGTATAGTTGATAGGAAAATATTGGAAGCATCCTGAAATTTTTTTTTCGTTGTGTTTTTTCTAATTGAAATGCCAATATTCTAAAGGTGTGCAAGAAATCATTAACTAAACTGACGCATTGATTTTTACTTGTTCTTTTTGAATTTTCTGCCCAGACATTCCACAATTTATAATCCCCGGCTAAAAAAGTATATGATCGATATTATATGCGCATAAATTGTGCGGACCACTTCCGCTTGATATATTCTGACTCTGCGCTTGCCCTTCGGCCCCCCTCATTACTCATTCCCTGCCAGCATCGTCGAAAATCCTCGCACTGCTCATCCGCGGCTGAACAGCACTCTCACCAGACAAAAAAACCATAGCGAGAGAAGACAAAGTGAGGCAAATCTCGGCTGCAGTCGCTTCCCCCCCCCCCCCCCGTTCCCCATCGCGGATATTGGCTTCATTTTTCATCGGATCGCAGCCTCTTTAGAAGGAGGCTCTGCTCGGCTTGGCTGTGTTCGAAAGGAGAAAGGGATTGAGGCCGCATTCGTTCTGCACTCGCGCGTTGCAAATAAAACGAGTTGAATGACGGACAGGCTCGGCTTGAAAAAAAGCCTAATCCAGCACAAAGCCGTGTGTCCCTCAAATCCCCACTTAACCGACAGTCAGGCAATCAAAAAAGTGGAAAAATGAGTGATGTGGTGGGGTTAAGCAACTGCCTCAGGAGAAATCTTTGTCGCTGCCAGAATGGATATTGATAGTGGAAGATGAGAATGAGAGCAAAAACAATGGTAAAATTCCAAATTTTGCAAAACCAGTCCAAAAATGCACTAGAGGGGGGGGGGAGAGGAGAAGATAGCAGAACATCAGGGTCAAAGTATTGCGTACCGCAGAAAAATGCAGAAAAATTGAGGGAATGTTTGAAATTTTATAAAATTTGTCACATAAATTTACATAAGATGTATGCTTTTATACTACATACTAATCTTATTCTACTCAAAAACATTCAGTAAGAGATTTTTAGACATGGGAGAGAAATTTCAGATCAGCGAAAGACTCACAGTTGATCCATCATCAAAAAACATATTATTATGACAATAAGGTAGGTCTTTGAAAATTATACTTTTTCCATTTGATCATCGTTTTTCCTCAGTATAGGGTTACAATTTTGATTACTACTGGAAAAATTTCCATAATAAAATGCACTAGATACATAGACAGAAAGTGAAGTCACAAGTCTTTAATATCTTAGCTTGAAGGAGAGAAACTACGATGTACTTTTTCATAGAATCGCATAACCGTTTTGAATTTACAAAAATGGTGCTCCAGCTTCATATAAGGTAAATAATGGAAAATCAAAATCTTCGCGCATGCACAGGAAACGAATTCTTCGAAAATCGTTTAAGAAGATGAGTAAATGAACGACAAAAGCAAGAGAGCAAATCCTCTGATGTGTATGTGCTTGTAGATTTCCTTTATTCAATCAGACAACCTACAAATCTTTTCAAATTAGTAATTCAATCAGTCATCAATTAATTCCCAGTCATCATTTATTACTTTACTCATTCCAAGAAACTCTTATGATTCGATCCAATTAGAGTCATCTTGAACGAGTTCACCTTGTTATTTTTGACTGTTTATAAACTCCATTAACACATTCACGACGATACGACCCACCGGTTTGGTCGTACGTGTCCTGCCATTTCGGACAATACGACCCATCGGTGGGTCGTATGCTTTCTGAAGTTTTTGATTTTCACGGTAAAACTTTTTAGGCAAACCGAGTAAACTTCTGTATACACCGCCTGGAGTACTCCCCGGAAGAATAACACTTTAGACCACAGGACCCATCGGTGACCCGAAAATATTACGTAAATCCAATTGCGAAATATGCTCTGGTCCAAAATGGTAGTCATCGAAAAATCGGCCCTGTCGTGAATGTGCTGAATTCATAAAATTTTTATTGATTTTTCGCAGGCATTTGTTCCATATACGAAAAGATGTATAATTTTTTTCAATAGTTTTTATGTGATTCCTTATTTTATGGTAAAACTCTGCTTTCTCCTTTCTTTCCGTCACTATATTATTCTCGTACGTCGTCTAAACGGAAACATATTGTTCCGAAATTAGATTTCGCTACTAGCAAGCAGATTGAATGCATTTATGACTTTCCCACGCGACAGCCTGCAGCTGTTGCAAATCTTCGAGTGGGTGAGGGTAAATCAAAAAACTTTGACTTTGCAAAACTAATAATGTTCTTGGGAATTTTCTGCTAAGGTTCCCAGTGGGAACATTTGTATGTTTTCGTTCTTTTCGGAACCGAGACTTCTATTGTTGCATTGCAAAGCAAAGAAAAGACGTTTGTTTGTGTCCGTTCGAAGAGCTTAGCCATTCATCTCTGATTACTTCAGCGGATGTTTGCATTGAGGATTCTTCGCAAGTTGCAAATTTCAGGCAAATAGTATATATCACGCTGTCAAAAATTTCTTCCATTCAAAAAAGGAGAAAATTGAACCTTCAAGATTGCTTTTCTTCGAATTGATACAGGACGATGTTAGCCTGCTGTCAAGAAAAATCTTATTTTCTATTTGAATAAAATCATAAGGAGAAAAATTAATACTCCAATATCGCGAAATCAAAAATTTGAAATCTCAGATTTTGCTAGAACCCCATATAAGGGGTTTTTTGCCGCATATCGTAACCATAAGTTTTGATTTTACCCCATACCGTGCATTTACCGTAATCTTACAGCAAGTCTTATGTGGGAGATTATTGATTACACGTTGCATAAACTGCACCAATTTTCAAAAAAATCTAGAGTTTTTATCCGTACACGCACATTACTTCCGTGAACCACTTCAGAAAAGCAACATATTTTTATCGCCATATCTCGATTTTCGAAATTTTAAGCTCTCTATTACACAGCGATTCGGCTTTTATGCATGTTTCAAGAACCTATGGGGTGCCAGAGGACATCAAACGTGATTGACTGCTGCTATAATATTCTAGCACTTTCGGGGATTTATTTGCCTACGTTGCGCTTTGGCAAAAACGTCAACGATGAGCAATTCAGAAGGAAAAAATTGTTGACTGTGCGTTTGCAGAATGAGACCTAGTTTCGAAAAAAGGTGTGCGCAGATAAAAATGAAAATTATACAAGTCACCATAGGTTAGTCTGATTTCGTCAAGTGTTAGAAAAAAACGGCCATTTTGCGCCATTACAGTGTGCTACCGTAATCTGGGCCAAACGTGTTAGCCCGCTACAGTATGGTGTAACTTTGTTGAAACATGTTCGCCCGCTATAGTATTCTACCAAAATTTAGTAAAACACGTTTGACCGCTACAGTATGACACCGTAATCTGGGCTAAACGCATTAGCTCGCTATAGTACATTGTAAACTTGTTGAAACATGTTTGCCTGCTACAGTATGCTACCGTAAACTTGGTAAAGTGGAATGCCACAGGTAAAAGTGGAAAATTCTCAAGGCTTTGATACTTATGCATCAAAAAAACTCTTTGATTCTAGTATTGCTTACTCTTCCCCCCCCCCCCCCCCCACCTCCCCACTCATTTACCCGCTTTGCCCTCCCGGGGTGCGCTACTCTAATCCAATCACGAATCATAAAGCAGCGATAATGCGGATATTTGAAGGAAATGTACAATTACAGACATTACGTCGTAATTGGAACTATGAAAAGTTTACTTTGCGCACTAAATTTCAGCCATAAGTTGCAGAATTTCTATCGCCCAGGATAATTATCGAAGGTTTTCTACCCCCCCCCCCCTCGTAAACACATATTTGACTACTCCCAGTGAAGTGACGGAACGACTTTAGCATTGAGTGCCGATGTAAACAACGTAAACACGCGTAAACAAATTGCGTCGATGGGGGGAGCTCACAAGTACGGCTAACTAGATTTCTTAGCAATGGTGAAGTGACAACAATTGTCATAATGCGTTTTGTGGCAGAAAAATTTGATCAGAAGCTTTTTTACACCAAAAATTGCAGAATTGTAGAAAGAAGAAGATTAGAGATCGTGAAAATGCTGGCTCACTTCAATTGCAATCTTTAATCTTTTTTTTAATAATTTTGAAAAATCCTTATATGCCTTTCCAAATATAGTTATTTGTACAAACGGCTTATCCGTTTTTCAATTGCCAATGCTTATTTATTTATTTATTTAATACGCCCTAGGCGTTCCATAAAAAGGTTAGTAGAGCATAAATCTCAACTCGAACAAACATAACATAACATATGCTTATCTGATGAATGTAACAAACAAACAGTTTTGCAAACAGACGATTGAAATCTTTTTTCTAGAATAGTTATGCTGTAGGCAGAATGTGTTTGATTTGAATAGCACAATTTGCAAAGCGAAGCCTTTGTCCTATTATGATTCGATAGCTGTTTGATGGAAAAAAGATTATAAAAAATATGGCCACTAACTCGGGAGGACAAGACTACAGGGTCGTTGACTGAAAATTACAAAGCTACTCTTCATGAGTTTTTTTTGCGAATCAAAATAGTTCCATCCCTATAGGTCGCCTATCTTAGCATAAATTTTGATCCGTTTCAAAATTCTTTGACCAAAAAACCAAACTTTTCCATATTTGCGCACATTGACAAAACTAGGGTTTCTCACTTTTGCGGGTTTCTTTCATTGGTAAATGTCTTCTATTCAAACATATTCTATGTTCCAGTTCCCGGTGAAGTGCTCCTTCCAGGAATACCGAATATTGGACGAAAAATTGTTTGCAGCATTTGTAGAAGCAGAAAAGCGACTGAATTATTTGTTAGCCAATCTTATGATTTTGATCCAAGTTTAACCTTTCAGTATAATTTAATTTCGATCTCGATTTCTAATGTAGAAAACTTAATTAGGGTGTGAGGCGCAAAAATGCAGTCATGTAGAAATGGCTTCGAAATATGAAACCAAAGAATTAAAAAGGCTAGGCTGATTTCCTTCCAAAGAGAATCCAATAGCGACCTAAACGAACAATCAGGGAGGAGTCCTTTAAGAATTACACTTGAAACTGTAAATATTGTGTAAACTCATTTTGCCTTGGTAATGAAAACCAATTGTGGAACAGAAATATTTCTCGTGATTTTTCTACAATCTCATTCTTTTATTGATTTGAAAGAATTTTACTGCATTTGATAAAACCGCTGACTTTGTGAAAAGCAAAACAGAATATTCTCCATATTTCTCTTTGCTTTTCTAGATTTGATTGGAAAATTTTTGTTTTTTCAAATTTAACACAACTTCGCTAATTGTATACATACACATCATAATTCCTATTCAATATGGCACAGACATGGCCAAAAAAAATTTCATACCAGCTGGAACATTTGTTCAGATTTCTCATGCAAATCCGATATGAATCAAACTAATCCTGTTTCGCAACATTTTTGCAAAAAGATATCAAATTACATGCTAGCAACAAATTTGTAGGCGCACGATGAACATTCAAAAAATTGCACACCTGTTCATTGTTAAACGGGAAAACCCGGAACATTCGAAAAAATTTATTACAATTGATCGGCAAGTTCGATTCGATCCCTATGATCGATTACGTTTTTACCAAGGGATGATTTGATTTCATTATAGTGGATATCCTCTCTCTAGAGAAGTCTCATTGGGCTTCTAATGCTAGTAGCTTTACTATAATTTTATTATGATTTATGACCGAGTTTCGGACAAATTTACGATTTGTACGCTCTACCAGAAAGGGGTAATGAAGAAGTGGCAATTTGGGAGCATCGTAAATGAAGCAGTGAAGGGTTATGGTTTGGAACAGGCACATCTTAACGTCCTAATTTCTGTAACCGGTTTGTAATCTTTGGGTTAAAGTCCTGGTGAGTCTATAGCTTTGTGTAAAACGTTTAGTGGAAAAAATGTGGGTTACTTGAGAAAATGAAATTGTAGGATAGGAGTGAATCAGCAAAAATGACTAGGTTGTATGGAAATAAAACAAACGGTAAAGTTAAGAGAATTAAGTGCAGATCAATATGACGTAAAAATGTAGATAAAATTTACATTCGAAAAGATTAAATACAAATTTAGTCGAGTCAAATTAGTCAAAAATCTAGTTAATCAAAAAAAAATCTAAAAGATACAATAAATTCAACAAATAACTGGTACGTTAGATTACAATATTTTACGAAATGAAATGGGTAGAATTTTCCAGAGAAATGTTCACTTTTTGCCTAATGTCTTATTGTATTACCCTATAAATTATTGCATAATTATATTATTGCATTATTTGTATTACTGTATTTTTATTGCGTTTACTAAATTGTATTTACTTTATATTAATTATATTTATTTTACTGTTTCAGATTGTCTCTAGCAAATCTGCACAATTGTCGTGATATAGTGCTCCTCTAGTGTCGACAACATTTGCGCGTATCTTACGCGCAAATGTTGTCAGCGCCGCAGACGCACTATGATATCAATATAATAATAATAAATAAATAATAATAAAATAACATCAAAACAATAATAAAATGATAATGTAATAATAAAATCATAATAAAAATAGTAAAATAATAATAGAATAACCGAATAATAAATAATCAAATAATGAAATCTATAGAACTCTTTATATAGTAGATATTTCGAGTTCAAACAATGTCTATAATTTTCCACTACGCTAATCGCAAACTGAACTTTTAAATCAGTACAGTACCATAAGCTGAAATATGAAATAAAAACATTTGGGATTTTATTCTAAATGAACATGAATTGTTTTAATCACCACTATTACTTGAATTTTTACATATTTTTATTGATTTTTTATAGCAATTTGATTGTTTACATATCCTTCATAAGAATTCGAGGTCTCATATAAATTCTTCCTGTCGATAAGACTAAACAATATAGCCTTTCTTCCCTCCTAGTTCAACCCTAAATTCACCCTAACTTCCCCAAACAAGAATATACTACCTTATATGTGCATGCAACTCTTTCCAGGGCAGCTTGTCCCAGCTCCATTGTCTCGTTTTGCGAAAACAGAGAGATGCAAGCTGCATCCCGATGTGCATAAAACACGCGAAGCCAGTAACGAACAATAGAAGTGCAGTAAACGCGTGCTTGAAAAAGTGCATGCAAGCTTGATTAATGCGCCCCGTGTATTGCCAGGAGACGTTGTGTTATAAAAGGAAACTTCGGGAAAATTGATGGGATACATGTCTTGTGAATCATCACACACAGGCTTGATTATTAGTCATAATTCCGTAAATATGTAATGTACTCGTGCCCTAAGGATCAAGCTTTGATTCAACTGGCTTGGCGGTTGGAAGGCGGGGCTCTGTGACCTAATTAAGGCCGTTTGCGCCCGCGACGCGGTCTGCGTCTCTGTCGCGCGCGTGTTTTCTGACCATTACCTAGCCTTAATTGGGTCACGAAGCCCCGCATTCCAGGCCGATCCAGTTGAATCAAAGGGTAATTTTTGCTTGATACAAGCATATGTGAGTCGAAATAAAGATTTCTACATTTTACAAGGCTTGTAAACTATCACTTGAAGGGGCTAAATTTGTTAATTGAACTGAAAATTCTGTTTTATGAGAGGTTTATAAGATAGTTGAGAGAACTAGAAGACTCTCAAGTGGTTTATGTAAGACTCGGAAAGAATTCTGAAGAACTTTCTGTTTCATATTGTTTATAAGAGATCTGGAAAACGTCCGCAAGATCGTTGCATCTGAAGGAGATTCGCGCAAAGTTCGATGAATTTCACATTCACCAGAATTTTTCAGTCCCGAGCTTGCTTTTTGTTTCTTTTGCAAAAAGAAAGAGAAAATGGTTTATAAAACTCCGCCAAATTTCACATCAGCTTCTCTCACGACTGATGAGATTTGGTGAAGTCTACCTACTTCTTAATTCCCTTAATGTAGTTAAATTGCAAAGAAACTGAATAAAATTGGTCATCTTTATATTCATATATTTAGTCAAAAGATTAATTATCATTTATCGACGAATATTTTGAAAAAAAAACAAATTCTACTTTTCAAAAAGGCTGAAATGATTTTTTCGTTTGTATGTTTGTAAAAAAAGTGCAGTTTGCAAAAAAGCATTAATATTCAACAGGGTATTTTCTAGTAATATTCAAAAAAAAGGTTAACAAGACTGAGTGAGATGATCGTTCACAATGCAGTGAGAACTTGCAGTAAGAATCTTAAATTTTAATAATCTGTATGTGTAGAAAGCTCAAAAACGTTCCAATATATGGTAAAATTATGTGGAATAAGTGGTCCCCGTGGCCGCCTTTCCTTTTTTGCGCTATTTCTATCAAAAAGTGGCTGCCAAAGTATGTAAAGCTTGAGATTATTTACTTCAAATACTCGTAAAAAATGTCTGTGATTTAATTCCGTAATGATTCTGGGGTGCAAAAGCGGTCAATAAAGTAAATAACAAAATTGCTTTGCCCCCGCATAGACTCATTTTGTACAAAAAGGTTGAAATTGTCGTGTCCTTTGACGCAGGTGGAAAATTGCTTGATTGAGCACTCTGTCGGGTGCTGGCGTGAGAAAGAAAAATAACAGCAGTGCATTGGGGGCAAATGGAGGTAGAGAGGGTACTTTGGCACAAGCGAATGCGCTGAAAACTCACCGTGAGCAAAGTGTACAATGTGGAGCAGAAGTACGCAAATGCACCATAAGTGTCTATAGACAGTCATTTCGTGCATATATTAGAACTGTTCAGTGAATATCAATGATTAGCATTGTCAGAATTTTGCAGGGCGCGAACAACGATTCACGGACGGTCAGCAGATGGTGGGCGGAGCGTCAGAGGACGAGTTGATGCGACTCTCGAACTATGACAGCGACGACTGCAACGACGACGACGAGTTCGCCTCGTCCGGCAAGCTCATGCCAGTTATTCTGACGACTTCGCTCCGCCCTATCGATTTCGGCACGTTTTCTAACGCCCCGCGGCGACTGCCCACCGGACAGCCCCGGTCGGCCCCAGCCCCGGCCGCGCCCCGACCCCCGTCTCGACACCGCCCACCCCGCACACACACACTTGTTTCAAGGGATTCTCTCGGCACATAACGAGAAATGTGCTCAGATATGGATGAGCGGGGAACGAACACAATGCTATTGCAGCGTTTGCAATTCTTTCAAACGAAGATTGTTGAGGGAGCTTTTCCCATACATTAGTAGGCCACATGGAACAGAGATTTTTCGTATTATTTCCCAGCCTCTCATAAATCGCGTGAATCAGAGATTTTGCCATTTTTTTGAACCTTTATGTACATGAAATAGCGATTTCTCAAGGAGTTTTCCGAAATGTCTAAAAACTCCCTGTCCTCTTACACAACATATTGAAAGGTTCTGAAAAGTTTTCTCCGAGTCTCTTCCGGAGCATTCACTTTAGATTTTCCCTAATCTTATAAATGAGTTGAAACGGAGATTTGCTCTTTCCGATTTTCATGTGAGCCCCAAATTCAAAATGAGAGTTTTCAAAAAAATTTCCGATTTCTCACCAACCACATGAAACAGAAGTTTAAGTGGTGGAATGGTCGGGCCTAATTGCAAGATAAAAGATATGAATTACACATGCAAACTCTACAGGGCAGGCCCCCCCCCTCTCGAGAATGGGTCACGAAATTTTGAAATTTACTTAATTTATAAAAATGTGCAAGCGGTTTGTTTATTCTTGTAATATCAACTTTTACAATTTTTTGAAAATTCAAATTAGCCTTGTAAAAAATTTTTTCGGACCCCTTTTGCTAGGTTTTAGGGGTTATGGACCCGTAAAAATTTTGATAAGCACGTCAAAAATTTTTTCGGAGTGCGTGGCTAACGTCACGCACATTCATTTGACCCCCTGAACGGAAGTCCTCGCGACTGCTACAAGGTGCAAAGAATCGATGCAGTTTTTGCAAATTCTTCGAATGTGCGCTGTTCTGTCAGCTAAATACGCAAAATGCAAAAATTTTTTATAATTTGTTTCTTGCAATTCACAATTTCTTTAACCTTCTTTATTCTCGCACTTTTTTTTTGCAAGATTTCAGCAAATCTCGTTCATTTGCGTTATAATGAGCAATGTAATAAATTAATATGAATTATTGGTAGTTGTTACATATTGGCTCATGGGAGCCCACATAATCTAATAATTACGTCTGGTTACCACATGCCTCTTATGAATAGCACAATCTAATATTATTGAAAAACCAGCGAATTGCAGTGCTAATATAACGATCTAATAAAATTCATTTGCGCGTTTTCTTAGTCCACAAAACTTAAAAATTTCAAAACTAGTGGACCAGTAATCTAAAGGTGCTATTTGGAAGAGCGTTCGCTTCGGGACCCGCCGCGGTTTCCCGTTATTCGAAAATTTTTGAACTGAGCTAACGATTCTTTGTGTATTAGATAAGGCGGAAAAAACAAATTGGAAAACAAGAAGACAACATCCATTACCAATTTTGTTGTATAGGAGAAACCGGAAATTTGCAGTAAGATTTTGACCTAATGTGCCTTACCGCAAGGATTTGCTAGCGGTTTTATTAGTGTATGAGTTTCATTTCAAAGACATTTTCCATTTGTATAGAATATTCTAAGTAATGTTACTTAGAATATTCTATACAAATGGACATTACTTAGAATATTCTATACAAATGGAAAATGTCTTTGAAATGAAACTCATACACTAATAAAACCGCTAGCAAATCCTTGCGGTAAGGCACATTAGGTCAAAATCTCACTGCAAATTTCCGGTTTCTCCTATACAACAAAATTGTTAATGGATTCTATTCTCGTTGTTCGAAGAACCTTTGTTAACATTTTAGTAGGTTCTGGAGTGCAAAATGAGTTCCTATTCAAACATTGTTCGCGCAACTTCAATATTTCTTTTTTTCATGATTTTCTGCCGCTGCCAACTTGTGCATTTTCTCCATATGCAGAAAACATTTTAAGTAGTGAAAAGTGCAAAAAAATCTAGTCAACAATCTAGCGCGTGCACCCTTTTTTTGCAAAAGAAATTGCACATGTTAAGTGCTTGAGAAATTTGCGGCAATTCACTTGTATTCTGAGTCATTTGAAATTATTGGTTAAGTTGTAAATGTACTAATAAAAGTCAACTTTGCACGTAGTTGGTGAGCAAACGCATAGCTGTACGGCGACATTTCCAAAAATAGTTTTTACAGATTATTTTTGCGCATTTGACAAACGGACACTGGCTTCGTTCATGCATGAATCATTTTTGTATTTTTTCGTTTCGTTTTTTTTACGAAGCAAAGTCTTTGTGAATCATCATCAAAGCAAACAGCGTGATGGAAGATCGAGTGACTAGCTTATTTTCTGAATAATCGACCCTAAAACGTGTTAATAAAGGAAATCCGTCATCTAAAATTAGAAAGTGTGAAAATTTCACGTCATAAAATTAATTACACTTCTAAGAGTTTTTCAAAAAGAGAACAACGTGCATAAATATGTCGCTTGTGCGTTCTCTTATCGTGAGACAGGTGAAATGATAAAGTGAATTGGCTGGAAAAGTACACTAATTACCTAGTTCTACCCAAGGTTATTAGTAAGGTAACTCTAAGGAATCAGAAATCCTTGCACAGTGAATGGATACACATACAGGATGTCCCAAAAAGCTGTGTTTACTGTTTGATTGTTAATGACTCTCTTTGAAGTCTTTTCGAGAAGCTTAAGATACCGTTTTGTAAAGCTGGCTCCAACTTAGCCTAGATTATAGTATGTGGCCTACCGATCGTTACTTTAAAATTACGTAGGAACTTTGAGAAGGTTTTGCGTCATTAATAGTCATATTTTACCTCCTAAAATTCGAAGCTGAAAACCCTTACAGTAGGTCAATCATTGTCATGATTTCAAATATGAAACTAGTATTTCACCATAACGCTTTTTTCATAAGTTATGTCAAAAATTCCGTAACGACCGATTTCTGATATTTTCAAAAACTTGATTACGCCATTTAAAGAGTAATTTCATTTTTAGTCAATTCCATTTCATTTCAATTTCATTTCGAGTAAATCACTGACAATCAAACAGTTGGCAATTTTTCTGGGACAGCCTGTATAGCTTTTGCATTTTTCAACTTCTTTTCCTAAGCTGAAGCTTCGCGATTATACGTCCAAATGAAATTTGAATACAGCGATACAATAACTGCACTTTCGCATTTTATTGCCTTTTGTGGTAGGATATGAAAGACGAGGCTAATTATACTGAACATGCAAGACGTCCTATATGGGCAAAAGAGTAACTTTCAGAAAAAGGGGTGACATATGTCTGTCATATAGTGGTTTCTTTAAGGTTTCTAAGACGTCGTTTGTTTAAGCATTTTTTCGTTATCGTTTTTTTTGCATTTCTATTATTTGTCGAATTTCGTAAAAAATTGGCATATTCTGTTCTGTCGACACGATAAGAATCGTCACTCCTTAATTCTATAACAACTTTTCTCACTCGCCAAAGCCAGCAATCCCCACTAGGTTTTCGTGCCCTGACCACCCCCCCCCCCTTCTTGACACCAACTCCTGCACTCAGCTCAAAGTTTGCTGAAAAATCAATAAATCTAGAAAAGTAACGGATAATTTCACAAAATAATACTGTATTCGTAATCAACATGCTCGATCGTCCTCCTGAGCCGACTCTCAGCCCCGCAGGTTATACTTCACAAAAAATCGATAAAAACGACAAAATCGATATCGATCGATGGCAAAAAAAGCCTTTGACCCGCCCCGCTCCGAAGTGTATGCGTGCAAAGTTTGGTTCCGATCGGTTTAAAAACAAAAATTTTAAGGAACATACGTACAGACAGACACTCATGCAGACAAACAGACATTTAGCTTCATTTGTTTTTACGGATTTGGTATCAGTTATGATAGAAAATTCAATCTCTTTTTTAGGGCTGGTAATTTTGTTAGCATTTGTCTTTACTAGTGTTACTTACACGGTGAAACATCGATTATGATTATTTAATACTATGGATTTTTGTTGAACATATGTCCGTTATTTTACAGTAGAAGATTATTGCACTGCTGAGTTGAGACTCATTGGAAATTCCAAGATTTTTCAGTGTCGTTTTCATTAGCTGGGATGATTGAGAGACTACATATGATATGAAAACCTGCTGCAGACAACTTTGTTGGTAAATCTTTGATTTTTAGAGGTTAGGAGAGTTTTTTCATGGTTAGTTTATTGAGACTTCGTAGTATAGTTCGTCTGCCCTATTCGAGGTTTTTTGTTGGCAATCTAGAGAAACCCCATTGTAATCTTACAGTTAAGATGAATACTACCTGCGATGCGTCCACCGACACGCCTTTCATACTTCGGATAAAGCGCTTTCAAAAGCATGCATCCGTACAAAGCTCCTGCTTTTTTGAGTAACATCGCTACGCCAATAGTCTAGCGTGAAATACGGTAGGCTCTAAAAAGTTTGGATCCGTCTGAACAAACCGCAGCTGACATGCTTCCATGATTACACGCCGATTAACCCTGCGATGCCACTATACGAGCCTGCCTGTGATTTTGCAAAAAGAGTTGGGATAGCAGTAATATTGCTTCTACTCAGACAACTCACCGGAACTTCCGCAGGACAGACCGAATTTGCAGGGGTTCCACAGGACTTTGTTCAATAATAAAAAAAACCTTGAGAATGGGAACTTCCGCAGGATTCTTTTTTTTACAAAGCGCTGCAGAAACTCCGATGGCTCGGTCCCGCAGCACTTTGTTCTGCCAGTACTTCCGCAGGGTTTTGAATGTGTTATATCTTGCGACGTTTTCTCGCCAACAACTAAATTTCAATGTCGAACATGTCATCCTTGTGCAGAGGATAGTGAGTGGGTCTCGCAGTCAATAGAGTAAGGTCAAATTTTACTTAGGTGTTCTCTTTTGCTTTTGTGGTTCGCATTCTTTGTAACTTCCGCAGCACCTCATTTGGGAACTTCCGCATCACGTTTATGAAACTTCCGCAGGTGTCTCGGCGGAGTTTCCAAATGTTCTGCGGAAGTTCCGCTAGGTTGTCTGAGTAGTATCGAAGGATGCATTTTCAAAAAATTCTTCATCTTTCATACCTTCCCTTATATCGAAGTGATGCGCCAATTCGAAGCTATTACTAGAGTTTACTCTAACCACAAACCATTGTTAGCGGAGATTACCGTGGAGATATTATTCTACATCAGAAAATGTCCAGAACTACGACTGTCTAGGAAGAAAGAGAAAGCGGCAACATAACCTTGCAGAAAAATTAGGTGACGTGCCAAAAACGATCGGATGCTCACCTCAGATAAATTACGAAAACTTCTCAAAGACAGAAAAAATTGCCAAACTTTCCAAGAGCTTCAGTTAAGACTTAGGTGACTGACAAAAACAAACTCCCAAATTCCCCGTTGCTACTTCCCGAAATGAAGTAGCAGCGTAGTTAGGAACTTCCCGAGAGGATCCCCGGAAAGCAGAAATTCCCAAGGACTGAAACATATGGAAACTTCATCAGAGTTCTCGTTATTTCATAATATTGCTAAGCTCACTGCATTCCTTAAGCTCCACAGGTGTTCACAGAAATTGTAATCTTACATATCCTGACCAATTCGCTGTTTAGTTGCAAACGAGTTGTGTATTAGGCTGTCCCAAGTGTAAACCACTTTTGTAGATAGATCAAAATGTTTTTGTTTTCCTAGCAAACTTAAGGTACTATCCGATAGAGCAAAGCAAGCTCTAGAAAACCAACGGAATTCAAGCAGAAATTTCAACAACCCTGAAAACGAGAGCTTCTCAAATTCCTTTACGGATCTCCAACTTGGTCAGCATACAGTAGACAGCGCAAAATTCGCTGAAACCTTGAGATTCATGCAAAGGCTTTCAATCTATACCGTCTGTCCCAATGTTCATGTATCTCCTGAAAAACTCTTGTCATGTGCCTTTCTGGATCACTCTCGCAGTAAAATTTTTTTAATTTTCAGGCTTTGTCAAATTATGCATTTTAACTTTTGATAATAACCACGCTGCACAAGTGGCGAACTGGGGTGTCAATTGATGACACGTACGAATACATGTAGATAATTGTATTTTGTAATGTAATTCATGCATGAACGACTATTCTTAACCCACTGAAGACGATGTGGACCATCGGTGGCCCACACAAATTCTGTCGTCAGGAAACGATGTGGACCAGCGGCCCACATTCCTTGCCAAATAATATCGTTTGCAGTCTTAGTATTTTTTTCACAGTTCAGTTTTTTTCTAATCTTTTGCACTCTTGGAACCTTAGACTCGGTCGTTCAAGAATATCATTGTAGTTGACCACAAACAACTTCACATTTCATAAATAATCACGGAACTTTAATATACCGAAAGGTCGTGCAAAATCGCGTCGTCTCACAGCGCTGGCACGCAATAGGCGTCGTCGTCAAAGTGTTAACATTATTCAGCTCTTTTGACTACAGATGGAAGCAGTATACACTTTAGCTAATTCACAACTCTGCTGGAGTTCCAATTTATTATAATTGTCTTCCCAACAAACATATTACACTCACAAAAGCTACTCTCGTACGTAGTTGCTTGCTCTGTAAAAATATAGAAAATCGGTTAGATTGGCAATGGGTCGACTTCCGTTTGTCAACTTTTTTGGTATTGCAAATACTAGCTAGCACATAATGGACGCAGCTAGGAAAGCTATATAGAATTTGTACATATTCTATGCATGCGCATTTTGCAAAATCGGATGTGTAAACATAAAATGCACGCCACAACATGTATAGTAAAATTAAAACAGAAAGAGGCTATAGTTGATTTTGGATTTTTTGGCAGACTGAAGAAATGGTCCACTCATGATATCAACACTGAAGGCGAAGAGGGGTATCACTCCGTCTACAAATCTAGTGCTCAGAAAGAATGTCGTCTTCTAAGGGGATGTTTACTGCGGATATAACGGACATAGAAAACAATAGCACTGTAATAACTATCAACCTGCGCAACTTAATTACCCAAGTTTGGGACATGCTCACACATATGGAATGAGGCCGAAAGAAGACAATTAAACGAAGGTTACGGTAAGTTTCCTTTTTATTTTTCTTAACCATACGATCTCCCCTCACTACTGATGATATCCGGGGAGGATCTTATTCTTATCCTTTTCCGTCTACTGGAAGGAATAAAACGGAATTGGATATCCTTTAGTTTTGTTACTTTTCATTTTGTTTTATTTTTTCTAATTTTTCACTTTTATTGTTAAGTTGTTAAATAAGCTCTAACTAGAAAAGATGAAAATTTCAATTCGAAATCCATGGGAAAACTCAACTCAACTTATGCAACATTCTCAATGTTTCGTGTAATAAATAGAGCGTACAACTGATTTGAACAGTGGAATGAAAAAGTTCGCAAATTATTACTTATCGTAGAGACAACCCATCTTAACAGTTTTAACCTACTTAACCCTTGACGACGAAGTGGACCACCGGTGGCCCGCACACTTTTTGTTGCTAACGGTGCGGCCCAACGGTGCCCCACGCCGAGATTCTTGTGTAATATCGCGTCATCCCACAGCGCCGTCCCACGCAAAATCAGGGGTAGTTGTCAACGGATTAAAAAGGAACGGCCATGAATTTAAGACTAGGACTAAAACACCACTACCAAATTTCAAAAAAGTATAATTCGAGTGTTATCCTTATCAGCATGCATTGATGTTTTGGACCAGCAATGATATTTGCTCCGAGCACCACTAAATCGCATAATGTTCTTGATCTTACATAATGACATGGCCAAATTTGTTTGAAACGGAAAGTTGTGAGTTAACAAAAAAATTCAACGTAAAGCTTATAAATTCATTATCAAAATAAGTGTTGGGCATGAACATACAAATAGGATGTTATTGAAGTAGAGCCGGCATATTTATTTTATTACATAGAATCAATATTTCTGAGAAAACGACTTGGTTTGTGTTATTCAAATACTAAAACATGTGAAGCTTAGATTTCAAACTTCGTAATTCGTAATTTGCTTTGACAAGTCATTTATGAGAACCGACTTGAGATGAGCTCCCAAAAAATTCAAGATTTATGTTCTTGTGATTTACCCTATTTTCAGGTGTATAAGCCGCACCCTTTTTTTAAATGCGAGCGGACCCAGGCGCGCCGCTGCGCATGTGCCTCGCGAAGCGGTCGCTTTCTCGCACATTGCTCTCACTTAACGTCCCATCGTAGCAGGCAGTCTTTTGACGTGTGCACCTTTAGAGCGAAAAGGGTGCGGCTTATACACCTGAAAATAGGGTAGTATCTTCCTTATGCTGTTTTAGATTCAAACAGTACACATGCCTTAGCCTTACCTAATCAGAATACGAGAACTCAGAATTTTCTACATATCAATTGCTCAAGTAATAGTGAAGCTAGTCTCAGCATACTTATTAATAACGAATGATCCGAAAAATATAAATATATATCAAAACAAGTAAGTTTCGCTCTTTTGCTCGTACTTGACCGTTTGCTAAATGTTGGTCCCAGAGTCCTATTATCCGACAATGAGAAGAAGCAACCTGACAGCACGTGATCATTGCGGGCAATGAAAAGCACTAATAAATTGTCAACCATCACTCAATTCTTTTGAATTTCTTCTTACACTCCTGTCAATTCTCATTCAATTGTCAATCCCATTTGAACGAGCTACCAGAGCTCGGCATAGGTGGCTTACCGGGCAAATATTGTTGGCCAGATATTGTTTTGAGGTAAAAAGCAAGAACGATATCACAATTACTTACTCCCTCTTATGTCACCATTCATTTTCTACAGAGGGCGCAGATTGTCATTCCTGCAAAACCAAGGAATTCCTGTTTCATCAAGCGCGCGAATTCAAAACCTGCCCCGAAATAGATAGAAAATGAAATGACACCAAAATTGGTGCGTAGATGGGCGACAGGGAGTTAGGACTATGTATGAAAAGTTATGAAAAGTTATGTAGGCTGAAAGCTGGCAAGCTTTTTTCGGAGTTAGGAGCCTTTCCAGCCACCTAGGCAGCCGCCTGAGATGGCCGTGTTAAGGAAAAGTCATAAATTTCCCTTCCTTTACATAATTTTTCTGCAAGTATAACATAACTTTGTTCTACCATAAAACCCTGCAGAGTGTCTTTTTTTCCTAAATCCCCTGCTCCTTGCCTAGATACTGCCTCCAAAAATTTTGTATGACGACAAGCCTGCTCCAAGCTCGCAGTGGTGCGCGCCGGACACAGCACGCCGCTAATTTGGGGAAGACGAACACCTTAGTTCTTTTTCGTCTCTCTGATATTATTTCTATACCAGTTGACTTACCCGGCTCCTCCCGGCCCTGTCATTATTATATTCGTAATCAGCATGCTCGATTACCCCCCTGTACCAACTCCCAGCCCTGTGGCTCAAATTTTGCAAAAAATCGATAAAATCGATATCGATCGATGACGAAAAGTGGCCTATGACACCCGCCGGGGCCCGATGTGTATGTGTGCCAAGTTTGGTCCGGATAGGTTCAGAAATGGAATTTTCTATTCGGAACATACGTACAGACATACAGACAGACAGACATACAGACAGACAAACAGACATTCAGCTTTATATATAAGATTTTGTTTCATTATTTTTTGTTATTTGTGTTTGATCCATTCATGATCGCGTCATAGGTAATGCCGTATTTTTGTGGCGAAGTCTATGGGGACTTTGTTTCTGAGAAATTGGAAAAACTACCTTATGTCGAGCCCTGTGCTGCTCGTTTTCCCTCGTTTTCTACTTCTACTAAGTACGAGCGTGAGCCTTCAGAGGTTTCTGAGATCAACCAAAAAAGTTCGGAAATCCTGTGCATGGGACGGGAAAAAAGTTTGAACTTCCTGCAATTCAATACCTCAGTTATACATCTGCTACGTGCTTATTCGGCAAAAGGGAGGGTGGATATCATTGTTCCAGCTAATGGAAACTTTGACCTGAGTTTCTTATGAAATGGCACTCAAACTCCTTTTCACTCATTTTCTTCTTTCACTTCTGTTGTCTTAAAGTGAATGACATACATTACGGATTACTTAGGTTACAGAAAAATTACTAGTAAGCTATTTGTGGATCATAAAAATAAACACCTGAGTTCAGGTTTCTACTTTACACTCTCTGGGCCGGTAGTAAACCTGTCGAAACGCGCAGCTCAAACTCAGAGTTAACTCTGAGTTAACACGCACCTTTCAGGGACCATTAACACCTGCATAAGCAAACCAAATTGGGGAAAAGCTTATATGGCAGGATACCTCGCAAGACGTACTTTATGCCAAGTATGGAAACGTAGCGTAATTCTTTCCATGCGAGACGCTACGCGACGAAACGCGCAGCTCAGCTGCGCGTTAACTCTGAGTTTGCTGCGCGTTTCAGCCGCCCGCGAAACTCAGAGTTAACTCTGAGTTTGGTTAGAGAAAGAGAAATAGTGCGTAAACGCAGAGGTCCAGAAAAAAGTCCTCCGGGGTAGATTTTGCTCTGGGTTTCATGAAGCATGATGGGGGTATCATGGTGCACCGTTGAACACAAAAATTTGAAATTTTGTAAAATTTTGGTCCCGGGGGTTATCCGACGCGTTGATCACGAATTTGATGCTCATTTTTCGCCATCCGCTCACATAAGGGGGGTTACGGTAGGGATACGGTAGCTGGGCGAAAGTCACGAAATTTGCTGAAACTTGGTACACTGGGGTTATTTCGCATGCTGATCACGAATATAACATTCGTTTTTCGCTGCGGGGCCACGGAGCGGGATTACGGTAGGCATACGGTAGTTGTGCGAAAGTCACAAAATCGCTTGAAAATTGGTACAATGGGGTTTTTTGACACGCTGATCACGATTATGATATCCATTTTTCGCTACATGGCCACATAACGAGGTTACGGTAGGGATACGGTAGTTGGGTGAAAATCATAAAATTCGCTGAAAAATGGTGTGGTGGGGTTATTTGCCATGCTGATTATGATTATGCTAGTAATTTTGCATGAAAATGCAATTCATGGTTTTCATCAGCCAGTTATCAGTGCCGTATTCCATCTTGAACCTCTTAGCAGCTGCGTGTGCTGTGAAATCAAAGCCATAAGTAGTCTCATCCATATCTTTCAAAAACACAGCCAGTGGTCTAAGTGGTCTTATAGAACGGCCCTTGATGGCACAAATGGCTAGTAGAGTAGGCAGTAGGCTCTGCCTACTTGAATTTTATTGCCATTTTCGCATGACCTTTTCAACCATATATCTACCAGCATTGCGAAACTAATATGTAGTTCCAACCACCTTCTTTCGCGATCCATCCCGAGGAGAGGAGGAGCCTCCCGTTCGGTTCGCCACTGTTAGATACTTACTATTTCTTTTCTACTGCAAGACTATGCGATGGGGTTACAGTAGATGTGATGGAATAAACTTACTGAACTGCTTAAAAATTCGCCACTAGGTTCATTTGGCAGTGCAATAATGAACATGATGTCCGTTTTCAGTGAGGATTATTACTGTGGGCATATACGAAAAAAACGGCGAAATCTCAGGTTGAGTTGAACTTTCTAAAAAAGTAATGATACCAGGGAGTGTTTTCTAAATTATTTCTTTTTTACTGTGTCAATAGAGACCTCGAGAAAAAATTTTCGAAATTTGCTACATTATTCAGAGGTCTTTTGAAATTCTAACACTCGATTTACGAATGACCTGTAGACTTTGTTCAATATTTGAAGTCTATTTTCCTAAAATAATGGTCTATTTCAAGATTACAAATTTTAGATCTAGGTCATTCGAAAAATTTTGGATACTAACAGACTTTCGAATTTTATCAAGTATAGTAGCATATCAAAATATGGTGAGAGGGGTGGGGGACGGATTGTTGGATTGCTGTCTATGTCATGTTTTATCCTGCTACTTCTTTGAGAATCTTTAGGATATATTATATTATGGCTAGGCACCAGTGGCGGATTGAGGGGCAGGGAGGGAGGCCGGGGGGGGGGGGGGGAAGGAACATACTTACATGGGTTACCTACATGGGTTATAAAAATGTGCAAATAACTTGTTTATTTTTGTAAATAGATAAAACAATTTTTAGAGTTTTTTCAAAATTCAAATAAGCCTTGTGAAAAAATTTTTTCGTGGGCTTTAGACTTGCAAGAATTTTGAGATGCACCCCAAAAAATATTTTCAGAGTGCGTGGCTAACGCCACGCACCTTTATTTGAAAATTTTTTTGCCCCCCCCCCTCCCGGGATCGCAATCCTGAGATCGCCACTGCTAGGCACCTCACAGGCAAGCCTAACGCCTCTCCACATGTCTTGACATGTGAGATCTTGATAACGGGGATTCATTAAGCAGTTACGGCAAATTTGCAATTGTTCTTTAGCTTAGCGGTCTAGCAGTAGGCGCTTCGCGCCGAGTAACGGAAGTTCGAGTCTTGACTTAGTCGCAGCGTTTTGCGATGAGGCGTGTGGCGGCTCCTCAACAACTAGAGCGGATCCTCAAGTAGCAGAACGAAACTCCGATTTCAGAAACGAAACTCGCAGTTAACTCGGAGTTTCAAAACGAAACTCAAAGTTAACTCTGAGTTAACGCGCAGCTATAAACTCGGAGTTTCGACCAGATTACTACCGGCCCTGGTTTTTCGCCAGGGGTTTAACTGATATGAACCAGGTCGTATAGAATTTCTATGGTGGTTTCTCTCACATCAACTAAAACAATTTTTATAGGATTTCTGCATCCAAATTTAGCATGCAAAATAAATTTGCCATTCGAGCTATAAGTATGAGGCGCTGAAGTGACATTGTGCATTGTAGGGCTAATGCGAAAATACCAATAACATGAAAACAAAAAGCAAAGCATATCCTGGAGAAATTCAAAGGACAGTTTTGGATCAGGTCGGGGCGGAAAATCTGTTTCGCAAGTGAGATGCTTCAGTTGCTCAAAAAGATAGACACCATTCCCTCCGAACTCTCGCTAATCTAATCAGTAGGTAAAAAAATTTGAAACATACCCAAGGTTTAGTCGCGAGTCTTAGTGCACTGCATATAATGCGCGATATTCCACGACTTGTGGGCTTGCACATCAGCAGTTTGGAAATTTCTTTTTGTTTTTCTCTCTTCGAGCATGTATATGGGTAAACAGGTACAGGTATAATATCGGCACACTTCAAGAGTACAAGAATGCGAGCAGCTCTTTGCTGTGCCTCGCGATCGCGCTGTATGTGCCGATAACATCGGCACTTTCTTTGTTGTATATTATCTTTTCAAAGTAGCGTAAAGGTAATGCCATAAGCATGATCTGCTATTATATGAGTATGTTTGCTGCCCAGATGCTTGTCATCTTACCACGCTCTTTATCGTCAGCATTCTATCACAGCGCCCATGTATACAGATCGCCTGTTTATGAAGCTTATTAATTAATGGTTTTGTATAACACACTTCAAGAGGCGCTATTTCACCTCAGGCCACAGTACGGTAATTGCCTTGGAATGCAATGTTATACTTTGAAACAATGGACAGGATTGGTTCAGTTTATTGCAATACTGTAACCCAGAGTATGAGGTTGGAACTTAGGTGGTCAACGTGTAATCAAGAGTGAGGAGAAACCTCTCAGGTGTGCGCGGCAGGTATGGCACACCCCATCAATTATGACATCATATGCCATGAGTATTAGGAATCATCGATTGGTCGATGATACTCCGGCCAGACAAGGGGATACATAGATGTAGAATGAGTCAAAGAATTCAATAATTATAATTGCATACATGATTAGGTGTTCACAACTGCATCTACAAGTAGTATGATGAGAATCGGTTTGTTGTAGTTGGTTGTGACGTTGAACGGGGAGAGGCTGATAGTAATTATAGTGGACGTGGTGGTTGTTGGAGTTGTTGTGGTGGCAGCATGTTGAAGGCGACGTTTCAGAAGAGTCATGAGAAATGTGAGTGCCCTTGGCACAGGTCACGACATCTGGATTACCGTAGGGAAGAACATGCAGTGATTTCAGTAAAAGATGTGCTTCGGAGATTACAAATCGTTTCAGAAGAGTCATGAGCAGATGCCCCATCCTCACATTTTTTCCTCTGCATGCCTTATTGTCATTTGCTGAAATCGCTCTGAAGCAATGCGATGGCGACCATCATTATTTACAGCCATCTATCACTGCTTACCATCGCAGGTACAACAATAATCATGCTGAGAGCTTTGTCTTTTTCTATGCGCCTTTACTGCAACGATTAAATCGATATACCGAAAAAGAATGTGAGTGCTTGATATATCACATTTTATCCTTTTGCTCTAATTCGCTGTATCATCTCTCTCTCTCGCTGGCCGGAGTGTGCCGACATTGTTGGCACCTCCTCACAATTATATCTTTACTCTCATTCAAGTACCGTAAAGATTATGCCGTAGGCATGACCTGCTGTAATACATATCTTATCGCCCGGACGTATGTAACATTACTTCGACAAGTCTGTATTCACCAGCACTTCATCACTGCACTTACACGTGCATGTCATTTGACTCAATAAAGCATAGATGCTTCCTCGCGCTATATAATACACTTCAAGGGGCGTGTATCGCCTCAGGCTACTACAAAGCCTACGAACCACCGATACACCGTACGGTTTTTTAGGCAATGCGCCAAACGGTAGAAGATATATTGGGTACCATCAAAAAAAAACTCTGCGTCTCGTGCTTCTGAAATTAGGGTAAGTTCCTAACAATTCCTCGTTACAACAACGATTATACTAGCCAGCTACAGCAAGAATCGGAGAGTGACGTGGTGTACAAATCACATATTAATCACAAATGACTCGACTATACCTACCAGCCACTCAATGCATTTCATCGACATCGCATATTCTCGAGCAAGTGAGTGCGCCGCAGTGTCAATGGTGTCGCTCGCCCGTCATAAGTACATTTTTTACCACTTGCAGTAATGATTTCTTGGCGATTGCAATAGGGGTCGCGGCTGTGCATTCGTGTGCAACAAGTCTCATTTTCCCTTGCAACATGGCTTCGAAAAACTCTTTCAGGAGCTAGCGTGCTTTTGAAAAGTTTCTGCTTTGAAGGGGTTAGGTCAATTGTAAAGTTATTAGGTTGATGAATAATTCTTGCAACAGTTTTGGGACTCCGTTACTTTCTCTAGCTTCAATGTAATTTGATTTGGAGCATAATAGAGATAGAAAATCTTGGGCTTTATGAGATTGTTTACTTTAAAATTCTTATTAAGATATGGAACGATGTAGGCTAATCAGTGGAAATACTAGAAAGCAATTTTCCGAATTTCGGTGATCAATTTGCTAAAGCATTTATTGTAATCTAAATTTATCATTCATGGCCACGATCTACCCATTGACTACAAGAAGTTGATAGTAATCGAATGTCTCAGCGTATAAACTCAATTCTGATTTTTCCACTCCAGCTCGCTGATTTTGTCCCAGATTCATTTCTCATGATGTGTTAGGTTGGCGGATAATTTTTGTTACACTTTCAATTTTTATTTCTTAAAAATCTTAAAAGCTTTCGAAAATTCTTATGTTCAAGGAGCACGAGGTGTAAAGGTCTACCGGTACTGTCAAGGCCGAGGCCTGTGCCCAAAGCATCTGCTTTATCGGCAGGAGTGCGTTTTATGGACATTTTTGTCAACGGAGTGAGATTCTTCCAATTAATCAGGGAGACCGGGCAATGTGGTTGGGCAGGATAGTACATAGTTAACAAACATAGGGGATGGCACACGCATGTCTACACACGTTCACATGAGCTACATGGTGCGCCATATCAGCGCACTTCTGCATTTTGACATAAAGAATAATCAAAAAAATTAAGAAAAAATTTTATCAATCTCTTCGTATCGAATCCTACACAATGCGCATAAAAGGAAAGTTTTCGACATCCAAATTTTTTTTTCGAAATTGTGCACCCTCATTTTTAGCATGTTGGCACCAAAGTGCTGCCATAAATAAGAGAGTAGCAAAATATGTTCATAAAATTAAAGGAGAGAGATAACAAAATTAGACGCAGAAAAAAATTCAAAGACAAAATGACAATTTTGAGTATGCTGACAAAGTCGTAGACATGCTAGCCATTTGTGCATTTGCGAATAACTCATGACTGTTGTGTACACCCTGTCGTGCCCTAGATATGGAGCAATTTTGAAGATTTTGAAGAGCTTCGAGATTTCAGAATTTTACGAAGAAAAAGTGTAACAGAAATTATCCGCCAACTTATAATATTATAAGGATTTGATTTCTTACTTTTGATACACATTAGGAGGAGATATTGTACAAAATAATTGCAATACCGCTCGTAAATTGTGAAAATAAAAGAGGCACAGTCGCCTGATTCATGTGACATCATCGTAGCGTGGCCTAGCTTCTGGGTGGAGGAATTCTCAATCCAAAAACGCCATTCGACTTAGCTCATGCGGCGCAACTTCTGATTTATAGAAGCACCCACTTGGACATAATAGGAGGTCAGATTCCATCGATCAAGATTTTTGCTTACGATAGGCTACCCAGTGTGCTTATTCATTGCCTTACTGGACAACCTACTGCCCAAGCGAGCACTTCTATATATCAGATGCTCGCGCCGACCTGAGTCGAATGTGCCTCCGGATTAAGAATTTGTCCACTTTGGAGCGAGATATGGCCACTTAAATTGATGTCACATAAATCGGGCGACTGCACGTCGCTCTTTCAGAAAATACAAGCGGTGGTAGTTTGGTTAGCATTTGTAAAACGAATTGTTCATTTTAATGCAAGAATAGGCAAAAAAACAAATAAATTAGGTGCGCAGCATTTTTTGTTCCAATCAGTTCGAGAATAAGCTAATCAGTAAACTGCATAAAACTATCAACACTAATGAAAAAAATTGTTTTTAAGTAAAATTGTCCTTTTCGCAACCCGCGACATACAAAAGAAAACATTTTCAGCTTACGGGCAATTTTACTGGAGGGAGGAAATCAGGTACGATAGCAATCGTCCTCAAGTCTTTCCAAAGATCTTTATCTTAGGTTGGTGCAAAACTGTTTTGCTAGTTTTCACTTTGATGTACTATGCTATAAAACCATCAGAAGCAGCAAGTCTTTCGCAATACAGAGCACGTCTACCTGTACTAATATCATCAAAGGACAGAAAAAATATTGACAAAAAACATTTTTTTCTGAAATCTCGTCTTTGACGAATCATAACTCGCTCTAAAGTTTGTTAGTATAAATGGTAATTGGTCCATTTTTTGGCCTCAAGCCATTAGGGATTAATTACTAATTTACGTTACTAATTTGTCATTTGGTGTCGCGTACAGCGAAGTTGCAACCATACGAAATTCCTTTTTACCTACGCGGCGCCAAATGACAAACTGCTGTGTGCGCGAGTTTTGCACGAAGCGAATTAAGGCCCGTATGCACGTACATCCCCGCTGGGGAGGGGAGAGGATCTGAGAGGGGATGCGTCATATCTCGCTACTTTACGTATCTTTCTTCTTCCTTTTCTATCTTGCTTATGAAGGTTCTCATACCCTACTACCTGCGCATAATCGATCCCAGGTTACTGGCATAACTGATTAGATTTGCACTATTTTGTGTGATCCCCTGGGGATTTAAAGTAAAAATAAGTGAAATCCCAGGATATCGAAATCTTCGGTAATCCCTGGCTCAAAAGCTAGGGATCATCGAAAATTTCACAATCTTCAGATTCCATTTTTTCTGTCGAAAACATGCTTAGCAGTGCCGTAGTATATCCTCAGTACAATTTTGCGACGTTTCCATTGGTTTCTCAGAAAGATAAATGACTTTGAAAATGAGGAGTGATCCCCTGGGGATCCCCTGGGGATCCCCGGGGGATCACACAAAATAGTACAAATCTAATCAGTTATGCCAGTAACCTGGCATCGATTATGCGCAGGTAGTAGGGTATGAGAACCTTCATAAGCAAGATAGAAAAGGAAGAAGAAAGATACGAAACTAGCGAGATATGGCGCATCCCCTCTCAGATCCCCTCCCCTCCCCAGCGGGGATGTACGTGCATACGGGCCTAAGTGGTCAAGTGGATCAAGCGGATCAAGCGGATCAAGAGGATCAAGAGGATCAAGTATGGCGGGTGCCTAAGCATGCCATTTGTTTATAGCGGCATCTATAAGCGCTTGTCAGAAAGCGCAGAATATATCATCAAACTCCCATATGGTCTTCTTAGATTCTTTTAAGTCCAAGAATAGCAGTCATTTCTGTCGTTACTAGGATACTACTGGAATAGTAGCTAGCAGCGATAAGACTGTCAGATAGGTGAAGAAAAGAATGCCGCCTGCTTAGACCCGTCTGGAATTCTTGAAATAGCAATAGGAGATAGAGATGAACAGTAAATTGCCCTGTTTTTATGCAGAGAAGATGCACCGCGTCTTTAGCTGATTGCTTCTTTCCTATACAGAACTGGGCTAACCCTGACCGAGGAATGTCGACGTGACTGCAAATGAGCGCGCATATTGTATGTTTCGGCCAGCTCCCCACATGTACCTCCGCGGCGTTGCGCGGCGCGCTTATTGCCTTCATAGCGCTCAAAAAACTAGTGTAGGAAATTCTGCGCGTAAAAGTTGTTTTTTCTCGCTTTTCTTTCTGAATTCTGTGTATTATAGGAACGCTTGCCTTGGAAATTTTGCCGATGAAGGCTTATTGTTCCGTCTATAATGTTCGTTATGTTCGTTAATTTTAGTCTATTCAGGTGAGTGCCAGCTCCGAATCTTTATGAAACACTTGTTAGTTGAAGTGATGTGAATGAAGTGTATGCATAGCTGGCACTGGCTTAAAAAATCAATGACAGATGTTGAGCACGACGTGCAAACAAAAAATCACGACCTTTAATAGCTCTACCATGAAGCACCTTACTTATGACACAGGGTTTGAAAGAAAAACAAAGAAAACAGGTAACAAGCAAAAAATATCCTAGATCAGGAGTTACAAAAAGAATGTGCTGTGTCATTGGAACCAGGGCACAGCACGCGTTGATTCCGAATATTTTTGAAAACGGAGTCCCCAAGAGATCGCATAGTTACGAGTCCCCTTTGATTATGAAATGGGATGGGCTACAGAAATTAAATTATCAGAAAATAAAAATCTGTTGTTAAAAATATCTGTTGTTTTTGAAAAACACTTTGGTCAATGACGAGAGTCCCAGCAAATGCTAGAAAGGCGTTATTTTATTTCCAAAGTCACAAAAAACATTCATATCGAAAACAATTTTCTCTGCGCCTCTACTTGCAACAGCGACTAGTACGAGAGATGACCAGAAAAATTACCTTACTCCTAGCATCTCTTAACACTCGTTCAGATATGAGTTGGGGCGCAACAGTTATCAAAATTTACTTTTTATGATCTACTAGCTGGCTTACCCGGCTCCGCCGTATCCGGATCAAACTTGGCACACATACACTTCGGGCCCCGGCGGGTGTCACAGTCCACTTTTCGTTATCGATCGATGTCGATTTTACCGATTTTTATCGATTTTTTTGCAGAGTTCACCTACAGGGCTAGGAGTTGGCACAGGGGGAAGTGAGCATGGGGATTCCGAATACAATATTAGTTTTCAGAATTATCGATTACTTTTATTGATTTTATCGATTTTTTGTAAATTTTGACATGCGAGGCTGGGATTTTGCACAGGGGGTAATCGAGCATGCTGATTACGAACACAATATTAGTTTTCAGGATCGTCCATTACTTTTATCGATTTTATCGATTTTTTTGTAAAGTTTGACCTGCGGGGCTGGGAGTTTGCACAGGGGTGTAATCGAGCATGCTGATCACCCCCTTGGGGATGATCAGCATGCTCGATTACCCCCCTGTGCCAACTCCCAGCCCCCTAGCTCAAATTTTCAAAAAAATCGATAAAATCGATAAAAGTAATCGATAATCCCGAAAACCAATATTGTATTCGGAATCCCCATGCTCGATTACCCCCCTGTGCGAACTCCCAGCCCCGTAGCTCAAACTTTGCAAAAAAATCGATAAAATCGATAAAAGTAATCGATAATCCTGAAAACCAAAATTGTATTCGGAATCCCCATGCTCGATTACCCCCCTGTGCCAACTCCCAGCCCCGTAGGTGAACTCAGCAAAAAAATCGATAAAAATCGATAAAATCGATATCGATCGATGACGAAAAGTAGCCTATGACACCCGCCGGGGCCCGTAGTGTATGTGTGCCAAGTTTGGTCCGGATCGGTTCAGAAATGGAATTTTCTATTCGGAACATACGTACAGACATACATACAGACATACATACAAACAGACATTCAGCTTTATATATAAGATATATGGCACAAAAATTGAGGCAAAGCAATGGTCTAGTTCGGTCTTTTCACTGATCAATAGATTTTTGCGCATTAAATTGATCCAGCCAAACCAACCTAATTTTCTAGAAATCATCAAATCCGGAACACGCATAGAGGCACATAGATTTCCAATTTTTACATAATATGGTTTAGAGTAGAATCAAGCATAGCCCGAATTGATTAACTGTGCGCCGTAAGCAAGTCATGCGTTTATCTCGGTCAGTTTTAAACTTTGCGCGCTCATGAGAAATAACACGTTGGAGCATGTTAGGCATGTACAAACCTGACTGTGAAGTAGGTGAGCATATCTAGAGGTAAGGTGTATGTGTGTTTGATATGATTTACGATATCCCTTTCGCTATTCGCTCCAAAAATGGGTGTATGTATGACCACATGTTTTACGATATCCCTTTCTATCGCTGCTTGGAAGCGCGATCTCTTGCTCATTACAGTAACCCATGTCTCTTCCTATCTTGTGAGCTGAACTATACAAAGAGCGCCGACGACTATCAACAACAAGTATAAAATGCAACCGTCACTCGACAAGGATTCTTCGTCGCCCCGATGGGAATCGTCTTCTTTTCCCAACATGCTCAGCTTTGTTCACTTTATTCACTCATGAGCCCGCAAGCTTTATACGCGTTTTGATCATTTGACTCTGCTTTTGTGGCGCCTAGGTAAATGGCTTGGACATCAGATTATGATCGGATCATCACATAATGTTTTCGTTTGCAAAGTAAAGAATCACGGTTTAATCACCCAAGATTGAGGTTCCATCCTCGTGGCAATAAATCGGTTTGGTGTTATGGTTGTTGGTTGGTGTGGCAAAAACTAAACCACTAAACTTTCGCTATTTGCTCCAAAAATAAAGTCTAGTTTGACTTCCGTACGTCTGTGCTAAGCCCTAAGAATCTGCGTTGCGTATACCCTCGATATCAACCCATATGTCTTCCCTCAACATGACGTGGATTACATGGATTGATGGGGCGCCGCCTCGCTTAAGGCTCACGCCACATTGCGAGTGCATCGTTTGGCGCTCAAGACAAGGTGGCGCAAGCTTTTCCACGTTGTTCTTGTTGCCACATCACGCCGAAGATGCGCACGCATTGTGGCGCGAGTCCGAAGCAAGGCGGCGCCTCATCAATCCACGTAATCCACTTCATGTTGAGGGAAAAGGGTTGATATCGAGGGTACGTCCTGGAGTTACTTATCGAGGTGGTCAGGTCCCACACCTTTAAGCCTAAAGCATACCTCGCGCGATTTTGCCAAATACGGTACATCCACGCGACTTGGCAGTTTGCCAGATATTTACTGATCAATCGTGTGCTGGTCCTAAGTGCATAGGCGCGTAGTTATCGTAAGTTATAGCAAAAGCTTTAAGTTTGACTCATGCAAAGCGCGCTAACGATCAGTTACGAATAGTCGCTGCAGTGCCAGATCGCACATCAAGTGGGATCGCGTGAAGTATGCATTAGGCCTAAGGCACGTCGATGCGGATGACGATACGATTTGCTGTTCTTCAGTCGTTGAGTACGGTCAATAATTTTTCCTCAATTTTACAAAGTGTTAAGCCTATCACATATGTATATTACTTCCAGTTTCAAGTCTAAATCCACTCATCCACAGACACTACCGAAGTCGAGGAACTTACAAACTTGCTACTTTCATAAATCAACATAAAAAACATTTGAAATAAACGAACTTTTCCATTAAAATGACGATCTGAAGCCCGTATCTTTGAGTCTACGATAATACCGGTTTGTGCTATCCATACCTTTGATAGTAGTAGACAGGGCGTCAAAAGTGAAGGTTACTTGAACATTCGACGTCATAAATAGTGAAGATTGTTTAAAGAAGATCAGAGAAGAGAATATGACGTAAAACAGATATAAAAAGCAAAAGAAACTGCTAAAAACCGGATAAATCGCTACAAGGAGATCTGAAATTTCGCTTTAGGACCAGTAATTCGCAACACGAGGTTTTGATTTTTGATGCGTCCTTTGAATTTTTACCCCCGCATTGACATTCCTGTTTCCTGGGACGTTGTCGATTGTTGCGCTTATTGTTCTGAGCAATAATCGCTCAAGCTGGAAAAAAATCGATGCGAAAGCACTGAAACAGAACAAGGTAAAGAAAAACGCACTTTTTACGATTTTTCGCAAAAAATTACACCATAATCGAAGAGGTTAGGGCTGGGTGGTTGTCTGCATTATGAACAGGAGCAAGATCTACAGAATACATGAAAAAACCGCGTGAAAATAATTGAACTAGGAGAAAAACAAGAGATTTTCGAAAACGAGGTTTTTGGCGGATTTCTCGATCAAATCAAAAAATGTGGTTCTAGGACGTTGTCAGCGTGAAAATAGAGATCAAGGACTTCAAAATGATATATAGCTTGCTAAAATTGGATTCGAAACAGCGAAGAAAAGTGTACCAGAGCCAAATGCCCCGCGCCCCGCGTTTGGGGTAGCGAGGTAGTGCGCAGCGCGCGGAGACGCAGACGAGCAGCGGAGACATACCAGAGCCGGAGGGGCATTTGGCTTTGGTAGTAGATCTTCGCGGGGTCTCAACGAAACCCTGCAATATTATATATCACTCTGATCGTCATAACACGACGAGGAGAACTGACAACGTCCCAAGCTTTGAAAATCACTCTTTAAAGGCAGTACATCGACAGAATGAGACCCGTGACAAAACAAGGTCACAGGGTAGGTGCCCCCAAATGGAACCTATCGGCCAAAGTCCGATCTTTCTCTGCTACTTCTAACCCCCGAAATTTCAAAGCGAAAGCAGCGCTCATCTCCTGTCCTCTCCGAACCCGCCCACCCCATGGACGAGTGACTTCCGCGGTCAGAGCGCCAGCCGCAATGCTATAAGCATGAGGTCGCGCAACGACTCTGCGTCTTCGCCATGACGGGCTTCGCGTTCACTCGTCCATGGGGTGGGCGGGGTCGGAGAGGACAGGAGATGAGCGTTGCTTTCGCTTTGAAATTTTGGGGGTTAGAAGTGGCAGAGAAAGACCGGACTTTGGCCGATAGATTCCATATGGGGGCTCCTACCCTGTGACCTTGTTTTGTCACGGGTCTCATTCTGCCGATGTACTGCCTTTAATGAGATAGGCCAGCGTTTTCATGCGCGACTCTCTACGCAAGATTTAAGCGCAGTTTCTCGTTTTTATTTTCTCCAGTAGCTTTCCTGAACTTCTGAAACTCGATTTTATTCAAATGAGAGGATAAGTGAGAAATTTTGTCTTGAATTCTGGTGAGGATCCCACACCTTCTTTTTAAGGTAAAAAAGGCTGAAAACGCAAAATCTCGGTTTCGCTGAGATTAGCTAAAGATATTATTCCCTATATTTGCTTCATTAACATTCGTTCCGATATAGTCAGGATAATAACATCCGGGGCTTCGCCCCGGATGAATTCTGCTTTTTCCCCAGGTGAAGGTTGTGTCCACCCATGGCCCTCAAAGTGAAAGTGACCAGAGTACGTGGCTCTATGTATCGAGGGTATGGTGCTATCACATAGAATGTGGCTACTATAGCCATTAATCCTGTGCGACATACTGGGGGTGTTTATGCAAGGTCACTCACTACCCTGAGTCAACTATTGGCTTCTAGCTAAAAGATTGCATTAATACCGATATCGACAGATAACGAAAAATAGTCTGCGACACCCGCCCCGCCCAGAAGTGTTTACATGCAAGGTTTAGTCCGGATCTGTACAGAAATGAATTTCGTATCCTGACTTACCCTGATTCAACATGTTGGCGCTGGAGGGCGGAGCTGCTTGGACTCTACATCTCTTCCGTGAGCGTGCTCTCTAATTACTTTCCCACGAGCGTGGAAAAGGCGGAGCTTCAATCACTAGAGAGCACGATTTCAAAAGAGGTGCAGAGTGTAATTTGGACCGAATCGAATAAATATTCGAGTATTGTCCAAGCTCGACCGTCGCTCAATCTCTCAAATATTCGAGTAATCAAATAAAGTGTTCGAATGAATCTTATTGGAAATTCGATTAATCGAAAATTTCAAAATCTCGAATATATTAGTATTCGCTTATTCGAAATTTGTCAATTTCGAATTTATTTGATTATTCGAAAATTTTGATTTTCGTAAATATTCGAACATTCGAATATTTCTTTTCAGAAGTTATTCGATTATTCGACAATTTCGTGTGATCGAAAAACTACCACATGACAACGTCACAATTTTGGCTGCTATATCAGCAACCATCGTTCTTGTCCAAGCTGCCCTCTGCATGGAGTCGTTCACTGCGCTGATTCGATCAAAATTTTTTTGAATATTCGGCATAATCGATGCAAAATATTCGTTTATTCGGATTTTTTTTCTTAAATATTAGGTCATTCCGAAAGTAATGTCGCTTTTTTCAAACGTACGCCATATCTCTTGGAACAAAGATGTGTAAGAGATTCTGGTAGCATTTGATGCAGCATTTCATTCTCTTTCTAGTGGTTATATAACTGCTGCACGAAATTGAATAACCTCTGGGAAAATTATCGGAATCTGCGGCCCATGCTTTTTGAAAAGGTCAAGTTTCACAACTTTTCTAAATTTTTATAACAACCCCCGGAAGGACTCCAAGTCATGTACGGATAGAGCAAACCCTACGGGAAACTGCACAACTTTTTTCTACTTTTCGGAGCTCGTCATAATTTCTGTATAGATTTTTTGATGGAAACATCAAATCCTAGCAGGCTCGTCTCAGACACAAATTTATCAAACACCAAGAAATCGTCGGATTTTGAAACTTACAAAAATGGATATGGGTTTCACACTAATTTTACAAAGCAAATGAGCGTTTACCGCTTCAGATTAGCAACTTTCGAAAATTCCGAGTACAGCCGGAGGCGCCCTGAAAAACCCGAATTATGTTGATTTTATCTCGGAAAACTTGATGATTCGGAAACCAAAAACAACTCGTAAAAAGGGGAGAAAAAGCTGCGTCGAATGACACCCGAGTTGCTTGCCGATTGTTGTTCTGTGAGGTTTGAGTTGACCAAATATGGAATTTGATGGCATTTTAAAACTGATTCCAGAAACTCTAAGAAGCAAGCTAAGGAAAAGAAAAAAATTCTTTTGTGTTCTATAGGGTTTGCTCTATCTACCTGCCACTTGTACTTCTTCGGAATTTAGGTGCAAAAATTTTAAAAAACTGCCGAACTTGACCATGGCAAAAAGCATAAGTCGCAGATTTTGTTGATTTTTCGAAAGTTCAATGAAAATTATGCAATAGAGTTACAACCATTCGAAAGACGATGAAATGCTGCATCGAATGCTCTTAAGATCTCTTGAAAATCTTGATTCCATGAAATGTGGCGTTCATTTAAAAAAAGCGACATTACTTTCGGAACGACCTAATATATTCGAGTATTCGGATTTTCTTTTCGAATGATTCGATATTTGATTATTGGACGATTTTCTTATTTCGATAATATTCGATATTCGATTATTCGACATTTTTGTTTTTCGAAAATATTCGATATCCGAATATTCGACATTTTTTGTTTTTGAAAATAATCGAGATTCGATTATTCGGCATTTTTGATTTTCGAATGTATTCGGTTACTCGATTGTTCGAAAAACTCGAATATTGCAAAGTACAGGGTGTCCCAAAATAATGTGCACGCTGTTTGATTTTGAATAACTCTCTAATTATGAGGTTCTTCGAAAAGCGGTAAGCGCCATTTTGTAGAGCTGGTATTAACTTAGATTTGCAGTATAGAGCGAACCACCGACCGCTCTCATTACTGTAGGATTACGGTAGAAACTTGAAAGAGGGTATGGGCCATGAAAGGCCATATTTTACCTCAGAAAGGAATCAAAACAGCCTGAAAACTTTTCTAGGCCAATTAGTTGCTGATTCTAACCGTAAAGTTCCCAACTTATTATGATGCTTCACTGAAGAGTTATGCGAGGTAAGCAGTAGCGGCCATTTTCTCAGTGTTCCTAAAAAGTGCGGTTACACCGTTTAGAAAGCTTCGCAATCTTGAAAATAGTTCAGTATTGAACTTAGCGTCCCTAAAAACCCTATTACACAAGTTTTCACATCTTTTTTGAAAATTTTTGAAATGGCAGCTTTTCCACAGTGACACCATATGTTCCAAGTTTCTACCGTAATCCCACAGTGATAAAGCGGTCGGTGATTCGCTCTATATTCAAATCTAAGTTGAAGCCAGCTCTGCCAAATGGCGCTTACCACTTCTCGAAAGGCCTCATAATAAGAGAGTTATTCAAAATCAAACAGTGTGCACATTATTTTGGGACACCCTGTATAGTGCAGTGCCAGACGAGGCGGCCACGAGGACATGAGCCCCACTTGCCACAATCCTGTCGATTCAGTAGAGAGTAGTTACAGACATACATGCACATATATACACAGACAAACAGACATTCAGCTATATATTGTAAGATCGAAGATGATTTATTTGTATCAACGTGCATGCTGGACATCTTTGTAATACCAGTCATATAAACCCATGCATTCCACGCAGTCGTAATAAACGCAAATCTTCGCGTAGTCCAGTACCGATGGCTCTTTTGCTTTCCCGATTATATGCTGAAGCGACATAAAAATATATTCAATTAATTATATCAGGGTCAAGCGTGGGGTGTGACACGTCACACCTGCTCAGATAATCGCCGGGGGCAGGCGGCCATGCGAATTTTGAGCAAGCGCGCACCGGAAAAATAGTTCGCTGATTTGTTGTGCCCGCTTGCAAAATTTGGAATAATTTTAGCGAAATTTTAGACGAATGCTTGGAGAACAATCGCGGTTTTCTTATAGATTAGCTGCGGCGCAGTGGCCGCATTCTCGCGGACTTTCCGCGAGAATATGCAAGATTTTCGGGGGCCGCGCGGTCCTTTGTGAAGGACCGCGCAGTCCCTAGGTACTTCCCGCTGAGAGAAAGTACCTCAAATTTGAGTAATTAAACCAATGGTGACACCTCTGCCACACAGAGTCTTACCTGTGCTCGACGTACGCCCGATAATGCGTAAAAAGAGTCCGAGCGCTTGCTGAAACTTTGGCCAGCGCTCGCTGAAAGAAATTATTTGCCGAGCGCTTGCAAAAAATGCTGTATTGCTGCCCGCTGGCAGAATATGCGACTGTAAAGAAAGTGCCGCCCGCTGAAAGTTTGGCCACTCCCCAAAATTCTGCTGACCGCCTGCAGAAAAGCGCAAGTTTGCGGACCGCCTGCCCCCGGCGATTATTGAGTGGGGGGTCGTATTGAGGGGTCGGGGAGGAGGGGAGTTG
This sequence comes from Cylicocyclus nassatus, assembly GCA_958299035.1. Classification (NCBI taxonomy): domain Eukaryota; kingdom Metazoa; phylum Nematoda; class Chromadorea; order Rhabditida; family Strongylidae; genus Cylicocyclus; species Cylicocyclus nassatus. Next base: position 57,376,636 of record CATQJL010000223.1, read on the forward strand.
TTATTTAGGGGCCGCATGCACTAACATCCCCGCGGGGAGGGGATCGCAGCTCAAAAGAAAGTTTTATATTTCGAAACTCCAGATGGATTTCACGATTGGATTTCACGTTGTGTACCTATCCGTAAGTATTCTTACTACCCTTCACTATGAACATGTTGAAAAGGAGCGAAAAGCTGTACGAATCGCATTTTCCAGCTTTTCTATGATCCCTGATGATCCCCGGCGCTTTTATTTAAAGTCATTTTTCTTTCTCCGAAGTTAAGGAATAACCTTCAAAGTTGTGCAGATTATCTGACTCGACAGTGCTAAGCATGTTGCTGATAAGAACAAATGATGTTTTGAAGTCATGAAATTTTCGATGATCCACAGGTCGAAATTTGAGGTTTACCGAAAAATTCGACTTTTCAAAAACTCATTTGTTCTCATCAGCAACATGCTTAGCACTGTTGTGTTATATTCAGTACAACTTTGGAAGGTTTTCGTTAACTTCGGAGAAAGAAAAATGACTTCAAAGAAAAGCGAAGGGGATCATCAGAGATCATACAAAAGCTGGAAAATGCGGTTCTTACAGCTTTTCGCTCCTCTTCAACATGTTCATAGTGAAGGGTAGTAGGAATGCTACGGATAGGTACACAACTTGAAATTCAGGTATCTGGAGTTTCGAAATATAAAGCTTTCTTTTAAGCCGCGATCCCCTCCCCAGCGGGGAGGTTCGTGCATGCGGCCCTAGGTGAGCTGATGTTAGCGATAACATGATATTCTTCAACAATTTCAGATAGGCATTGTGTAAAGTACTAGCATATCGATGTTTTGGCCTACCATCGTATACGTACCGCAAGCGTAATAAAACAGCACTATAAGCACAAGAGCATCATTTTCTTAAATAGAATGTCAAATCCTGTGGGACAAGTTTCAGCGACTTTTGTGGTTTCCAAATATTGGGTCATCCAAGTGAGATAGTCATTTTAAACATGTTACCTTCGTTTCAAAGGTGAGTCCAAAGAACACTACTATTTTTTTTGCTCACATTGGAGATCCTACTTCGAATAACATCCAAACTATGGAAGTACCAGCAAGTCAAAATCTCATTTCTTCAATTTTTCTCAGATTAGAGAAGACCAATCAGGCTCATATCACTTCAGTGTGGATTACGAAAGTTAGGCTATCGTATGTACTCAGTCTTGTCGCCTTACATCGCGATTCACATAGTAGCACAGACTAGGCATGTTACCGTAACCCAATATTTTCGCAGTATTTTCCATTTGCATGAGTAAGGAAAAACGATTATTTTCCTAGAAGAAACGATTTCAGATGGTTCTCTCAATATGTAAAGAAGAAGGTTGAGCAACACCAACGATACAAAAAACGCAGAGATTTGAGTGATTTGAAGGTAAGCTAATGGGTGTGGCACAACCCCTTAAAAGCTGTGGCCGCCGCCACAACTTTTTAGAAGTTGCAACATCCCAGTGACTAAATCAAAAAACATTTTTAGTGCACAGTATTTATAAAAATCGATAGCCTGAATCTCTAGAATTTACAGGAGTGATTTGAGCCTGATTTGTCTTCTTAGCTCTGAGTAACATCTGGCGTAAGCACAGCCATCAAAAGCGAAGACTGGGAAAAACGAGATCTTGGTTGGCCTCTAATTCCACAATATCGAGGTTTTTTGAAACGGGTCTGTGAAGTGGACAGCGAAAGAGAAGTGCTTTGTCTTGAGTGCAAAAACGGGCTAACCCACCTTTCAAACAAATTTAATCATGATGGAAAATTACCATTTCACTTAGGTGGCCCAGAATCTTGAATCTTCAGAACTCGCACAAACTTTGTCTACAGGAGATAATTGACATGCTAATTATGGTTATTTTGCCCGTTATGTGATAGGGCCTTCAAGTAATGTTATCTCAGGTATATAGCTCAGGAGGGTCTTACTGAGACAGCAATCAGAGGGGTGTAACCAGCGATCGTGTACCACACCACCTGCTTGACCCTGGTTACTATCCAATACATGTGGTATGTAAGCTTCACCTGAAAATGGGGGTCCAAAGTTTTTATAGTGATTGTTCCTTCCTTCGCAAAAGCATCTTCTTCATAATGCATGATGGATTCGTAGTCATATATTAAATCTTCCGGGACTTGGGCTTCCTTGATGAAATTCTGCTCTTCTGAATTTTCGAATGACTTGTTCATAATCAAATTATCTTCGAAGCACCTGCATTGCGCGCTTTGATAAAGCGTTTCATCATCGCCAACAAAAGATCTCAGAGGAAGAGGCATTTAGGTTGCACCTTATGAAGCCAGTCGATCTAGCGTTGTATGTCCCGTTTAGACTGCAGTTAGCCAAAGACGCGTTTTTGTGCGTCCCTTAGGCTTAGGGCCCCGGACAAAGTTCACGAAGTTCAATCGTCGCGATTCATCGCCACAAGACAAGTCTTACAAGTTCATTGCATGCCGATCTTCTTGTATTTCGGTTGTGATAGTTAGTCACGATTAGTCGTGTTGGAAAACTATTAAACCGAAATGCAAGAAGATCGCCATGCAATGATGTTGTTACAGTTGTCTTGTCGCGATCAATCGCGACAATGATATCGCATGAACTCTGTTCTAGGCCTGAGGCATACTTTCCGCGATTGCGTCACATCGCTGCATCCACGCGACTTGGCGAGCTAGATTTCTAATAAAGCGCACACGATTCTCAAATGCGTAGGTGTGTAGCTCCTGTACGTTTTCGAAAAACCATCAAGTCTGGTTCAAGCAAAACATGCTTAGAGCCAGTTATGGAAGGGTGCTGAAGTGACAGATCGCGCAGCGACTGAAATCGCGTGAGGTATGCCTTAGGCCTTAAACACCCCTCAAAGCTCAACCAGTCATCTTACCCATCTAGTCGGTAGACAATGTTACGTTCAAATATTGCAAGAAATAGGTATGTACCATTTGGCTTCAAATTCTCCCAGTGCACCTTAATATATCTGTCTCTATCTAAACGTTGATGTTCATGGTCTGCACCAATGACGTGTAATAGTTCATGGAAAATTGACGGTTGGTCGATACATCTGAATTTCAACGTGGCAACTTCCGACGCTGAATTTGAATTCCTTGCGTAACTAACCCGTCTTTTTCAAGCGAAACTTCAGTCTTTCCTTCTTTGTAACCGACCGTCGAAGCGCACCTATGAAAATTCACATTATGTGGATCAAGTGATAAAGTTGATCTTATCCTGCCTATAGCTGAAGGAAAATTTCAAAAAAGTGACCGTATATTAGCTAGACTGAATTGCTTCTGCTTTCTTAAGTTCACCGCTTGAGTTTCAAAAATTGCAACGAACGATCAACAAATCCACGGGAAGCGATCAGCTTTTTGCTGAAATGGCAGGGTTTAAATGATTTTCTCACCAAGATAGATAATGCCTGCGCGCCCATGAAATCGCGAAACTGAAATGGACTGCTCATTTACCAAAAATTGAGCAATTACGGATCTTCACGTTTTCCTGCATAATGCGGTTCAATTTCGGTAAACGAAAGGCAATATCGCAATTATTTGTTGAAGAAGGCTTAACTGAGAATTGTATACAACAAAAACTACGAACATTATATTTTAGTCACTCAGAGTTTTTAGTAAACGACAATTATCGGTTCACACATCTCGAATTGGAAGAGCAAGTCGCGTTGTTGCTAGGCGCTTTTTGAGTAAAGTCTGTATTACTCAGGTTTTCGCAGAGATCAGCGCAGGGCTTTGCATGGCAACCTCTAATCAAAGCAAATCTTGAGTGCCCAAGCTATTCCTACGTTGCGCAGTGCTCTGGCATAGCACTTACAGGCAATGTCCCACCAGACTGGGGGTATCTGGCTCTCGTAATAATGTAAGAGTAGACCCCCTACCTAAGCGATGACTGAAGTTCGGAGCGAAAAAGGGGGTCTACCAAGTCTGAAATCTGCTCTGAAAGTGGCCCGAATCTCACGGTAAGCCCGGATGCTGCCCGCACAACAATATCGATGCAAGGCCAGGTGCGTAAAGTGCACACAGTCATGAGCGCAGGGTCTTGCAACGACTCTGCGTCTCTGCATGCATCTATCTCGCACTCGCCCGAGCCTACCGTCAGATTCGGGCCACTTCTGGAGCAGATTTCAAGCTTGCAGACCCTTTTTCGCTCCGAACTTCAGTCATCGCTTAAAGGCACCGTCCACCCAAAATGGAGGTTGGCGAGATTATGGTGGCATACTAGTGTGGGCCCCCATACTAGACAAACCCCCAAGTTTCGCCGCAAAGCACTGCTTCTGAAGCGAGAATTCCGCTCCGGAAGTAACAAAAGTGGGCGGGGCGCCACCGGTCGCCCCGCCCACTTGCATGCTTTATCTCGCCTGCACTTGTTGCAGAGGGTTTTCGAAACAGGGATTTTTGGGGGTTTCGCGAATTTTCGACTCCATATTCGGAATCAGGGCCTTCAGAAGGCCTGAAGGCGACAAAAACATTGAATTCGAGTTGGGTGGACCGCCGGGGGCGCCCCACCCACTTTGTTACTTCCGGAGCGGATTTCTCGCTTCAGAAGCAGTGCTTTGCGGCGAAACTTGGGGGTTTGTCTAGTATGGGGGCCCACACTAGTATGCCATCATAATCTCGCCAACCTCCATTTTGGGTGGACGGTGCCCTTAAGTAAAAGGTCTAATATTACATTGCTACAAGAACCAGATACCTCCAATCTGGTGGACACTGCCTTTAAACTGACGAAAGTGGAGTAAAGGTTGACACAAACTCTGATTTTTGTCGCCAGCAACGAACGAGCTTCATAAAACACCAGCATCCCAGAACGATACGAGTACATCAAAAGTCCGAAAACTGCACTTGCGTTTTTTCTCGACGTTTTCTGAGATTTTCATAGAATCTGACAGCATGAGGTTCCTGAGGTTATCATTCACAATGAACGATCTATGGTGCTCATGCAGGTGACCATGTCATAAGTCTTGCTTGCAGAAAGAAGAAAACACAGCGGTGATCTCGAATCTGGAAAAGTTGCAAGCAATTCGTGAACTTTTGTTCGTGTTAAAAGAGCGAAACTTTTTCCATAGAAAATAAAAAATAAAAAGAACTAGCATGATTACCAATGGATCAATATCAACTACATTTGTCAATTTCGGATTTGACTTATACAGGGTGTCCGTAAAGTATGTATGCACTGTTTGATCGTTAATATCTCTTTTCCCAAGAAGTCTTTTGCCTTGCTTCAGGTAGCATTTTGAGAGCTGGCTTCAACTTAGATTTGCAGTATAGAACGAATCACCCATCTCTCTTTATTACTGTAATATTACGGAAACTTGAAACATATGGTGTCAATGTGGGAAAAGCTGCCGTTTCAAAATTTTTCAAAAAATGTGGAAACTTGTGTAATAGGGTTTTTATGGACGCTGAGTTCAATACTCAACTGTTCACAGGCGAAGCTTTCTGAATGGTGTAACCGCACTTTATCGAAATATTGAAAAAATGGTTGCTACCTTTTCCCGGCATAACTCTCCAAAGAAGCATCATAATAAGTTGGGAACCTTACAGTTAGAATCAGCAACTCTAATTAGCCTATTGTAAAAGTTTTCAGGCTGTTTTGTTTCCTTTCTGAGGCAAAATATATCCTTTCATGGCTCAAAACTTTTTTTGAAGTTTCCACCGTAATCCTACAGTAATGAAGAGAGATGGGTGATTCTCTCCATACTGTGAATCTAAGTCGAAGCCAGCTCTACAAAATGGTACCTGAAGCAAGGCAAACGACTTCTTGGGAAAAGAGATATTAACGATCGAACAGGGTATACATACTTTACGGACACCCTGTATAGTATGACATGAACACATGGTTCACACAATGAAGGGGAAGTTCAAAATCGGAAGGAAAATTTACTTGCATACGATCAATGCATATTTCAGACTACTTCAAAAGTGATGTTCAAAGCAGAAAGAGGTTATTACGTGGAAGCACGCTGGACTTCTTTTTCGGAGCAAAAAAGTGAATAAAGTGAAACATGCTCTCCTACTACAACGGACTTTTAGACGTGTTCACTTGCTTGATACAAATTTTCTACGCATTTGATGTGCTTCAAGTTTTCAAGCCTCCAAAATTCAAATGCAAAACCAAAACTTATACATAACTTATTTTTCAAAGGCATCCATATAACACCGTAGTTTGACTAAGTGTGTACAATATTACTTACAACAATATCATTGAGAAAAATACGAGAACCTATGTTCGCAATACCCTTTCTCAGATCATCAGTCTTCCAGGGCGCCATCATAATTATTGTGTGATCGTAAAGCATATTTTAGATTGGCAAATAAGCTTTACAACTACTCCATAGCGTATCAAAGTGATCGCGCTTCATACGCAAAAATATGTCTCAGTCTTTCTTCTAAAACACACAATAAAAGCCAAACGAGTGGAGCGATAAATGTCTGTACCAAAGTGTGTGGCGCCTTACCCTTCTCCACTACGAAGGTAGATGTAGTCTTTTTGACGTCGGCGCTCACGGAAACGTATACATATGTTCTTTTCAAGTTCACGCATCGTTTCGAGAATCATCTTCCTTTCTGACTTTCCTGAAAATTTACTTTTGAGAACTTTTAGGTTGGAAGTTGAGCTCTGTTTTGCATTATATCAAATTTGACAGGACTTCCACTGAAAAGCAATATCTATAACTTCGATTTTTCAGATGAAGCAATCGCTCTCATGCACTCATAGCATAGAGACAAAAAGTTGAAGACTGAATCGAACAAAGTCAGTCACCACAATTTGGCGATTCTATTTAATCTATTTAATCTATCTTCTTATATATAAAGCTGAATGTCTGTTTGTCTGTCTGTCTGTCTGTCTGTCTGTCTGTGTGTGTGTACGTATGTTCCGAATAGAAAATTCCATTTCTGAACCGATCCGGACCAAACTTGGCACACATACACTTCGGGTCCCGGCGGGTGTCATAGGCTACTTTTCGTCATCGATCGATATCGATTTTATCGATTTTTATCGATTTTTTTGCTGAGTTCAACTACGGGGCTGGGAGTTGGCACAGGGGGGTAATCGAGCATGGGGATTCCGAATACAATATTGGTTTTCAGGATTATCGATTACTTTTATCGATTTTATCGATTTTTTTGCAAAGTTTGAGCTACGGGGCTGGGAGTTCGCACAGGGGGGTAATCGAGCATGGGGATTCCGAATACAATATTGGTTTTCGGGATTGTCGATTACTTTTATCGATTTTATCGATTTTTTTGCAAAGTTTGAGCTAGGGGGCTGGGAGTTGGCACAGGGGGGTAATCGAGCATGCTGATCATCCCCAAGGGGGTGATCAGCATGCTCGATTACCCCCTGTGCCAAATTCCAGCCCCCTAGCTCAAATTTTCAAAAAATCGATAAAATCGATAAAAGTAATGGACGATCTTGAAAACTAATATTGTATTCGTAATCTGCATGCTCGATTACCCCCCTGTGCAAACTCCCAGCCCCGCAGGTCAAACTTTACAAAAAAAATCGATAAAATCGATAAAAGTAATGGACGATCCTGAAAACTAATATTGTGTTCGTAATCAGCATGCTCGATTACCCCCCTGTGCAAAATTCCAGCCTCGCATGTCAAAATTTACAAAAAATCGATAAAATCAATAAAAGTAATCGATAATTCTGAAAACTAATATTGTATTCGGAATCCCCATGCTCACTTCCCCCTGTGCCAACTCCTAGCCCTGTAGGTGAATTCTGCAAAAAAATCGATAAAAATCGGTAAAATCGACATCGATCGATAACGAAAAGTGGACTATGACACCCGCCGGGGCCCGAAGTGTATGTGTGCCAAGTTTGGTCCGGATACGGCGGAGCCGGGTAAGCCAGTTAGTAATATATAAAGAATCGTAAGCGCAATTCAAAAATGTGCAAATAGCGGGAAACCGCGTGTGGGTCCCGAAGCGAACGCTCTTCCAAATAGCACCTTTGGATTATTGGTTCACTAGTCTAACGTATAAAAAAACGTAAGCGCAATTCAAAAATCTGCAAATAGCGGGAAACGGCGCGGCGGTCCCGAAGCGAGTTGATGCAATCGAGCGCCTTCAATTAGGTTCACTAGTTTTGTGTAAGAATGAGAATTGCAGAAGTTAGTTCTGGATTTTCCATCAAGTTTTTTTGAGTAATTGAGAAGATTATTTGTGATGACACCTTGGCGGCAGATTGTAGAGATAAAAGCGGAAAGAGACATTCTCTAACAAGGCAAACTTGCCAAAATCTAAGAGTGCAGCAATAACATCATTCACTCGATATCATAAGTTGAGATTTAGTACCTTCGAGTGAGCAAACGTGATAATTAAATCTCTCCCAGGTCTGATTCAATAGTTCTCGTTCTTTGTATAGTCGAATCATTTCATATGACCATGTGCTGTTCATCTTTGGCGTCCCCATCCTGGATGCAATCGCAAAAACGCAAGAGAGCGACCGCTTGTTATCGCTTACATCACTTTGTGAAGATTAACATCTAAAAAGGAGAAAAAGCTTGAAGAAAACATGAAACTCCTAGCAAAAGGCTATCTGTTCCTAAAGTTTAGGATGAGGACGTTAAAGGTGGACAATATGTGCAGTGACACACATAATCATATGAAATGATTCGACTGTACAGATAACGACATCACCGTGGAGAATAGTGCGTCACGGTAGCATGTTATGTCTGCGTTGCTACGTCCATGGCGAGGAAAGACGGCAAATTGTTCGATAACCTAAGGCTCGTATGCAAATACAGAAGTTATAGCTGTTGAAAGTATGAAATCTTTTTGTATAACTCTCTCGTCATGAAGGAGATCTGAAGCTTTAGGTATCATTTTGTAGAGCTGACTTCAACTTAAATTCACATTATGGAGCGAATCAAGATTGCTCTTCATCACTGCAGAATTACCGTAGAGGAAACTTGAAGAGAGGTTTGAGCCACAGCACTATAAATTCAAGTTGAACTGGCTCTACAGAATGGTTTTTGATGATAGAAGAAGACTTCTTGGGAAGATAGATATCAAAACGCCGTTCACCATACTGAGGATCAGTGGCGTACCCAGGATTTCGGCTCGGGGGGGGGGGGCGCAAAAAAATTTTTTTTAAAGAAGGTGCGTGGCGTCAGCCACGCACTCCGAAAAATTTCTTGGGAGGTTTTCCAAATTTTCTCCGGGCCCCTGACCCCAAAAGCCCCCGAAAAAATTTTTTTTATAAAGCTAAATTGAATTTTTAAAAAATTTTTAAATTATTTTTACTTACAAGTATAAATAAGTCTTTTGCACATTTTTACGACTCATGTAAGTAACTTTCAAAAATTTCGCGACCCATTCTCGGGGGGGGGGGGGGGGGAGGCGCGCCACCCCCCCCCCCTCGGTACGCCACTGCTGAGGATCCATTTTGTGCTGCATAATATCGGGGCTCCTAACTAATTTGTAGCTCACGCCCCTCTGCAAAATATGGATTGTGAAGCGAGAAAATCGCTTCAGAAGGTAGAGGTCCAGGTGGCTTCGCCCACCCACGTAGATAATCTGGAGATGAAAACTCCCAAATCGGGCTATGATGTATCTAAAATGTCATAAAACCGCCCTTCACTCTAAATATCAAACTTGACATTTATTTACCTTAAATTAATTGATTTTGAGCTCTTATCCTCAGATAACCCTTGTTATTGCCTCGGGATCCGTCTTTCGCAAATGGTGGGCAATTACTTACTGTATCTCGCTATCATAGAGCGTCAAAACCACACTAATCTCAGTTTGGGTTTATGATGTCATTAAAGAACTTGGTATTGTGGAACTCGTACACAAAAAAAATCTATGCTACACGCCTCCGAACTTGCCACGAACTCATTGTGGTATACCTAAGCGGTTTCGTATCTACGTCAGCTCTGATTAGACACCCCTCAATTCAACTTTGTAAAAGCGTTCTCACTGACTTACCGTAATTTGCAGATATCGTGAATGGGATGATGTAATTACCGCGTCCATCTGGGTAGACGGTCCATTTACTATCGTAAATTTCATGATAAGTGTCTTCCATATATTCCGATGCGTCGATATATCTTCTGGCTCTATGACTGCGAAGTGAGGAATTTTTTCTAAATCATTGGCAGTATTACCATTTACCCTTCAATGCGTTCAACAAAATTATTTATTGGAGAGTAAGTTCATAATAGCAGGTGAAGAAAGAGCTATGCTGTACTTACGACAGAGCATCCTTTACAACATTTCTTGTTTTCTGCAATTCGACCAGATTCTGCAAAATCATTGTCATTAGTTAAGCTTTCTTCAAGAAAATTGTGATGAGCTTCACCCAGTTTCTGATGAATTCAATTCCATTGGTCTACTTCCAAATGATTGTGGGGATGATAAATGGTGCGCATTGTTTTTGTTGGAAAAGCAGCTTCAGAACGAAGATCATATTAGGTTAATTAGAAATTCGTTCGCACATTTCCAAAAATCGTAACTCCTTTCGAGAAAGCAATCATGTGTTTCAGTTGAGCCTGAGTGCTCTCTACTGCTCAGATTTAAAATATGTAAAATTCAACCTAACCAACATTACAAGTTTTTGATCTTTTCCTTTTCAATTAACAGTAAGTAGATCTCGTGCTGAACGAGCCAATCTTTGAAAAGTTTTGATTTTGGAGAAAAATGCCGTTCTTGGTGGTTTCTAAAACATGACTCTTTGAAGAGGAGCTCGATTACAATTTTGTGACAGTGACTGTTTTTTATACGCACAATTCTGAAACTTTTAACAGGCCTGCTTAAAATCGCAAAACTCTAAATGATCTCATTTCTCTGCTTTTACCTGAGCTCAATGTTGTCACGATAAAGCTTCGCGAATCCTTTACCTGATGTGTAGCGGTTACATAAGGCTTACCCTAATATTTAGTATACAGGTTATATACAAAAGAGGAAGGGGAAAAGGGGAAGAGAGCACCGGCTCCTGCCGTCGGGTAGAGGTCATTGTTAGGCCAACCTCCATCGCAAGCAGTTGTTGGGTGATAGCTGCGCCTCGACAATGCAGAACTCTCATGCGATTGTTTAGTACACAATCTACGCTTTCTAATAGGATTTTATTTGAACAATACACTTGTGATATGAAGAAATTACGATTTTTTGAATATGGTGCGAACGACTTTTAATTGAACATAATACTTTCCGCTTCCGCATTTGCAAGAGTAGTTTGGTTTGTGTTTCAGAATGGCGTGGGAATTATTGACGCTTTTTTTGCTTTTAACAAAAATTAGAGTTTTTCAGACTAGAATGCAAGTTCAACGAAGATGAAATGACCTGTGCCGTTCCAACGCTTCCGCGCTATTTGCTGTTGACAGAGATGATAATCTATGTTGGTAAACTTACTATAGGCTCCGGGCTTGTTTCGAATACGAAGATGGTTGACAACACAAAAAATTTGATCCCGTGCAGCTTGATAGTATGAATTAGTATGATACGATCTACCTAGAACATTGAATGCCCCTTAGTGATAGTAACGTAGTCGCTATGATACCAATAAAGAGCCTTGAAATTCTATACAAGGAGAGTCTGTGTCTCTCAAGGAAAAATATCAAGTTTTTTTACCTTATCCAACATAGTACGTTGGAGAGGCAATTTTTTTCTAGGTGAAAGTATTTCAGTTACTGGTATGATGCTACTAGCTTTCAACCAACACGCGGTGGATCCAGAGTTTGTTGTGCTTATCAATACGTTTGTTAGTACGTTGTGCAAGGGATGCTGTTTAAGAAGCGCGTATGCATGGAGAAGCGAAGCGAAGAAGATTGTGCGTAATTTCGTAGACAGAGAAAGACTTCATCCTGCTTTCAACTTCGGAAGAAGATGACATAGTCGAAACGTAGTACCGCCAGTAGTAACCTGGATTCGGCATGAACATCACATAATTACATGACATCCAATGTTCAAGTTTTCTGAACTCATATCAATTGTGGAAATTATTAGCTTGTATGTATCTTGTTGGTAAGCAGACGACTAGAAAAGCAACAGGATAACTAACGGTCTAGTCATCTGCTGCAGTTATACACATGAAGGAGAACTACACATGGTTGCAAAGAGTGCATCCTACGATCTTTTTCGTAGTGCGCAGGGTATATATGCTTGGGCACGCTATATCACAGCATGCAATTGCTACGCTGTATAATGCCTTCATAAAGCAACAAAGATTACCCTTTGGCTTAAGTTAGACTACTTGCGACGTAAGCAACGTACGCACACGTGCATAAGGATATGGAGCATAGACATTCGCACATCCTGTACGCCGCGCATGACGCAGTGCAGTCTAACTCAACCCTTTGCGCCCAATTTCCAAAATGATTTCTGTGTGTCAATAATCTTCTTAGCAGTCTTAATCATACTACGTCGTTCCAAAAGTTCTGTCCATTTTTTTTGACCTTTCTTAAAAATAGTTAGAGCAAAAACAAGAACGCTTCACACACTATTCGACGCACTTCGCACTTTCCTCCTCTTTCCAGCGGTCAGTCATGCCAAATTGGCTAATCTTGTGTTCACTAAACAATCGAAGTTTCAATTCCATGTTTTACCTTAGCCAAAATCGGCAATTTTTCATTTCCTTTTTTGCTGCTTTGATAGAAAGCTTTGATAGCAACCGGATAGAGTAAACAACGTACAATGCAATGCATTTTTGTATTTTTGCACTTTTTGATTCGCATTATGTTTGATTATTTTTCGACGATACAAATACCATTTGACTAACCCAAACATCATAAAGCGATGGCGATGTGCAACTAGAACGAATTTCATTCGGTGTAACCTCTTCTACTTTTCCTGAGACTCGTTTACCTCTCTAATTTGTGAAGTCTTCAGGGATAAAATCAAAAATACTTGATCAAATTCCTCAATCTGTGAATCATAACCGTGTTTTCCTGGTTCCCAGTTCTGAGCATTTGTCAGTGTTCAAAGCGTTTGTGTAATTTACGACCTCGCAAAGAAGACCTTCAAAAAATCACTTTGTAAAATTGGGAAAAAGCCAGTTGAAGAGGCTTAACTAATTTATTCCATTGCACACCATTTGATCTATCCGATGTTATGGTAGCTCTTTGAAAGTCTCTAATGAAATTTATGATAATAGCTAAGCTTAGGGCATGTAAAAATTACGTGTCGGAGATTCGACAGTTATTGGAGCGATCATCAAAATCGAAGGAAAATCGTATTTGCGAGAAAAGGGAAGAAAATGCATTCAACACTGTCTAGAGCGTTTGGTCGTTATTCCGAGTAGCTTGGGGATTGGTCTGTAAAGCACGGAATTTCGGACCGACCTAATATATGCAGATTGCTGTTTTTGTAGCCATTAATTTATTTTTTCGTATGTTAAAAAGGGACGTCTGTTGTCATGGCCAAGGGAGTAGCCTATATTTGCACAGATTAGAGTAGTAATCGCTTATTGTATATGGATTTTCCAGTTCTTAAAGTTTTGCGTTTTACATGCCATTTTCTCTTCCCTACCTGAGAATTTCTGATCAAATCCGTACGGCAGAGGACAAATCTTAAAATCAAAACACACATGCTTTTGGGACACCCTCTAAAGCAACGTATAAATGCGACAGGTCGGTAGGCAACATCACAACATCATAAAGATCTTTCGTAATCGATACGCTTTCAGAGACTCGCAATAAAATGTGAAGAAAAATGTTCATCAAAAAGAACCGATTGCTAGCAATAAGCGGAACATGCCAACATTCAAAAACTCAGAATATCTTCTAGCCGATAATTTTACTCCAAGCGTTTTGCTTAGGGGAAGTAAGATAGGAATACCACCTGTCTGACACATTTCTTTCAACAGTGATTCGAAAACAACCACCTTTGAATTAGACATTGTGAAGTAAGCATTCCTTAGAAACTCAAAAAAAAAACTTTTCATTTGTACATAAAAATTGCAGAGCAAATCCCTGCTTCCAAGGACAAGGATGAATAGAGTGGGAAGACGCTGCTCATCATTACAGCTGCAAAAGTTCCTAATGAAGTTCGAGCACTACAATAACGTACAAAAATACGTACAAATATATCCTCTTAAGCTGAGGGAGAATTCAATGGACTATCCAGAGACCATCTTTGACTCTAGATCATTACGGCCAAATAGGCCCATAACACGGAAGGAAAAACGAAAAGGCGGCGCATCAACCACTGCGAGGCTGTTGGGACCACATCAGTCTCCTAAAATAACTTTTACAGCCTTTGATGTTAATTGCTCGAATGATATTGACAAGGATACAAAAAACATTAGTCTGTTACATAAATTTCAACTATGCTGTACACCGTCGAAACCGGTCAACGTGGAACCATGCTCAGACCTAACTAAGAATTGAGTTTTTTGGCCATCATATAAAATACCAACGCTAAAACAGAGATTGCACTGAAAACTTTCTCACTTTTCGAAGAATGTATTAGATATATGATAAGATTAAAAGGTCTTACAGATTTGTTTTGGAGGCCATTTAGGGATTGTAAAAGGTAGATAGTTGGGGAACTAAGGCCTTTGAAACTCGTAAAAAGTCGTCACTCTTCACACAAACATTCAGCGACTTGGACATTATTCGATCATAATTTTCTTGATTTACAGCCATGTTTGGAGAACTGGTAATATTGCAGAGTCTTTGCTGAAATATTCTTGACTGGGCAAATAAATCAGTGCGACATTCATTGCACTACACTGAAACAGGCATTATCACACATCTTCGGATCGCTGGGAGCAGAGGCCAGAGAACATCCTTCCTATGCAGTATTTGTACCATTTGTACTTATTTACACATTTCACGAGTACAAGATCTTTATCCATCATTCATATATGCATCTATACTGCACTCTATACTCACTGAACTTCAATGTGCCATATACGTCAAAGTGCCCAGTATCAATATAGAATGTTTCATAAATTTGTAATGTATGTATAAACCCACAAAACGAACAATTTTATTTTAAGAAAAGAATCAGGCAATAATATATTTCCTGCTGTAGCGCACTACCTTCTGCCACGTTCCGTCAGATGTTAACCACCCTCCGAAAGACAGTGCGCCTGCTCCCAAAAAAATCAACTAACTAACGTCCAAATCCCTCTTACAGTTAAACCAGCACCGTTTAACGTGTGTGAGAGCGAAACAAACGCAGGAAAGCCGAGACGGAATTTCAAGAATACATGGAAAAAATGCACTTGCACAACACTCATGCCAATTTCTGCCTCATGGGGCCATATTTTGTCAAGGATTCACTTCACATCTCTATTAGACCTTTCTGCAGTACAGGCTCACTTAAAGGTGCATCTGGGTTTAATGTGTTAAGTTGCGTTTTTTATTGACCAGCATTTACCGGTGCAGAACGACCTGTTAAAGGCAGCGTCCAAGCAAATCTGGACCTATGGGGCTCTCACGTGGAAAGTAATCTTAAGGGCGTAAATAAGACTCTGCCCAAGCGGCAGCTCAGATAGTGCACTCAAGGCCAAGATATTGGGCTCCAAACTATGCTCCGTATTCGCATGGATTCGTGGCGCTGCGGAAGTATCCACGCGAAACTGATGTGCCGAGCCATGAATCCATGCGGATATGGTCACGGGGCATGGTTTGGAGCCCATATCTTGGCCGCGGGTGCACTATCTGACCTGCCGCTTGGATAGAGTCTTATTTAAGGCGTCGAGATCTCTTTCCACATGAGAGCCCCATAGGTCCAGATTTGCCTGGGCGCTGCCTTTAATTCCATGAGAAGTAACAATTATCTTGTTTAGGGCATACCCTGTTTGACTTTGATCCCTTGTACCACGCCGGTCTTATTTTATCTCATGATCAGACCGGTGCGCAAACGCCACTTTCGTAATCGGCAACAACTGTGAAAAACCCTTTTTTATTGTGAAGGAAACTCAATTTTTGGGAGGTAAATTAGTATGCCATTTTTTAAAACGTGTCAGCCGTTTTCAGTGTTCTGCACAATCTGTCGCAGATCATTTGCTGCTCAAAGAAGAGGGACGAACAAATTCTACAAATATGAAATGCCAATCAACAACCTACTCAAAATAGAATACTAGGCTGTTCCGAAAGTTCTGTCCGATTTTTGTTGCCTCATGTTTGATGCAGAAGTTCTCTTAAAATTTTGCATACAATGTGATGATATTTACACCACTAGAAAGTCTTCTTGCCTTTTTGATCCTAAGCCGCAGGGTGTCACAGTTTAACGATATCCAAGAAAATTGTATCTGTAGGAATCATCCCTAAATTTGCAGGTGAAGTTGTTTATATAAAAGTATGAAACGAAAAAGCATTTTGAGAGCTGGCATAAGCATATTTCTATTTCCAGAGCAAAACTGTCTTGATTGCCAATTATGTCGAAAGATGAAAGCCTTTTTTAGCTATTTTACAAGCGCCAGAAATTCAGTATTGTGTACGGTTGAATAAACTAAGCGCAACCAGAGCACATCCATCGGTTAGCCCTTTTCGTTTGCGCCATGTATGAAAATTCAAATAAATAGAAGGGAGCATGTTTTGGCATGCGCAAGACGAGTCAAGAAAGCGGCTTTTCTTCTTTGCTCACAAAAATTTCTGTTTTTCTTTTTTGCTTTCAAAAATTTCACAAACAATGAATACATGGATCCGCATCAATCATAACGTACTCTTCGGATTACAGCTTTTCAGTGATGATAAGTGGACATGTCTGTCATATCGCATGTGAGAGCACGGCTGTGTCAAAATGGACGGTTTTGGAGGGAAACTCGTGAAGTTTTGAATTCTCGTCTCTGCCTCGATTGCCTTCTTCACATGGCACGGTGTCTATGCGGTAGCCAAAAACTTGCTTAGCCTGAAGAATGTAAGCTCACGAAAACAATGGATCCAAAGAATGTTCTAACAATTTGAATAAAAAAATTCCATGTCGGACAGAACTCTTGAGCAGGACAGAACCTAGTATATTATGCACACAGTACACGCACCTATCAATACATATAGCGCTATCATTTCTCTATAGTACTCTTTCTTTCCTGCACAACAGCACCATCCCTTCGTACTTGCAGCAAATAATTTCTGCTACGGTCAAGCGTTGTTTTTTCTGAAAGCCTTTGACCCATCAAATCTTCTTAACTTTTTTCATTTTCAGTTGCCAAACAGAAACTTTCTTGCAGTTCACTACCGCACAAAAACTACCGTACTATGAAAAACAAGATCCCTAAAAAAAGTATACACATCTGTAGATCAATCAAAAAAGAAGGAAATCATAAATTTTCATGTGCGACCGAACTTTCGTGCCAAGCAAATAATATTGTATGTGTGACTTGTTTCAAACAATTTTAGTTTTGTGAAAAGATTTCTAAATGCACGCCTGCCACGACTTTTTGTTGATTTTAGGGTTATGGGGCCAACAAAAAGCTAGCTTAGCACTCGAAAATTTACCTCGCTCCTTCGTTTGAAAGCACATATATTAGACGTGTTGTGAGTTGATTTAATTTTTATTTTTAGATCAGTAAGTCACAAATTTCTCTGCTCTATCACACGGTGCCTCGCATCAATTGAAATTGAGAGTCGTACGACTTTTCGCAGGAGGAATACGAAATGAAAAAATGTGTGAGACAATCTATTAACTTTTTTTGGCTTATTCGGCAAGTTCTGAATAGATTTTCCTTTTGGAAAATGCTATCCATAATTGATGAAATCTTACATCTTTCGAAAATACTTTGAGAAAAAGTCCCTGCGACATTTTCGTTCCCCTTATACTTTTTGAAGAATGGCTACCTTTTTGAAACTGCGCAGCAACATTAAACATTAGGTTAAAAAAATTGGCTTAATGGCAGAACCCTAACAAGGAAAAGATTCTTGGTCGACATACGAAATTAATATTTTATAGAGCATGGAATGCTAAGTTCAAATTTACTTCCGATATCTGCAAAACGCTTCTGTGAAGAGAGTTAAGGGAATTTTTGCAAGCAAAAAGTTGAACGCGTGGCTACAATGAAATTACCCCTCTAGTTTGTGAGCTGACTGCTACCAGGGTGCTTTATGCAGTGGATACCTTTAATCCAATAAACATACGCTAGTCATTACTCCTTTCAAGCGCAAGACCCTCAATACATGTTTTTACCTTACAAGGGAAGGATACTAACTTAGATTCGCCTTTTGCGATGAAACACATATATTTGGAATCATCTTTGAACGCTGATTCCAAATATGTTGTTCATAGCTGCTTAGCATTATTCCGGAGCGAGTTATAGGCTTGCTTTTGTGAGTAATTAACAAACTTTTGATTGTCGTAAGACGGCATGTAGACAAGAATCTGCTCGAAGAAACTGCTAGGATGTTGAGCTAGCATCAGATTAATTCTTTCGATTTTGAAAGGGAGCATTATACATTTGCAAAACCATCTAGACGTCTACACCGTAGCCCCAGTAGGTCAAGGAGCACGCAAACTTTGCACAGAGAAGAGACCATAACTCGCTTCAGATTATCGCTAAGCAGCCAGAAACAGCATATTTGGAATCACTGTTTCAAGTTGATTCCAAATGTATGTGTCTTATCACAGAAGGCGAATCTATGTTAGTATCTTTCCCTTGTTGGCCGAACTCTTGAATTTTTGTCTCAGATTTCCATAACTCCTCTCCCAAAAGCGCAATAATATACATATTCGTTGATATGCCCACTTACCTACCT